>ML677378.1:5058937-5267204 GCA_007922305.1 Dermatemys mawii
GGGATGGTGTGTGTGGATGAGGCATGTTGATGGGGATGGGATATGCAGGTGGGGACATTGTGTGCAGATGGGGTATGCAGGTGGGACGGTGTGTGCAGATGGGGTGTGTGCGGTTGAGGTATGCGGGTGGAGACAATGTACATGGATGGGATGTGTTGATGAGGATGGAGTATATGGGTGGAACGGTGTGTGTAGCTGGTCATGGCGCTGGGGATCTTGTGGCTGGGACCTGGTGGTGAGGATGGGCATGGCAGGGGGGCCATGCCATGGGGATGGGTTATACCAATGGGGAAGGTGTGTGGGGTTTTCCCTGACTCTGATCACTGCCCCGGGGGGAGAGATGATCCAGCCCCATCACCCCTGTCTCAGTGCACCGTGTTGCTCTCTCTGCAGCGTCTCTGAGATCCTGGAGCGGTGCCAGGAGGACGCTGAGGAGATTCTCTACAACTTGGGCTTTGTGCAGGATGAGCCTCAGTCCACAGCCCGGATCCCGGCCCGCTTCTTCTCGGCTCCTTCCCAAGCCAAGGGCATTGATTTCCAGCAGTTCCTGAAGGCCCAGGTGCAGCGCTTGGAGATGGAAGATCCCTGCCTGACCCTGGCCAGTAGGTGTTGCTGGGGTTACCACTTCCATGGGGATACCTGGGCATTCCAGAGGATTATGGGGCGTTAAAGCAGCCTGGCTGATAAACCTGCAGTTGAGTGTAAGAGACCATGAGCTGTGCCCAAGGCTGGGACAGCCTCTGAGTCCTGCCACCAAGCCCAGCTTACTGGCCAGTCACTGCATTCAAGAGATGCAGACCCATGGTGCCAGAGGCAGGTTCCCATTGCAGTCGCTGCACCATCTTAGAGACTGATGTTTGGAGCAGAGGCATGGGCTGGCCTGCTCTGGGGGCTCTGCCCTGGGAGCGGAGCTGGGGTGGGGAGGAGATGGGATGTGCCAGTGGGGAAATGAGGTGTTGGGAGGGTTTGTGGCAATGGAGAATGGTGCGGGGGACCTAGTGGTAAGAGCAGGCCATTAGAAGTCAGGACTCCTGGGTTCTATATCCCACTCTGAGCAGGCTTGCGCAAGTCACTTCCCCTCTAGTGCCTCAGTTTCCCCACCTGTGAGCTGGGCAGAATGAGATCCACTGTAATGAAGTGCACAAAGATCCTCTGATCTTGGGGAGCTGTGTTTCTGCACCCCACACCAGGAACCCCCTTCAACCAATACTGAACTGGCAATCAGAAGAGCCTGGCTTTTACAGTCGGGTTCCACCCTCCAGCTCCCCACTGCAACCCTGCTAATAGATCCACAGGCATCCAGGCCAGCAGGGACTGTTCCAACCATCTAATCCAGACTTGGGCATGGCCCAGGCGACAGAATGGCCCCAGGGACTACTGCGTCTGGTTCTGTAACTTCTGCTTGGCCCTGAGCATCCCCGATCTCTGCCAAGTGTGACCTTCCTCTCTCCTTTCCGTGCTGCCAGGTCGGTTCCAGCAGGTGGAGGCACTGGCTGCAACGGCGGATGCCTTCTTCTGCCTCTATTCCTACGTCTCCAAGACCCCCCTGAAGAAGATCTCGCCAGCCCAGGTTTTCTGGGCCTGCCCTGAAATCCCCAACTTCTTGGTCATGCCCCCAAAGGCCGAGGCTATGTCTCCCGTGGATCGTCTGAAGAAAGCCATCTCCAAGATGTGCCTGTACACCTCGCCCAGAGCTGAGTCCCCGCGGAGACCCAGCCGCAGGAGGAGCAGCCTGGGAAGGGTGGTGCAGCAGGTGCTGGAGAGGGCGAGGGAGGAGCGGTTCCGATTTGACCAAACAGACATAGAGGGCGTGGAAGGGGCAGCCCCTGAGATGCCCACGGGGACATTCCAGAGCCAGCATGGAGTGGAGAGCTCCTTCCAAGAGTCAGCGTCACTGGAGCTGGCAGAGCATGTTTCAGAGCATCTCTGCCATGGAGACGAGGCAGCCCCCATACCTCCAGGAGGGAAAGAAGAGCTCCACGCAGTGCCAGCCCTGCCAAGGCTGCAGTGGGCCCCACAGGGACTACCTGCTGGCACAGTTGGGGTGTGTGCAGAGGGGGCGGGTAGTCCAGGCCACCAGGAGAAGAAAGGCCCTGGAGAAGCCCCTATGGAGATGGCTCCTTCCAAATGGGAGGTCTCCATGGATGCGTCCTGCCCCTCAGGGGGAGCAGGGTCTGATGAGGAAGGTTCCTATGCTGGAAGCACTGCTTCACCATTGGCTCATTCCATCCCATCTCCTGGGACACACTGCACAGTCACCAAAGCTGTGGACACTGTCGGGACAACGTGGTTCCATCTGGAGCCCAGAGAGGGGCTCAGAAATGAGGCTGGGTTTGCCTTAGATTTGTCCAGGGCCCTGAGCAGGGATAATGCAGGCTCCTGCATAGCTAGGCTGCCCCACTCAGGGGAGCCACGAGGGAAGGATGAGCTGGAGGCCTACGGAGAAGCTCTCATGTGCCCAGAAGAGTTGAGGGCTGAAGGCAAAGGACACTCACCGCACAGAGGGAGCTCCCCTGTGTGTGGCTACTGGGACATGGCACATCCCCAAGAGCAGGACACCAAAAACCCGTTGATCTCCCTGAGGGAGGTTCCTGCTTCGTGGGTGGCAGATGGAGGCTCCACACTCCGTGGGCCCTACTGGGCACCGACGCTGCCTCTCCAGGAGGATGATTCTTTTGAAATGGAAGAGGTGGGTATAGACATAGGGATACCCTGAGCCTTATAATGAGCCCCTTGGGGGGGCCCAAGTTCCACCCTCTGCCTGCAGGGAGTGCCCTGTAGATAGCCATGGGCACTGCATCCCTGCACTGCATGCACGCCTCATTGGCCCTGCCCCAGCTTGGTGCACCTGTATCTCCCCACCTCCTCCAGCTCCCAGCACGCAGCATTGAATTCCCACAGCAGAGAGTCTGACTAGGCCAGCGCCTCACAGGGACAGCTGGCCATGTCCTCGCCTGGTCATAGAGCATGGGATGCACCAGCTGCCTGGGACGGATCCACTTCAGGGCGGCTGTGGGCCATGTGCAGGGAGCTGCCTGGGTGGGGCTTGGGGGCACGATCTGACCCTTTCTGTGGGTTGGGCACAATGAGAATTCAAAGAGCAGGAATGAGAGGATGCTGGGAGCGATAGCTGGCTAGACACTGAGTAGGATGGCCTGACACAGTCAAGGATGAATTGCTGGCAGAGGGCAGCTGGGGACCAGCGCAGCAAATCTCCCTGGCACGTAACAATGATCCAGGCTGGTTGGGTTTGAAAGATCGAAGTGAAGCTGGTCCCAGGAGGGGAGGGAGCCACGGATGATGGCGTCAGCCTTCTATAGCAGCTGGGAAGGAAGATGCAGGTGGAACAGAGACAGTGACACACACTCGTGCCTTTTTGCAACACTAGCTGGTGCAATGACTCTGTCCAATGGCATTTTGACAGAGCCCCTTCATGGCAGGGCAGCTGCTGCTCACCCTCTGCCCCTTCCCTGAGGGCCCAGGCTATTGCATCCTTAGCATCCTCCACCTGGCACACACCTGCGCACGCGCACACACGATGGCATAGGTGCCACTCTGTGGGTGCTCCGGGGCTAAAGCACCCACTGAAAAAATAGGGGGTGCTCAGCACCCGGAGGGCTGGTTAATCTTTTGTGGACCCTGGCTCCCGGACTGTGACCCTGCCCCTCTGCTTGTGCTCCACCCCAGCCCCTGCCCCCACTTGGCCTCTTCCCCCTGAGGCCACGCCCACTGCTCACAGCCAGGGGAGCGGGGGTCAGAGAGGAGTACCCACCAGCAAAAGTCAGTGCCTGTACATGAGTCTTCTCTCCAGCAGGGCCACTAGTCTCTCTCACTCACACCCAGAGCGCCCGTGGCCCCTGCAGCTGGGCCCCGAGTCTGTCCCTCTCCCCGCAGTGCCACGCCTGCACTCTCACCCACTGTGCAATTTCTTGCTTTTAGGTGCAAAGCACCAGTGAGGATGAGGGTGGCACCCCCGAGGCAGTGGCCTGGCTGCCTGCGCCCGCCTTGGCCAGACACCGGAGGCGTAAGTAGGCTCCTTGGCTCTGGCTTGAGCCCTGCGTGGGGAATGCCTTGCTCTGGGTGCCAGCCGGTCTCCACAGGGGGATGGTTCGGGGCACGGGGGCCTGAGAGGAGGGGCAGTGGTGATGTCTCGGGGACGGGGAGCCTCTGCAGAGCTGTCTGCCCGTGGGATGAGCCGGGCCTGGCTCTGGGAAAAGCCCAGCCCTTCCAGCCCCGTTTGGAGCCTGTGGGATCTGTGGGTTCTCAGTACCCTATGGCTTGGAATCCTGCACCCTGATACACACCCCTTCTGCCCCACAGAGTCAGGCAGTCTGGGATCTGGGGGGTGGTGAGTGCAGGGGTGTCAGAGCCACTCGAGACGGGGAAGCTGAGAAGGGTCAAACATGATCCAGCAGCTGGAAGTTGAAGCCAGACAAATTCAGACTGGGAGTAAGGTACTGTACATTTTTAACAGCAAGGGGAATTAACCACCAAAAGAACTTCCCAAGGGTACTGGTGGGGTCTCCATCACTGGCAATTTTTAAACTCAGCTTGGACGTTTTTCTCAAAGCTCTGCCCTAGAGATTGTTTTGGGGGCAGGTCTCTGGCCTGTGACGCAGGAGGTCAGGCACGATGATCACAATGGGCCCTTCTGGCCTTGGAATTGGTGAATCTATAAGAGCCCAAATGACCCAGAGAGGTCATCTCAGCTAGGCTGGGTGCCTGACAGGGAGCGCCCTGGGCAGCAGAATGGGCCCAGCCTGTGGGAGAGCAGAGTCAGCCCCACACCCAGCCCCCTGCACATGACCTTCATCCCGGCATGTGGCCCCCAGCCCCTCACACAGCCCTGTCCCCAGGCCCCAAACCTGCACCCAGCTCTCACTCCTGCCCCCAGACCTCCTGGGATGGAAGAGGGGGCTCTGGGCTGGGGCTGAGGGGTTCAGAGTGCTGGAGGGGGTGTGGGCTCTGGGGTGGAGCCGAGATAAGAGATTTGGGATGCAGGTGGGGGCTTAGGGCTGAGCCACGGGATTGGGGTGCAGGATGCGGGCTCCAGGAGGGAGTCTGGGTGTGGGAGGGGACTCTGGGCTGGGGCAGAGGGTTGGAGTGCGGGAGAGGGTCTGGGGCCCCCAGGAAGCAGCCACCAGGTCCCTGAAGCCCCTAAGAGCTGCGGAGCTGCCACTCTGGGCCGAGGCAGCGTGTGGAGTCTCCCAGGCTGCCCATGAGCCTAGAGGCTGCAGGGACCTGGTGGCTGCTTCTGGGAGCCATGTGGAGCTAGGGCAGGCCAGGAGCCTGCCTCAGCCCCGGGCTCTCGCTGCGCCGCCAACTGGACTTTTAACAGTTGCCAACTGGAGCCACTAGGGTCCCTTTTCGGCTGGGCGTTCCAGTCGAAAACTGGATGTCTGGTTAACCTTACCTTTCACCCACTCCCGCACCCACTCCCGCACCCAGCCACGCACCCAACCCCGCACCCAGCCCCGCACCCAGCCCCACACCCACTCCCGCGCCCACTCCCGCACCCAGCCCCCCACCCAGCCCCACATCCACTCCCGCGCCCAGTCCCGCACCCAGCCACGCACCCAGTCCCGCACACACTCCCGCACACACTGCCCCGCCCACTCCCACGCCCAGCCACGCACCCAGCACCGCACCCAGCCCCGCACCCACTCCCGCACCCAGCCACGCACCCAACCCCGCACCCACTCCTGCGCCCACTCCCGCACCCAGCCCCCCACTCAGCCCCGCACCCACTCCCGCGCCCAGTCCCGCACCCAACCCTGCACCCAGCCCCGCACCCACTCCCGCACCCACTGCCCCGCCCACTCCCGTGCCCAGCCACGCACCCAGCACCGCACCCACTCCCGCACCCAACCCTGCACCCAACCCCGCACCCAACCCCGCACCCAACCCCGCACCCAGCCCCGCACCCAACCCCGCACCCAGCCACGCACCCAGCCCCGCACCCACTCCCGCGCCCAGTCCAGCACCCACTCCCGCACCCAGCCCCGCACCCAGCCCCCCACCCAGCCCCACGCCCAGCCCCGCGCCCAGCCCCGCACCCAGTCCAGCACCCAGTCCCGCGCCCAGCCCAGCACCCAGCCCTGCACCCAGTCCTGCACCCAGCCCCACACCCAGTCTTGCACTCAGTCCCACACCCAGTCCTGCACCCAGTCTCACCCCAGTCCTGCACCCAGCCCCACACCCAGCCTTGCACACAGCTCCCAGACTGCAAATGACTCTCCCCAACCCCCGCAGCCAGCCCCCAGCCCTGCATACAGACCTGAACACAGCCCCCAGCCCTGCATGTGGCCTCCAGCCCTGCATGTGGCTCCCCGCAGCCCCGCATCCAGCCCTGCACGTGGCCCCCAGCTCCTCACACAGTCATGCATACAGCCCTCAGCCCTGCATGTGACCCTCAGCCCTGCACATGGCCCCCAGCCCTGCACACAGCCCCCCAGCTACTCCCACAGCCTTGCATGTGGCTCCCAAACCATCACACAGCCCTCAGCCCCACACACAGCTCCCAGCCTCAGCCCTGCATGTGGCCCCCAGCCCTCTGGTGTGGCGTGAGCAGAGGGTTGTGGTTTTCACATTGATGCCCTGAAAAGAGGTGCCCATTCTCAGTCTTTGTTTCCCTTGGTTTAGGTTTCATGCTCCATGCCCACAGTGCACATTCTGACAGCAGCGGTTTTGTGGAGGAGCCAGCGGCCAGCTCAGCACCCATCCCCCAGCTTCCTGACACAGCCTGCTCCGAGCTCGGCAGGCCAATGGGGGGCCCATGTGGCACAGGGCAGGCTGCGTAGAACTCATCTGAGCAGGAGGAAGATGCCTGCTGTCTCCAGATCACGCACTCCTTCCACGCAGCCCATCCCAAGCCCCTTCATGAGCCACGAAAGGGTCCGGGTACGATCCCTGGGGCAGCAGGATCACAGCTTCCTGGGCCTGGGAAACGCTACATCTTCTGCATTCCATGTCAGGGGAGCGGAGCAGAGAGCGGGGCCTGGGAACAGCAGAATTGTACCTCAGATCCAGACAGCATCAGGCAGCCAGGGCAACCCATGACCCTGGGCATGGAGCTGGGGGCACCCACCAGGTACCAGGGCAACCCATGACCCAGGGCATGGAGCAGGAGGCACCCACCAGGGATCCAGGGCTACACAGGTCATGAAGCAGGGTCAACTACCAGGGATCCAGGGCGACCCATAGCATGGAGTAGGGGGCACCCACCAGGGATCTAGGATGACCCAGGGGTGCAGCGTGGAAGGGGCCTCCACTCACCAGGGTGAACCTGGGGGTAGGTGGACAGCCACCTGCCAGGCAGCCATGGTAACCCAAGGATTCAGGATGTGGTGGCAGGGGTAGCCACCCACCAGGCAGCAAGGATGACCATGGGGTAAGGGGCAGGGGCAGTTCTCTGGTGTTCAAAAAAGAAAATTTGACTGAGAACTTTTGCCAAAAACAGCAGAAAATTGTCCTTCTTCCCCAGCCCCTGGTTCGCCAGTGAGATCCGTAACCCTTGGGACACAGCGGAGATGGTAGGAGGGTTTATCTGTCTTTGAGTGCCCCCTGCTGGCACAACAGGGGAATTGCTCCACAGGCTCCACGTGACCTGTGGCTCATCACTCACTAGCACTTTGGAAATGGTTCTTGTTACACATGCTGTAGCGCTTGGAACACTAGGACAGCTGGGATCCTGGCCGGGAACAGCCTGTGCACACTGTAAATAAACACACGGTGAAGACGTCTGTGCACATTTATGGAGCTGTATGAATGGATACAAGTGACAGTTACCTTCCTCGGCTTTGGGTATCCTACACATTTGGGTTCAGTGTAGATGCTGGGCGTGGGGGACAGAATTGATCTCCTTGGTTAATTTGCCAATACCAGCAACATCAGTCCACCGTACTCCTGCAGAAACAAGGAGATGTGGCGTGCTCTAGTGGTTAGAGCAGGACTGAGAGTCAGCCTGCCTACATTCTACGCCTGGCTTTCAGAGTTGAGGACTCCTGGTTTCCATTCCTAACCCTGCCACTCAGTGTAGGTGAGTCATGGCCCTTCTTTGTGCCTCAGTTTCCCCATCTGTAGCATGGTGCTAGGTCTGGTTCCACACCCAGCTCTTGGCTCCCAAGAGCTGCACCTGTAGGTAGCTTTTCAGTGTTCAAACCAGCTGCTTCCAGCAACTTTCCTCCCTGGATTGTTACTTTACTTCCTGCCATGGGGACTCTGCTGTGCTGCCCTGGGGCCAGGCTTCATGCTGCTCCTAGGTTGTGGGGTGTGGGTGTGACTGTTCCGTTCAGTTCTGATCCTTTTCCAGCTCAGACTATCCCTGCCTCACCTACAGCGGCTGAACCCCCCAAGACACTCGTTACAGCTCTTCAAGACGGGGAGGCATTGACCCCACTTATTGATGGGGAGACAGACCCTGAGAGACTAAGGGCCAGATCTGCAGAAGAGATCAGCACCCAAGGGTGGGGTGGTGGGCGTTCTTCACTGTGTCAACAGGGGACAGGTGTTCTCTATTGTTCTACTGGATGGTTACTCCCATCCCCACTCCACCCATTTCCCCAAGTCTCTACTCTACCCTGCCTCTTCCTGCCCCCTCCCCTGAGTGCACCCCACCCTCGCTCTGACCCCTTCCCCTCAGTGCATCCTACATGCTGCTGAATAGCCAATCGTGGCAGGCAGGAGGCTCTGGGAAGGAGTGGGAGGGGCCAATCAGCAGGGACCGCCAGTGGGTGCTGAGCACCCACTATTTTTTTCCCATGGTTGCTCCAGCCTCAGAGCACCCACAGAGTCAGTACCTATGCCTTTGAGGGCTCTGGGTCCCTGTGTGGACCAGAGCACATTCACGAGCAGTTTCTCATGCCTTTTCCCACGTGTAAGTGCTGGGGCCCCCCCCAGGGTAAATGTCACAAACAAAGTAGCCTTGCCCAGCACTGGGAGCAGGTTCTGTCAGGAATGGAGTGAAGATTCCAATCCAATAGGGAGTTGATCCCAACAGGGTCGCCCATCCCAGCGCTGGTGGGAGGGGACATGGCACTTAGTTCACTGGCCCTAGCAGTGCTAGTCACCCAAGCCTGCACAGTCTGTGTGTGTGTGTCTGTGTCTGAGGTTTTGGAACTAATTGATAAACTTAACTGTAACAAGTCACGAGGACCAGATGGCATTCACCCAAGAGTGCTGAAAGAACTCAAATGTGAAATTGCGGAACTATTAACTAGGGTGTGTAACCTGTCCTTTAAATCGGCTTCTGTACCCAATGACTGGAAGATAGCTAATGTAACGCCAATATTTAAAAAGGGCTCTAGGGGTGATCCCAGCAATTACAGACCGGTAAGTCTAATGTCTGTACCGGGCAAATTAATTGAAACAATAGTAAAGAATAAAATTGTCCGGCACATAGAAGAACATAAATGGTTGGGCAAAAGTCAACATGGTTTCTATAAAGGAAAATCATGTCTTACTAATCTATTAGAGTTCTTTGAAGGGGTCAACAAACATGTGGACAAGGGGGATCCAGTGAACACAGTGTGCTTAGATTTCCAGAAAGCCTTTGACAAGGGCCCTCACCAAAGGCTCTTATGTAAATTAAGTTCTCATGGGATAAGAGGGAAGATCCTTTCATGGACTGAGAACTGTTTAAAAGACAGGGAACAAAGGGTAGGAATAAATGATAAATTTTCAGAATGGAGAGGGGTAACTAGTGGTGTTCCCCAAGGGTCAGTCCTAGGACCAATCCTATTCAACTTATTCATCAATGATTTGGAGGAAGGGATAAACAGTGAAATGGCAAAGTTTGCAGATGATACAAAACTGCTCAAAATAGTTAAGACCCAAGCAGACTGTGAAGAACTTCAAAAAGATCTCACGAAACTAAATGATTGGGCAACAAAATGGCAAATGAAATTTAATGTGGATAAATGTAAAGTAATGCACTTTGGAAAAAATACCCCCAACTATACTTACAATATGATGGGGGCTAATTTAGCTACAACTAATCAGGAAAAAGATCTTGGAGTCATCGTGGATAGTTCTCTGAAGATGTCCATGCAGTGTGCAGCGGCAGTCAAAAAAGCAAACAGGATGTTAGGAATCATTAAAAAAGGGACAGAGAATAAAACGGAGAGTATCTTATTGCCCTTATACAAATCCATGGTGCGCCCACATCTTGAAAACTGTGTACAAATGTGGTCTCCTCATCTCAAAAAGGATAGACTGGCATTAGAAAAGGTTCAGAGAAGGGCAACTAAAATGATTAGGGGATTGGAACGGGTCCCATATGAGGAGAGATTAAAGAGGCTAGGACATTTTAGCTTGGAAAAGAGGAGACTCAGTGGGGATATGATAGAGGTATATAAAATTATGAGTGGCGTGGAGAAAGTGAATAAGTTATTTACTTGTTCCCATAATAGAAGAACTAGGGGCCACCCATTGAAATTAGTGGACAGCAGGTTTAAAACAAATAAAAGGAAGTTCTTCTTCACACAGCGCACAGTCAACCTGTGGAACTCCTTGCCTGAGGAGGCTGTGAAGGCTAGGACTCTATCAGGGTTTAAGTCCATTAATGGCTGTTAGTCAGGCTGGGAAAGGAATGGTGTCCCTAGCCTCTGTTTGTCAGAGGGGGGTGATGGATGGCAGGAGAGAGATCACTTAATCTTTACCTGTTAGGTTCACTCACTCCGGGGCACCTGGCATTGGCCACTATCAATAGACAGGATACTGGGCTAGATGGACCTTTGGTCTGACCCTGTATGGCCTTTCTTATGTTCGTCTTATGTTGTTCTTATGTGTCTGTGTGTGACATAAAAGGATAAGAACCTACTGCTCCCATCAGCTAGTGGGGATGCTCCTTTAGCTCTAGCTGTAGAGATTATGCTTTTAGCACTGACCACCTGTGGTTCAGTCCCCACTGAAGACCTGGGCAGGGGCTTCATTAGAGCTACATGAGAGTGTAGGACAGGAAAAGACGAATAACTCAAGCCATTCAGCTCATTACCATCACTGTAGCTGTAACAGCCCCCAGCCTCCACTCAGAGCAGGTTTGCTCAGAGCAAGGTTAGACAGATAGATTAGAGCAAGTTTAGACAGACATCACCCCATGGTTCCCCACAGCAGCCTCAGAAAGGGGGGGGTGTAGCCAGGGTTGGAGGGGCTCAGAGGTGGCTCTAAGGGTCCCTAAAAACAGCTCATGCCAATCCCAGCTACCGTCTCCTTCGGCTTCTGAGCCAGCAAATAAGTGTTTACAGGAAATCCACCAGCCAAGCAGCGATTTGCAGGCAGAGCTGAACACAGTTTGAAACTTGACATTGTTTGGCTGCTCCCGTATCCCGTGGGTGTGAATGGGGTTTCCAGGAAGTGAAAGTTCATCTATTGGACTGTCTCTGACAGGGAGGAGATGCCTTACCTGCACTACAGTCTGCCCCAGGCCTTCAACTGGAGCTCCCACAGCCCGACCCGGGGCCTGCACCACTCGGGGCTCCCACAGCCCGACCCGGGGCCCGCACCAGTTGGGCTCCCACAGCCCAACCTGGGGCCTGCACCACCCGGGGTTCCCACAGCCCAACCTGGGGCCTGCACCCATCAGGGCTCCAACAGCCCAACCCAGGGTCTGCACCACTCTGGGCTCCCACAGCCCAACCCGGGACCTGCACCACTCAGGGCTCCCACAGCCCGACCTGGGGCCTGCACCACCCAGGGCTCCCACAGCCCGACCCAGGGCCTGCACCACTCAGGGCTCCCACAGCCCGACCCAGGGCCTGCACCTATTGGGGCTCCCACAGTCTGTCCCAGGCAGAGGCAAATTAAGATTCATTGGGGCCCTGGGCACAAAGAACATTTGGATCCCCCACTCCACCCCATTCCCTGCTCCTCCCTTCCTCCAAGCCCTATCCCCTGACCAGGCCAGAAGCTGGGCTGTGGTAAGAGTTGCGCAGGGAGCCTGGGCTGCTGTGGGGAGCCCTGGACCCTCCACCTGTCCAGGACAGCGCACCCTTGGGGGCAGGGACAGGGGCTGGGGGCTGCTTTCAGGCACCCCGGGACCTCGTCCAGGGCAGGTGAAGGGTCCAGGGCTCCCCACCGCTTCCTTGGGTTCTCTGGGCAGCTCTTACCACAGCCTATGTCCCATTTTGACCAGGACAGTTCCCTTTTTAAGCCCAGTTCCTGTGATCCCAACTTTTTTGGCAAAAGTGGACATTTGTCCCATTTGCTTTTGCCAACTTGGCTCCTCTGCTGTGAAAGTCCCAGTGTCCCAGGAACCACACACCAGGTCCCACTTTATGATCTTGCCAGCAAGTTAAAGAAGTATGGGCTGGATGAATGGACCATAAGGTGGATAGAAAGCTGGCTGGATCATCAGGCTCAATGGGTAGTGATCAATGGCTCCATGTCTAGTTGACAGCTGGTATCAAGCGGAATGCCCCAGGGATCGGTCCTGGGGCCAGTTTTGTTCAACATCTTTATTAATGATCTGGATGATGGGATTAATTGCACCCTCAGCAAGTTCATGGATGACACTAAGATGAGGGGAGAGGTGGATATGCTGGAGGGTAGGGATAGGGTCCAGAGTGCCCTAGACAAATCGGAGGTTTGGGCCAAAAGAAATCTGATGAGATTCAACAAGGACAGGTGCAGAGTCCTGCAATTAGGAAGGAAGAATCTCATGTACTGCTACAGACTAGGAACTGACTGTCTAAGCAGCAGTTGTTCAGAAAAGGACCCAGGGATTACAGTGGATGAGAAGCTGGATATGAATCAGCAGTGTGCCCTCTTGCCAAGAAGGCAAAGGGCATACTGGGCTATATTAGTAGGAGCATTGCCAAGAGATCGAGGGAAGTGATTATTCCCCTCTATTCATCACTGGTGAGCCCACACCTGGAGTCTTGTGTCCAGTTTTGATCCCCACACGACAGAAGGGATGTGGACAAATTGGAGAGAGTCCAGCAGAGGGCAATGAAAATGATTAAGGGGCTGGGGCACATGACTTATGAGGAGAGGCTGAGGAAACTGGGCTTATTTAGTCTGCAGAAGAGAAGAGTGAGGGTTACCATCCACCAGGGCCTATCTCAGTATCCCTCTGGTGTTGTCTCTCTAGCCCTCCTTAGGCTCATTCTTTAAGTAGTCCCAGCCCTGGTATGGGGCCATATCCCCAGGGCTTCCTTCCTGGAGACACTATCTTCCTGCAGTCCTATTCAGCTGGAAGCTCCTTCATTGCTCCCCTGGTCCCTGCCAGCAGACTGTCTTTGGCTCAGTCCTAGCAGCCTGCCAGGAGCCTCTTGCTCTGCCAGTCCTTGCCAGCAGACTGTCTATGGTCCTGCTGGCTTGCCCTGCCCCCTCGCTACTCCTCATTTACCACCAAGCTCTGTTGGCATCTCTCGTTGCTGCTGTAACACAAATAGTAGATTTGTGTTGAGGATCAGCAGTTTACTAAGGAACAAAGCAAATGTCCAAGATTTCTTATCACATTTACTTAAGACCATCAACCTCTAATTCTTTAGTATTTCAAATACATTTATCCAATGGCCAGAACCTCTCCAAGGAGAAAAGATGCACTTGTCTTAAAGGCACTCCTAAGAGTATGGGCCCTGTGATTGGATGGTTTGGTATGAAAGGGACAAGTTTAAGCAGTTGCTTAAAGCTAGGGTTTAGCTCTCTCTAAGGCCAGTTTGACTGGACATACAACGGGGGGCATGCATATAGCATGAGATAGTTATGATACAAAGTATGGTTAGAAAGTGTAGCCTCGACAGGATAACCTGAAGTTATTTATACTAAAGAACTGAGGGGAATGACAAGCTTTGACATGAAATCTCATCACTGCTAAGTGTCCTGTCACCCTTAAGCGCGGTAGGAGGGGGAGCTGCTCAGAAGGCTAGTGTGGGTGTTGCACTTTGGGATTCTGCAGCCTCTTTGTGGGTTCAGTCAAATCTTCTTAAGACTGTGAGCCTCAACGAGGGGCAAATCTTTCTCAGATCAGGGTTCAGCAAAGCTCTGGGGTTCCACATGGTGACCTCAGTTTTTTGTATCTAGCTTCCAGGCCTCCTTGGAGTGGGCCGCCCTCTGACTGCTATTGGCCATTTGCTGAACTGCATGCACTCAGCTTTTTGCTCTGTTTCTCCACTGCTTCCATCCTTGTCCAGTAGATGGTCCCAGTGTATAACATTTCTTCAAGGCGCCTTTTGGTGGTACCATGTTATTGCTTTTACTGTTATTATTTTAAGAACTGATTTATTTCATGGATTGTATTGCAGAATGAGCTCAGATTGTTAATGGGGGTCCCCTCCATTTAAGCAATTTCTCATCATATTTAAATGTTATACCCTGAATAGGTGTTTCTATCTTTCAACATTCCTTTTTGTGCTGTACAATTCCCATCCCTTCTAAAGTGCAAAATCTCTTATAGTCTTCTAAACATAGTGGACATGATCCATATATTCTCTGATGACACTGTAACAGTCAGTGCAGACAGTATCTCCATGAACAGAAGGTGCTGTATCTTTTCCCTAGGGCTTGTCTACATATAAACCATGGAACTTCAGTGAAAATGCTACCCTAAGCTGAGTGGAAGTGTTCTCCTGTCAGTGTAGATCAGACGTAGATGACCGCTGGCACTCACACTGCCCGGGTCTTGGCCACTGGTCGGGGGGGCTCTGCATTTTAATTTAATTTTAAATGAAGCTTCTTAAACATTTTAAAAGCCTTATTTACTTTACATGCAATAGTTTAATTATATATTAAAAACTTATAGAAAGAGACTTTCTAAAAACGTTAAAATGTATTACTGGCACGCAAAACCTTAAATTAGAGTGAATACATGAAGACTTGGCACACCACTTCTGAAAGGTTGCCAACCCCTGGTGTAGGTAATCCACCAGGGGTCGGCAACCCAAGAGGCAGTAGGTATGTCAATGGGAGAATTCGTTCATCAACCTAGCGCAGTCTGCACCAGGGTTAGGTCGATTTACTTGTGCTGTCAGGGGTGTGGATTTTTTCACACCACCGAGCAATATAGGTACTCTGATCTAATTTCCTAATGTAGACCAGGCCATAGTGTTACGTTGTTGTATGCTATGTTGTTGTTGTAGCAGGAAGTTCAGTCCTGCTGGTGTGTCTGGAGTAGGTACTGTGATTCAATAAGCTAATACCTTTAATTTCACATCTTTCATGGCTTATTATAGGATATGAGATATTACATTGGAGGAACATTGCAGGCATATATAATATGTAGTAGATCTGATTCATAAGTCAAACAATTGCACATTTCTAATTTGGTTTGGGTTTCTTGGGGTAACAGGCAGTTTGCCCCATTTGACCTTCAGTTTTCTGGATCTCACGGCCACTTATATCTGGTTGGCTTCGCTCCTATGGTTTCCACACCTGTCCCTGATCTTTGATTCATGTATGGGACACTATAGGTGTTCAATACAGGAAAAGGGGCAATTATTTTTGTTTGTCACCTGGCAGGAGTTCTCTTTGGTTTGAAGAACTAACAATACTGAGATGTCTCCTTTCCTGGGAACTGTGCATTTTAGCTTTAGCTTAGTTAATGTTCCCCAGACAAGCTGTCCCACTTGTTGGGAGGGGCCAATTGATCATAAGAATGGCCATATTAGGTCACACCGAGGTTCCATCTAGCCCTGCCTTCTGACGTGGGACAGTGCCAGGTGCCCCAGAGGGAATGGACAGAACAGGTAGTCATTAAGTGATCCCTCCTGTGTCGCCCATTCCCAGCTTCTGATAAACAGAGGCTAGGGACACTACTCCTGCCCATCCTGGCTAACAGCCATTGATGGACCTACCCTCCATGAACTTATCTAGTTTTTTTAACCCTGTTATAGTCTTGGTCTTCACAATATCCTGTGTCAAGGGGTTCCACAGGTTGACTGTGTGTTGTGTGAACATGAGCCTCATTGTCTTTAGCGCTGAGAGGGAGATAATGTTTGGACTATGCATAAGGGAGACTGGTGGCAATCCTAATGGCTGTAGAAGAAGTTACAAGGCTGAGAGAGAACTGTAGTTGTTAACAGTGTATTTTCAAGGCATATGTTAATATCTGTACACATGACAATGTACACAGCCCTCTAAGGCACCTCCTCCAGTGGTGCCCATAAATACCCTCCCCTTTCCAGGACGGTGGATAAGACGTAATTTTACTAATCAGCAGTTCTGAATCTTGGACATCAGCACGATAGTGTCAGGAACTGAGACACTGATTTATAGATTTTTGAGGGCAGAGGTGACCATTAAGATCACCCAGACTGAGCGCCAGCATAGCACAAGCCAGAGATCTTCCCCAGGGATTCCTGCATTCAGCCCATCTTTACAGCAGCTGTTTAGGAGGCCACACTCAGTACCGAGTGAGAGATTTCAAATGATCAAGAACCCACCATGTGAGTTGTTCCAATGGTTAATCAGCCATTAATCATTGTTAAAAATGTGCATCTTATTTCCAGTCTGAATGTGTCTCGCTTCTGCTCCCATCCACTGGATCTCATTCTGCCTTTGTCCGCTGGTTTAAAGAGCCCTCTGCTATCAGAACTCTCCTCCTCATGTAGGTGCGTATACCGCAGGATTCAGTCACCTCTTAACTTGCTCCTGGATGAACTAAACAGATAGAGCTCCTTCAGTTTCTCCCTGTCAGGCAGGTTTTCCAAACTTTGAATCATTCTTGTAGCTCTTCTCTGAACCCTCTCCAATTTTTCCTCCTCCGTTTAGTAGTGTGGATACAGGCAGAGGGTGAAGCTGACTTTGTGCAGGGAGCCACCACATAATCTGTGCACCACCCGTCTCCTCAAAATGCAGCTGAAGTGGTGCGTAGGCTTTGTGAGACTTTCTGCAGAGGGTGAGTATCACCCATGTGTGATATCCATGATACTGGTGCATGAGCCATGGCAGATGAAGAGAAAAGTGGTCTAAATAAAATTACTACCTGCAAAACTGGTTGAAAGTCCATACTCAATAATTAGTTATTAATTGTTCACTGTTAAACTTGGGGAGCACATCTAGTGGGGTCCTGCAGGATAGTCAATATTTTCATTAGTGACTTGGATAATGGAGTGGAGAGTATGCATTTGAAATTTGCAGACAACAAGCTAAGAGGGGTTGCTAGGAGTTTGGAGGCCAGAATTAGAATTAAAAATGACCTTGATAGATTGGAGAACTTTTCTGAAATCAACCCAACGAAATTCAGTGAAGACAAGTGTGAAGTACTTCACTTAGGAAGGACCAATCAAATGCACAACTACAAAATGGGGAAAAACTGGCTAGGTGATAGTACTGCTGGAAAGAACCTGGGGGTTGTCATGGATCACAAGTTGAATATGAACGAACAATGTGACACAGTTATGAACTAAATTCATATAATTCTGGGGTGTATTAACAGGAGTGTTATATGTAAGTCTTGGGAGATAATTGTCTCACTCTATTCAGTACTGGTGAGGCCTCAGCTGGAGTTCTGTGTCCATTTCTGGGTGCCACACATTAGGCAAGATATGGTCAAATTGGAGAGAGTCCAGAAAAGAGCAACACAAATGAAAAAAGATATAGACCTCTGAGGAAAGGTTAAAAGAACTGGCGTGTTTAATCTTAAGAAAATAAGACTGAGAGGGGACCTGGTTACCATCTTCAAATATGCTAAGGGCTATTATAAAGAGAACAACAGTCAATTTTTCTCTATGTCCACTGAAGGTAGGACAAGGAGTAATCTGATTTATCTGCATCAAGGGAGATTTAAGATAGAAATTAGGAAAAACTTTCTAACTCTAAGGGTAGTTAAGATCTGAAATAGGCTCCTAAGGGTGGTTGTGGAATCCCTCTTATTGGAGGTTTAGACAATCGCCTGTCAAGGATGGTCTAGGGGTACTTGGTCCTGCGTTCAGTTGCAGGGCTGGACTAGATCCCTTCCAGTCCAACATTTCTGTGAATCTAGGAGAGAGACAGAGATTACACTGGAGTCCTGTGAGCACATGGGGGTTAGGTAGCTCCTGAGCACCCTCTCTTAGGGGAGAGACTCCCCAGCCAGTTGCAGATAGGAAGAGAGACTGCAATGGAGACTGATCAGACTCAGGCCAGAATCACCCCAACCTGGCCCTAGTTTTGTGCTGATGTAACTCCAATGGGAGTGACACACTGATGCATCAGGACTCCACTTATTTTTCACCCCATCCTCTCCAGAGAACTTGTGATCCAGAGAAGAATCCAACACACCACTCCTAGATCCACTAGGATTGTTCTGATGCAGGGGGTGAACGTTTAAAGGTACCACCTGGGATCCAAAGTGCATGATAGACATCCATTGCTGAGGGGGTTGTGAAACCTTGCCTTTCTGCTCCCAGGGAAACATTTGTACACCTGTCTGGGGAAGTATTGCTTTGTTCTGGCTTTTCTGGATGCACTGAGTCTGCAGAGGATTGATCAGATGCACAGAAGGGCTGGTCATGGCCTTGGAATATCAGGGTTGGAAGGGACCTCAGAAGATCATCTAGTCCAACCCCCTTCTCAGTGCAGGACCAATCCCCAATTAAATCATCCAACAGATTTTTGGCCTATATCCCTAAATGGCTCCCTCAAGGATTGTGCTCACAACTCCGGGTTTAGCAAGCCAATACTCAAACCACTGAGCTATCCCTCCCTCCTTGCTACACACACACTCATTCCATATTGTCACGAGGGGTGGGGGAGTCCCGTTCCCACACCCCCACACTTCTTGGGATTCCCAGTGATTCTTAGCCAGCCAGTAGATCAGAAGGTTTATTTGAGATGCCAGGCACACAATCCCACTTAGAGCTGTCAGTACAAACAGGCCCCCTTGGCCCGGCCCTTCTGGGGGGCAGGGAGATGAGACCCCAAATCCGGGCTCCCTCCTCTTCCCCAGCCAGCGTCTAACCCCTTTTCAAAAAACTCCAACGTCTGCCTGCTCTTTGTTCCCTTGCCAGCCCCAAGGTGTCAACTCCCCTCCCACTCCATCTCAGGTTACAGCTCCAGGTTTCCAGGTCAGAGTAGTTTAGCCTCAGGAGTCATGTCCACCCTTCCCCCTACTTGTCACATCACCCCCCGCTTCCAGTCTGAACTGAGCGGGGTCGCTCTGACCAGCGACCTGGGGAAGTTCAGGGCCCCCTCTCCGGGACAACGCATCCGCTATCATGTTGGCACTTCCCTTCACATGGACCACGTCCATGTCATAATCCTGCAGGAGCAGACTCCACCTCAGGAGCTTGGCGTTGGCCCCTTTCATCTGGTGCAGCCAGGTCAGGGGGGAGTGGTCGGTGTACACGGTGAAGTGTCTCCCAAATAGATATGGTTGTAGTTTCTTGAGGGCCCACACCATGGCCAGGCATTCCTTCTCGATGGCCGCGTAGTTCTGCTCCCGGGGGAGCAACTTCTTGCTCAAGTACACAATGGGGTGTCTCTCCCCCTTTTCATCCTCCTGCATTAACACCGCCCCCAGCCCCACGTCTGAGGCGTCGGTGAATACCACAAACGGCTTGTCAAAGTCCGGGTTTGCCAGAACCGGGCCGCTGACAAGAGCCTCCTTCAGCACACAGAGAGCCCTCTGGCACTGCTCGGTCCAGACCACCTTGTCTGCTTTCCCCTTCATGCATAGTTCAGTGATGGGGGCAGCTATGGCACTAAAGTGGGGCACAAACCTTCGATAGTACCCCGCCATCCCAATGAAGGCTTGGACCTGCTTTTTGGTCTGGGGTGCGGGCCAGTCTCTGATTGCCTCCACCTTGGCTGGTTCGGGCTTTAGGCGGCCGCTCCCCACCCGGTGTCCCAGGTAGGACACTTCAGCCATCCCCACCTTGCACTTCCCTGCCTTTATGGTCAGCCCAGCCTTCTGGAGTCAGTCCAGCACTTGTTTAACCTGGGCCACATGGTCCTCCCAGGTCTGGCTAAAGACACAGATGTCATCAATATACGCCACGGCAAAACTCTCCATCCCCTTCAGGAGCTGGTCTACCAGGCGCTGGAAGGTGGCTGGTGCCCCTTTGAGGCCAAAAGGCAGGGTCAGGAACTCATAGAGTCCCAGAGGGGTGATAAAGGCAGATTTCAGCCTGGCATCTGCATCTAGTGGCACCTGCCAGTAACCTTTTGTAAGATCCATACTGGTAAGGAACCGAGCTCCCCGCAGCTTGTCTAGGAGCTCATCCGGCCCGGGCATGGGGTAGGCATCAGACACAGTGATGGCATTGAGCTTTCGATAGTCCACACAAAACCGGATTGACCCGTCTTTTTTGGGGACCAGCACCACTGGTGAGGCCCAAGGGCTGGAAGATGGCTGGATCACCCCCAGGGCCAGCATGTCATTGAGCTCCTTCTCCAGGTCCTTGGCAGTGTTCCCTGTGACTCGGAACGGGGAGCATCTTATAGGGGGGTGTGATCCCGTCTGCACCCGGTGGACAGTCAGATTAGTGCGTCCAGGCTGGTTGGAAAACAGCTGCTGGTACAGTTGTAGCACCCCTCTGATCTCAGCTTCCTGAGCAGGGGTTAGCCGATCCGAGAGAGGGATTATGTCCATGGGGGAGCCCACTCCTGTCCCAGGGAATAGATCTACGAGAGGATCAGCTCCCTGCTCCTCCCAGTGTCCACACACAGCCAACACCATATTCCCTCTGTCATAATATGGCTTCATCATATTCACATGGTACACCCGGCGATGGTGCGCCTGGTTTGACAGCTCCACCACATAATTTACCTCATTCAGTTGCTTGACAACTTTAAAAGGGCCTTCCCAGGCGGCCTGTAGCTTGTTTTTCCTCACGGGGATGAGAACCATCACCTGGTCCCCGGTGGCGTAGGCGCGGGCCCGCGCCGTGCGGTCATACCAGACCTTCTGCTTCCTCTGGGCTCTGGCCAGATTTTCCCTGGCCAGGCCCATGAGTTCCGCAAGTCTCTCTCGGAAGGTCAGGACATACTCCACCACCGATTCTCCCTCGGGCGCGGCCTCCCCCTCCCATTCGTCTCTCATCAGGTCCAGGGGCCCCCTTACCCTCCGTCCATATAGCAGTTCGAAAGGTGAAAATCCGGTAGACTCCTGGGGCACCTCCCGGTATGCGAACAACAGGTGAGGTAAGTACTTGTCCCAGTCCTGTGGGTGCTGGTTCATAAAGGTTTTCAGCATCATTTTTAGCGTCCCATTGAACCTCTCCACCAGCCCGTTGGACTGGGGGTGGTACGCTGGGGTCCAGATGTGTTGGACCCCACATTTCTCCCACAAGCCCCGGAGCAGGGCCGACATGAAGCTGGATCCTTGGTCTGTCAAGGCTTCCTTGGGGAACCCCACTTGGCTGAAAATGGTCAGTAGCGCGTCTGCCACAGTGTCTGCTTCGATGGAGGCTAAGGGCACTGCCTTAGGGTAGCAGGTGGCAAAATCCACTACCACCAGAATGTATTTCTTCCCTGACCGGGTCGTCCTGCTGAGAGGCCCCACTCCGTCCATAGCCACCTTCTGGAAAGGCTCCTCTATGATGGGCAAAGGCCTCAAAGCCACTTTCCCCTTGTCCCGGGCCTTCCCCACCCGCTGGCAGGGGTCGCAGGATCGGCAGTACTGTCTGACTGCTGTAAAGACCCCAGGCCAGTAAAAGTTTTGTAGCAGTCTCTGCCCGGTGCGCCGGATTCCCTGGTGCCCTCGAGAGGGATGTCATGGGCCAGGTACAGTAACTTGCGGCAATACTTCTGGGGGACTACCAGCTGTCTCCTGATCCCCCATGACTCCACTTCCCTGGGTGGAGCCCATTCTCGGTACAGGAACCCCTTCTCCCACAGGAACCTCTCCTGGCAAGCTCTCCCCATGGTCCGTACCTCACTAAGGCCGGCCAGGTCCCTGAACCTCTGCAAGGAGGGATCTCTCTGCAACTCGGCCTGGAACTCAGCAGCTTGGGAAGGGAAGGGGGCCGGCTCCCTTGTGCTTGCTGAGCCTGAGGCCGCAGCCTCGTTGAACCTGGTCCCTGGACCACCCCTCCCGGCTGGGGCAGGGTCCTGCACCCCCGGTACGGTACCCTCTCCCCAGTCAGGGTGCAGTGCCCCTCGCCGGCTCTGGCTACGGGTCACGACCAGGGCGCCCGGGGGTTGGCTTGGCCAGTTTTCTAGGTCCCCCCACATCAACACCTCCGTGGGCAAATGAGGGTGCACCCCCACGTCCTTGGGCCCTCGTTGTACCCCCACTTCAGATGTACCCTTGCCACGGGCACCTTGAATGGGGTCCCACCCACCCCCGTCAGGGTCAGGTAGGTGTTGGGCACCATCCGATCTTGGGCCACCACTTCGGGCTGGGCCAGTGTCACCTCAGCACCCGTATGCCAGTATCCATAGACCTTCCTCCTGTCCACCTCCAGGGGAACAAGGCACTCGCTCCGCAGGGACAGCCCTGCGCCCCCCCTGTAAACTGAGAACCTAGAGTCTTGAGTGTCCAGCCCCCCAGAGGAGCTGGTCTGGGGCCCTCCTCCTTCCTGAGCACGTGGTAAGCTGCCCGTCCCCCTTACCTGGGCTGTCTGCCACTCGTCGGGCTGGGTCCGTACCCAGTTAACCCTGTGGGGGTTCGGTCTGCTTAGGCTGTCCTTGAGCTTGGGGCACTGGGCCCGTATGTGGCCTCTCCGGCCACAATTATAGCAGCTCATGTCCCATGGGTCCCCTCGAGAGGGGCGGTCGGTCCTGAGGCTGGACAGTCCCCTTTTGAGGGGGTTTTCCATATTCCCTCTTTGGGAGGTCCTGCGGTGACTCTCTCGCTGCATCATGGTGGGTCTGTTCCTTTGAGACTCCTCCCGGCCACCTCTTGGCCGGCTTTTCACAAACTTGTCGGCCAGCCGTCCGGCGTGTTGCGGGTTCTCTGGCTTCTGTTCCTCCAACCACAGCCTTAGGTTGGATGGGCACCGCTTATACAGTTGCTCCAGCACAATCATTTTAACCAGGTCCTCCTTCGTCCGGGCCGCATCTGCCCATCTGCGGGCATACCCCTCCATGCGTATGGCCAGTTCTAGATATGTGCCCTCAGGGGTTTTATCCTGCCTCCGGAACCTTTCCCGGTACATCTCAGGAGTCAGCCCAAACTCGTGTAGCAGGGCGTTTTTGAACAGTTCATTGTTCTCTTTCTCTGCTGCTTCCATTCGGCCGTACACCGCCACAGCTTTGGGGTCTAGTAAGGGTATGAGACACCAGAGCCTGTCTGCAGGGTCAACCCTGCGCACCTCACAGGCCGTCTCAAAGGCCGTCAGGAATTCATCTATATCCTCCCCTTCCTTACGCGGGGCCATGATGCCCTTAGCAAAGCTCCTCCTCACAGTCTTGGATCCCCCATCACTCACCGCAGCCGGGGCCTCACTGCTCCTCAGCCTGGCCAGCTCCATCTCATGCTGCCGCTGTTTTTCCTTCTCCTCCATCTCATGCTGCCGCTGTTTTTCCTTCTCTTCCCTCTCATGCTGTCGCTGCTTCTCTCGGTCCTCCAACTCTCTCAGTCTCATCTCTCGGTCATATCCAAAGTGCCTCCGCTCCAGGGCTGGGGAACTCCGCCGGGAGGATCCCCTGCTGGCTGCCGGAGTCTGGGTGCCCTCGGTATTTGCAGGGCTTCCTCCAACCCCGCCCCTAGGCATAGGTGAGAGGGGCATCGGGATGTCCTCCACAGCAGTCTGCCCCCTCCCCATCGGATCAGGCACCGGGGCTGGAGCTCCGTCTGCCGGGCGGCTCCCCTCAGAGGCAGGGCTCGGTGCATCCACGCAATCCTTCTCCTCCAGCTGCGCTATCAGCTGGTCTTTGGTCAGCCTCGCAATGCGCAGTCCCTGCTGCTGGCACAGCTCCAGCAGGTCGCTCTTAAGGCGCTTGGCATACATCTTCCTGCTGGCCACTCGCAGGCCTGTGCTCTCCGCTTCCCACGGTTTCCAGGAGGAACCCCCCTTGTGTGCCAGCCGGTCTCACCACCACTCTCCCAAGGTCGAGCTGCCACTCTTCACCCTGGGACTGCTCACTGCAGTGCCCAAGGGGACCTCACTGCTTCAACAGACCTTCTCGCTGGTCACACACTCTCAGGGGTTAAGCGTAGCTCCTCCGCCCCTCCCGAAACCGCTTCTCTCTGGATCTTCAGCGCACCTGGTTCCCGTCAAGCCCCCTTCGTTATACTGCTCCCCAATCACTTACTGCAGGAAGTGTCGTTCCTGGGGTGCAGTAGATCCCACCACTGCCACCAGTTGTCACGGGGGGTGGGGGAGTCCTGTTCCCACACCCCCCCACTTCTTGGGATTCACAGTGATTCTTAGCCAGCCAGTAGATCAGAAGGTTTATTTGAGATGCCAGGCACACAATCCCACTTAGAGCTGTCAGTACAAACAGGCCCCCTTGGCCCGGCCCTTCTGGGGGGCAGGGAGATGAGACCCCAAATCCGGGCTCCCTCCTCTTCCCCAGCCAGCGTCTAACCCCTTTTCAAAAAACTCCAACGTCTGCCTGCTCTTTGTTCCCTTGCCAGCCCCAAAGTGTCAACTCCCCTCCCCCTCCATCTCAGGTTACAGCTCCAGGTTTCCAGGTCAGAGTAGTTTAGCCTCAGGAGTCATGTCCACCCTTCCCCCTACTTGTCACACATATGCTTTTAATTTATGCAGAGGGCAACACATTCCTCAGCAGAAGAGCTGTTTGTGAGCTGATGTATACGTATAACAGTGACAGGGCAATGGCCCTCTGTGAGGAGCCCGACAAGCAAATGATTGTTGCTCCCCAGTCTCACTGCTGAAGGATACAGCTTGTGCCTCTCCAGCAGAGAGTCTCAGACACAAACACGGTGTGTTCCTCAGTCATGTTGTTAAGGGTTAAAAGTATTCAGCTAGGCAAAAGCTTTTTGCTTCTGTAGGGTTATTGTATTTTGCTAGTATCTCTTTTGTAATGACCTTGCTTTTAAACTCTATGTTGTATTCTCACACAGATTACTGATTTTTGGCCTGTGCCTTTATCTTAAGTTACTTCTGTATTTGCTTAAAGAATGTGCTGTGTTCACACTCTGTTAGAATATTGTAGCTGTTAAGAATTGCTACTCATTTGAATGATGAATTGTTTTAAGACAGATGCTGACCCAGAGGTCATGGACCCTTGGTTTATGTAACTGCTTGCCAGTACGCATGCCTCTGGGACATACTTTGCTTTTCACCCCTCCCCTCTACCTTATAAATCTCTGAAGATGCCTTGAATAAACTGAACATCACATCACCCCTGCCCAGCCGGGATGAGTTGTAATGTTTCCCTTTGATCAAAGCTGTTTGGGTTTATGCTTTATGGCCTCTGACTGTTTGAGAGCTTTTTACCTTCAACTCCGCTCTGCTCGGGGTTTCAGGTAAGGGTGAGATGCGCATTTTGATTTTCCCCTAGCAATGTCACTGGGGGGTCTTGTGAGGGCCTCCAGGCTGAGAGGGGGATGGCTGGTGGCAGGTCTGATCTGTGTTGTCTAGGGAGACACACAGCCAGCAGAGCTCTCAGAGAGCTGAGGACGAAGGGAATCACAGCAGGGGGAAGGGTGCGAAGACACGCTGAACAGAACAGTCATTTCATGTGTGTTTGTGCAGGGGCAGCGCAATGGGGCTCAGACCTTGACAGAGGTCTGAGCACTGAATTATAATAGTAAGTGAATGGTAGCATCAGCTCGTGAGCGCTGAGTGAACAGTTCCAATGCCGTAAGGGGATCCTGTGAAATCCTTGTTAAAATTCAGATTCCTTTGGATTTTTTCTTTGTGTGGATCATCCCACACTGGACTGAACCAGTTGTTGGGCTAGGCTCATTCACTGCAAATCGTTCTGATTCATTATTTTCATGTGGTACTATCCCAAGGTACTATCCCGTGAGGGATCAGGGCCCCATGGTGCTGGGCTCTGGACAAACACAGTGAGGAACACACAGTCCCTTCCTCAAAGAGGGAGCGATCACAGAGCCTCTGAGCTGAGTGTGAGATGTCTGAGCAGTGGTGAGATGATCAGAGGTTAGCCTAGAGTAGTACTGTGTGCCTACCAGTAGTGTCTGTAAGACTTCACTGAGATGCAGTGGATGCTGCATGGACACTTAGTGAGAGACTGATCCTGCCTCAAGAGCTCACAGTGCATAGACTAGACAAACAGGGGTAAGAAAAGGAAAGATTATGATCGCCCTGTGACCAGTGCACAGCTGATGCCCAGAGACATTTTCAGCTTGGAAAAGAGATGTAAGGAGGGATATGATAGAGGTCTATAAAATCATGACTGGTGTGGAGAAAGTAAATAAGGAAGCATTATTTACTCCTTCTCATAACACCAAAACTAGGGGTCCCAAATGAAATGAATAGGCAGCAGGTTTAAAAAAAACAAAAGTAAGTATTTCTTTACACAACACACAGTCAACCTGTGGAATTCCTTGCCAGAGGATGTTGTGAAGGCCAAGATTATAACAGGGTTCAAAAAAGAACTAGATAAGTTCATGGAGGATAGGTTCATAGAATTATAGAATATCAGGCTTGGAAGGGACCTCAGGAGGTCATCTAGTCCAACCCCCTGCTCATAGCAGGACCAACTCCAACTGTTAGCCAGGATGGACAGGGATGGTGTCCCTACTGTCTGTTTGTCAGAAGCTGGGAATGGGCGACAGGGGATGGATCACTTGGTGATTACCTGTTCTGTCCATTCCCTCTGGGGCACCTGGCATTGGCCACTGTTGGCAGACAGGACACTGAGCTAGATGGACTCTTGGTCTGACCCAGTATGGTCATTCTTATGTTCCTTCCTCTGCGGGCCTGCGTCTGATTGAGCAGTGACTGAACTCTGGCCCTTCTGCACAATACCCATGAGCTTCTGCCACTTGAGCTAAAAGACTGATTCTATTAACTGGCAATGGTATTAGACTGTTATCCTGGTACAGCCACTAGAGAAGAAACAGAATCATACTGTGCTAATGAGGGGAGAGCTGGATTGAGATTAACACCTTGTGCCCTGTGACCTCTGTCTAAAGGAAATCGGCAATTTTCACTGTCTCTGCAGACCCCAGGCTCCAACAGTCCTGGGACCTTGGTGGTATCAGCTGATATTAATTACGAGGGTGGATAATTTAGCACAGGCAATTGTGTGTGTGTGTCATCAAGGGCACATTCAGGATACTCCTGATCTTGAGTAACAACCTCTCTGTGAGTCATTGCTTTCAAAATGGACTTTGCTCACTGCTGGAGCTGTAACGATTGTTGCTGATGGGGCCAGCGTTTGTTTGATGGATTGGCTAATTATAGACAGCTCTTATGTTACCTGGGATACTTTAACAGAGTGTGTGTATCCCCCTGGACAGCTGGGTTTTGCTATGAGAAATTAAGGGAAGGGATGGAGCTGAAAACCTTTGGGCATTATTACTCCTCATTTAAATAAACAGTTGGCAGATGGAGCATTTCCATGGCACCTCCAGTTATTACCAGCACTTTATCTTTTCTTTTCTGGCATAATCAGGAAAAAATCCCCGCCCCCCCGCCCCCTGCCCAAGTGACGTAAATTACACTGACCTAAGTGACAGGTTTAAGATTAGCAACCATGTTAGTCTGTATCTGTAAATAAAACAAGGAATACTTGTAGCACTTTAGCTACAAACCAGTTTATTTTAGCATAAGCTTTCATAGGCTATAGCACACTTCATTGGATGCATAGAATGGAACAAACAGAAGTAAGATGCATTTATACACACAGAAAGCAAAAAAAAAGTTGTAAATTACCATACCAGTTCTAAGAGGCAACTATCCCAACTGTGCAGAATCGGAGAGAGTCCTGGGTTACAGAGAACACGGCTTTTATAATCCAGACAGGAAAGTCTGCAACTAGAGGAGAAAGGGGTTTGAGGTGGGCCCAAGCCAAGGAGTTTGGATCTGGACATGAGCTTCTCTGGAATTCAGGAGATTAGGATCCAGTGGTCAAGCCTTGAGGATCTGATTGATAATGGGGAGGGGAGAGCACCCAACAGATGGGGAGATTAAGCACCCATCAGCAAACTGGTGTTGGAAGAGGAACTGGTTGTGGTGGAATCCTGGGATCTGTCTAGGAGGAACAGGATGAATTAGAAAAGGGAAAATATAAGGATATATATTGGAACTATCTGTGTTGAATTGGATTTGTATCTCCAGAGATGGGAGAGGATCATCACTATTAAACTATTAAAAATACACTAGACAAGACAGTAGAAAATGTTCCTGGAACAGCCCGGCACTGACCCAAGGCAGCTGACTGGGAGGGTCTAATGGACTTTTCCATCTTTCTGATCTATGCATCTATAATTCCATCTCCATACTTCCTATTCCAACAGAAACTAGGCAGCATGTCAAACACAAATGGCTAAATTTAAATCAGCAGCATTGTGCCCACGAGTATTAAAAGAATTGGCCAAGGAGTTCCCTGAGCCACGGGTATTGGCATATAACAAATTTTGGAACACTGAGGAAGTCCCATCAGACTAGAAAAAAGCAAATGTGCCAGTATTTAAAAAGGGTCAACAGGACAACACAGGTAAGTTGCAATCCCCAGACAAATGGTAGAAAGGCTGTTATGGGACACACTCAGCAATGAATTAAAGGAGAACAACATAATGTCAACCAACATGGTTTTAAGAAAAAAAACTTAATATTGGTTTTGAAGAGATTATATATTTTGTTGCCTAAAATAATGATGATGTAATGTAGTTAGATTTCTGAGAGACATTAGTATTACATGACACTCAGATTATAAAATTAACACCAGACAAATCAATGTAGCACAGATTAAATGAATTAAAGATTGGCTGACCTCAAAAGGTAATAGTAAATGGGGAATCATTCCATGGAAGTATTTCTAGTGAGTTTCCACAGGGATCTGTTCTTGGCCAAGTATCTTTACCAGTGATATGGAAGAAAACATAAAATCAATGCTGGTAAAGTGAAGTGGTAAATAATCAATGGGACAGAACAATTCTGCAGAGCAATCTGGATCACTTCGTATGCAGGGCTAATTTGAAGAATATGCATTTTAATACAGCCAAACATAAGGTTATACACCTAGAAACAAAGAATGTCAGTCACAGTTACAAGACAGTGATTGTATCCTGGAATCCATGAACTCTAAAAAAGAGTCATGATGGAAAATAACCAACCATGAGCTTACAGTGTGATGCTGTGGCTATAAGAGCTGTGACACAGTGACCCATTGGCAAGGGTTCCCCTGTTCTTTGCAAACAACTCTTGTCTCAGCCCTGACAAATCCACTGCATTAAACATGTTTTGCAGGGTAGTTATCCAGAAGGAGTAACATGTAAGGTACCTAGAGGGACGTGGACAAATTAGAGGATTGGGCCAAAGGAGATCTGATGAAGTTCAACAAGGACAAGTGCAGAGTACTGCACTTAGGATGGAAGAATCCCATGCACGGCTACAGACTGGGGACCGAATGGCTAGGCAGCAGTTCTGTGAAAAAGGACATAGAGTTACAGTGGATGAGAAGCTGGATATGAGTCAACAGTGTGTCCTTATTGCCAAGAAGGGTAATTACATTTTGGGTTATGTAAGAAGGGGCATTGCCAGCAGATCAAGGGACGTGATCGTTCCCCTCCATTTGGCATTGATGAGGCCTCATCTGGAGTACTGTGTCCAGTTTTGGGCCCTACACTAGAAGGATGTGGAAAAATTGGAAAGATTCCAGTGGAGGGCAACAAAAATGATTAGGGGGCTGGAGCACATGACTTAGGAGGAGAGGCTGAGGGAACTGGGATTGTTTAGTTTGCAGAAGAGAAGAATGAGGGGGGATTTGATAGCTGCTTTCAACTATCTGAAAGGGGGTTCCAAAGAGGATGGATCTAGACTGTTCTCAGTGGTACCAGATGACAGAACAAGGAGTAATGGTATCAAGTTGTAGTGGGGAAGGTTTAGGTAAGATATTAGGAAAAACTTTTTCACTAGGAGAGTGGTGAAACACTGGAATGGGTTACCTAGGGAGGTGGTGGAATCTCATTCCTTAGCAGTTTTTAAGGCCCAGCTTGACAAAGCCCTGGCTGGGATGATTTAGTTGGGGTTGGTCCTACTTTGAGCAGGGAGTTGGACTAGAACCTCCTGAGGTCCCTTCCAACCCTGATATTCTATGATTCTATGATCTAATGAAAGCTCATAACTTTTCAAGACTCAAGCATGGCGAGGTGTACATATGGGTAATATTTACAAAATAATGTAACTACACTGAAAGTATGCTTTGTGATTTTGGATTAAAAGTTTGTCACCATCTACATCCTGGTCCATAACATCAAGTCCCCACATGAGCCACTCCATTATCTTGTCCAGGACTGATGTCAAACTGACAGGGCTATAATTATCTGAATCACCTTGTTTATCTTTTTTTAATACTGGCACAAGATCAGCTTTCTTCTAGTCTTCTGGAACTTCCCCAGTGTTCCAAGACTTATTGAAAATCAGCATTAACAGTCTGACGAGCTTCTTCGGCAATTCTTTTTAAACTCTTGGATGCAAGTTATCTGGATCTGCTGATTTAAAAATAGCTAATTTTTGTAGCTGCTATTTAACATTCTCCTGAGATACTAGTGGAATGCAGTGTGTTATCATGTGATATAGTCACATAATCCATTTTCCCAAATACAGAGCAGAAATATTTTTGAACACTTCTGCATTATTATTTATAATTCTACCAATGCCATCTATTAATGGACTAATACCATTGCCAGGATTGTTTTTGTTCCTAATATTCTTAAAAAACTCCTTTTATTGTCCTTATCTCTGCTGGCCATAGATTTCTCCTGGTGTCCCTTATCAATTTTCTACAACTGCCGGCTTCTGATTTATATTAATTACTATCATTTTTTTCCTTTCTTCCATTTGTTATATATTTATTTATTTGTTATATCTATTTTTGTATCTGCCTTCACTTCTCTTCTAAATCAGTATTGCCTTTGTTCTTGATTGTGGCTTTTTGGGCACCTAGGAAAGTGTTCTGAAACAATTCCAAATTAACATTCACTTTTTTCTGAGTAAATTCTTCCTCCCCACTGATTTGGCTCATAATTGTTTTCAGCTCTGTGAAACGGGTCCTTTTAAAGCACCAAATATATGCCACAGTGGTCTAGACTGTATGCTGCCTGCACATTATAAATGTGATCAAGTCATGATCCCTTGTATCTACAGTACCATAGTTTTTATTTAGTTCTGAGATCAGTTCCTCTTTATCTGTCAAAATGAAGTCTAATATAGAATCCCCCTGTGTTAGATGCAACACTTCTTGAGTTAGGAAACTGTTGCCTATAATGGTTAGAAATTCCAAGGATATTGCTTTCCCCCCTACACATTATAGTTAGGTGCATCATGAGCTGGTCATCCTGTTCCTAGTGTAGTTTGGAGGTCTGTAGCAGACACTAGCTAATACCTGATCTTGTGCTTTAGCCGGTAGGACATTGATTCATAAGCAATCAAGATAATTTTCTTCCAAGATATCAGTGATTTGGGAACAGGTAATTCCATTTTCCACATACAGTGCCACACCTCCCTTCCCGTATACTCACTTGCTCCTTCCTATATAGGTCGTAGCCATTGATTGTAACATTCCAGTCATGGATATCATTCCACCAGGTTTCAGTAATACCAGCTACATCAAATTTATGCTTATAAATGATCAATTCCAATACTCTTTATTACCCAGGCTCCTAGCACTGGTGTATATGGAATTCAAGAATTTCTTCTATTCATGTCCTTTGGTTCCTTGACTAATCTTGTTCTTAACATCTCAATCTTGTGCTATGAATGTTTTCCCTCTTTAACTCTCCCTTTTCTTATTAGTTCAACGCCTTCCTGACTATTCTAGCCAGCCTATTCCTGAGAAGATTGGTCCCTCTTCTGTGGAAGAGTGCATGGAGATCACAGTGGGGAAGTTGGTGACTCCAGCCTGCTACCAGTTGGTTGTGAACTAGTTTGGAGTTGGGAAGTTTACCATTGGAGCTGCGTTAATGCAAGTATGCAGGGCCATTAATCACATCCTGCTACGAAGGACCATGAATCTTGGCAATGTGCGTGAAATAGTGGATGGCTTTGCATAAATGGGTTTCCCTAACTGCAGAGGGGCGATAGATTGCATACATATTCCAATTTTGGCACTGGATCACCTTGAGACGGATTACATCAATAGGAAAGGGTATTCTCCATGGTGTTGCAGGCACTTATGGATCACCCCAGGTATTTCATTGACATTAATGCAGAGTGATCCAGAAAGGTGCGTGACACACTTATCTTTAGGAACACTAACCTGTACAGAAAGCTGCATATGGGGACTTTCTTTCCAGACCAGAAAATTACACTGGGGGATGCTGAAATGCTCACTGTGGTCCTGGGAGATCCGGCATACCCCTTAATGCTATGGCTCATGAAGCCTTATATGGGAAACTTGGATAGTAGTAAGGAGCAATTCAACAACTGGTTCAGAAGGTGCAGGATGACCGAGGAATGTGTGTTTGGCAGATTAAAGGCATGCTGGTGATGCCATAATGGCAGGTTAGACCTCAACGAGGATAATATTCCCGTGGTAATAGCTATGTGTTTTACATTGCACAGTATTTGTGAAGGTAAGGATGAAAAGTTTGCTCAGGGTTGGATTGATTCATATACAGAAATTGTGCCTCACTGTGACACTTATGGGCAGATTTGAAAATGAGTTGAGACCCTGAGCTTGTTTGAACACCTGATCCCTAATTGTAGTATCTAAGGGAACAGTAAAACTACTACTGTGGCGAAGACACAGGGTGACTGGGCAACAAAATGGCAGATGAAATTCAATGTTGATAAAGGCAAAGTAATACACACTGGAAAACATAATCCCAAGTATACATACAGAATGATAGGTGTGAGAGGTTGGATCACAGAAAACCCCTTGCAAACTACCAACTGATATGTCGAGACTACTTCTAACCCATTTTTCTTGCAGCTTGGCACTCCAGAACCTTGTCAGTTTGAGCCAGACTTGCTAGCCTGTTACAAACCCAGACCCAGGTCTGAACCATGTCCCCCAGTGGCTGCAGGCTTAGCTGAAAACAGTTTAAAAAGTGTTCCTGCCTGTAACACTCAGATGCCCAGCTCTCAATGGAGTCCTGTGACGGAGTTGGGACTCACCACCTTGGCACCTCATGCTGGAAAGTCTGGGAAGTCATCCTGCCTGGGGTCCTAGACTACTGACTGCTCTGCCCTGACTGCAGGCCAGAGTCTTCTAACTATTTGCTGCCCCACCCTGACCGAGGGCCAAGGGCTCATAGGCAGCTTAACTGCTCTGCTTGGCCTGCCTGAAGGCCTAAATACTAGCAGCAGTCAATACCCCATTTTTAGATCTCCTTTACAGGTGCGTGACAGTGAGGAGGCATGGCCTTCCTCAGAGACTGACAGGGAGAGATGGCCACACAGACCTAAAGGCAGTCATAGGATCATAGGGTTAGAAGGGTCCATAAGGGTCACTTTGTTTAATCCTCTGCCAAGATGCAGGATTTGTTGGGTCCATCCAAAGCAGATGACTATCCAGTCTCCTTTTGAAAGCCTCCAGTGAAGAAGCTTCCACAGCCTCCCGAGGTGTCTGTTCCACAGGCCAACTGTTCTTACAGTTAGGAAGATTTTCCTGAGATTTAATTTAGATCTGCTGTGCTATAGTTTGAGCCCATTGTCTCCTGTTCTGCCCTTGTGGCTAGAGAGAACAACTTTTCTCCATCTTTTTTATGTCAGCCTTTCAAGTATTTGAAGACCACTATCATGTCCCCCTTAATCTCCTCTTTTCTAAACTAAACATACTCAGTTTCTTCAGCCTTTGCTCATATGGCTGGCATTCCATCCCTGTGGCCATCTCTGTCACGCACCTCTGGATTCTTTCCAGTTTCTCCACATCCTTTCTATACATTGGTAACCAAAATTGAATACAGTACTCCAGATGAGGTCTAACCAATGCCAAATAGAGATACTCTCATCTCCTGTAGCTTGCATGCTATATCTCTGTTAATGCAAACTAGAATTGCATTTGCTTTTTTTTGAAACAGCATCGCATTCCTGACTCATATTGAGGTTGTGATCCACCACAACTCCCAGATCCTTTTCAGCAGTGCTGCAACCAATCTAGTTATTTCACAATCTGTATTTGTGGATTTGTTTTTTTCTTCCCTAAGTGTAGCATCTTACATGTGTCTTTGTTGATTTTCATTTTGTTGTCTACAGCCCTGATCCCCACTTTATCGAGATCCCTTTGCTTTATTCTCCAAAGTGTTGGCAACCCCCCAGCTTAGCCTTTGTCTCATCCACACTTTAGCTCAGTATGCACTCTAGTTCTACATCCAGGCCATTAATAAAGATACTAAACAACACCAGACCCAGAATAGATCCCTGTGGAACCCCACTTGAGACCTCCCTCCAATTTGACATAATTCCATTAATAGTTACTCTTTGTTTGTGGTTGTTTAACCAAAAAAAGCTAGCCAAAGTAAAAAAAAGTTAACAGAATATTAGGATGCAAAGGGATATATAATAAGACAGTAGATATCATAAATCCAGTATGTAAATCCAGGGTACGCTCACACCTTGAATACTGCATGCAGTTCTGGTCACCCCACTTCAAAAAAGATATATTAGAAATGGAAAAAGTACAAAGAAGGGCAACAAAAATTATTTAAGGGGATATGGAACAGCTTCCATATGACAGATTGAAAAGACTGGGACTGGTTAGCCTGAAAAAGAGACGATTAAGTGTGTGTGGGTTGGGGGTGGGAGTGGGGAATATGACAGATCTATAAAACTATGACTGGAGTGGAGAAAATGAATAAGGAAGAGTTACCACTTCACATAGCATGGGAACAAGTGATCACCCAATGAAATTATTAGGCTGCAGGTTTAATACAAACAAAAGGAAGTACTTCTTCACACAACACACAGACCTATGAAACTTATTGCCAAGGGATACTATGAAGCCCAAAAGTATAAGAGGGTTCAAAAAAGAATTAGATAAGTTCCTGGAGGATAGGTCAATGACTTCTAGACAAGATGTTCAGGGATGCAACTGCATGCTCCATGTGTTCCTAAGCCTCTGACTACCAGAAGCCAAGAGTGTATTACAGAGGATGGATCACTTGATAGTTTCCCTGTTCTGTTCTTTCCCTCTGAAGCACCTGGTATTGGCCCTGTTGGAAGACAGGACACTAAGCTAGATGGATCATGGGTCTGACCCAGTATAATTGATTTTATGTTCTTATGTAATGTTTATACATATTCGCAGGTGAGGTGAGCAGTGGGGGTTGCGGGGAGCTGGGGGCAGCTTGAGTGTGGGGGATCTAATGTATATTTTAAAAGTACACCTCAATTTTCCTAGTGAAGACAAGGTCTGAATGGGAGCTGCTGAAACCTTTTGAAAATCCGGCCCTGATTATGGGTGCTGAACCGCTGTGGAAATTCTGGCTTTAACATGCAAAGCTTGTCCTGTGCAGAGCTGGGCTGCCAGCTTCTGCAGTGAAGAGCTCCCTTTGGGAAATGAAATCAGTTATTCCTGACAGCTCCTCTTAGTGTAATTGTTCCCTGAGGCTGGTTGTGGTATTATTAACAATGGATTTACTCAGAACAGAGTGGAGCTTAAATTAGAAACTGACTGGCAGGCCCTCCTGCTTTATTGTGTTGGCCAGTGTAATCCTGCGTGAAAGGAGAGCCTGTGTTTTCATTTCACACAAAGGAGAGTGTCTGCTAAAAGAACTTCAATCCTACCACAGGCTTGATAAGAGTCCTTAAAAGGAGTGACTTTCAGAAGTGCAAAGCAAAAAGTAGGTGAACTAGAATGCCTGGCAATGGGAGAGGGCAGTTATATAATCAGAAGTACTGAAATATGGTGGACTGGAAAGAAATCAATGGGATACTGTAATAGCTGGCTGTGAACAATGCAGGAAGCACAGATTAGGTGTAAGAGATGGAGAAACAGCACTATATCAAAACAATTCAGGAAAAACAAAAACAAACATTTGGAATGGAACGGCCCACATCACTGAACCCATATGGCTCCAAACTCCAAGCTACAAGAATAGAAATATACTAGCAGGAAAAGGAGACAGGGTGCCCATTGTTATTGCATTGTCAGCCCCACTCCATCACCATGGGCCAAGCCCCCCACATAATGAAATTGATGTAATAATCATGAGGTGCTTACAAATAATAAATGTTGGGCTCTGTTTGGTTGGGAATCTTTAGGGCTCCCATTGTCCAGTTTCACCGCACAACCACATGGGTTAGAAACTTTTTTAAAAGCATGAAAGCTGAAATTATCTGATAACCACGTGACTACAGGAGTGGGATCGTTAGGGAAAACACCAAATATCACACTACAATTGCAAGAGTCAGTGACACTGTTAAGGGAGATCAAAGATACAAAAAAGTCTTAGGGCATGTCATCCCTTCGAGCTCAGGGTGTGCTTCCCAGCTCAAGAAGACATACCTGGGTTAGCTCTGACCAAGCTAGCATGCTTACAGTCACAGCAACATGAGCGGCAGCAGGGGCCAGCCATTCCAAGTACATACCTGTCCAAAACCATAGCTGTGTACTTGGGATAGATAGCCCCTCCCACCAGTCACACTACCACAGCTCCCCTCTATTTTTAGCATGCTAACTTGATCAATGTCAGCATGGGTGTGTCTCCTTGAGCTAGAAGAACACCCCCATTTTGAGGTGTAGACATCCCCCAACAAACTGATGCTAATCAGGGATTTCAGTTTCCACACACAACCTGTGTGAGTCTCACAAGGGATCATGATTTAGAGAAGCAATTTCTCGACACCTTAAAAGTTGGCTTCTCAGAACAGCTGGCTCTAGAGCACACAAGACCAGAGGCTGCATTCGACTTAGGGTGACCAGATGTACCGATTTTATAGGGATAGTCCTGATATTTGGGGCTTTTTCTTACAGAGGCTCCTATAATCACCCACCCCATCTCGATTTTTCACACTTGCTATCTGGTCACCCTAATTCGACTCCATGCAACCGCTGATGCCAGAAGGTCTGTAGGTGGGTTTCTAAGTATAAGTGACCACAATGTGGGTAAGTATAAGACCCTTGGGAAAGGAAAGGTACCAAATACTTGTTTGAAGACACTAGACCATAGAAAAGGAGATTTCAAATAAAGGAGAAGTACATCAGAAAGGCTCTAAAGTCAAAAGTCAGGAAACTGAACTCAGGCATTTTAGCCGGGATGCTACTGCAGCGAACAATAACTGTGTCTTGGTGACACAGAATGCCCTGAGCAAAGAGGGAAGCTGGAGGGCAAGGGGTAAACCAGTCTAGTTAATGGCACGTCCAGGGGTGATTTGAGCCAAACAGGGATCCTTCCAGAAATGGAAATGCTGCCCCAGTGAGGACAATAAACAGGAGTGAAAATTGTCGCAGTGCTAGGAGCAGGGAATTGTGAAGATGCAGGTGGAGTTGGAAGAGCAAAGAGTTCTCAGTATTAACACTGATGCCCCCACTAGTCCTGACCTTCTTTCTGGCCTGTGACTTCTCCCCATACGTCTATCTGCTGCAGTGTGATGGTGACATGCCAGGATCCCACTGTTACTGTAACTGATTATGTTTTATTGTTACTGCCATTGCCGGGACCCCGTGATCGGACACACAGCATTACATTTTGCAGTGGGGCCTTCTGAATTCATTTTAACTGGTAAACCGATCCACAGGGAATTCATTCTTTCCGGAAGGAGCAAGCGCTGTCAATGTGGGGAGGATTCGCTCATTCTCCATATGTAACACAGTGGTTAAATCCCTGCTTTAAGCAGGACTCCTCTCCCAAGGTGAGGCTCTTGGATAAGCATCCTGATTTTCAGAGTTGCTGCGGCCACTCCCTCCTCCTATTGGCTGAGTGCTCCCACTCCTATTGCCTCCAATGGGAGCTGCAGCTGAAATCCAGCCGCTTATTGAAGAACCACTGGAGCATTTGGGCCTCCATTTTGCTCTGGTGCTTCTAAGCTGGCAGCACACTCCCCTGAAATAAAATTGAACAACAAAACCCTAATGGGAGGGCTGTGAAATATTCACGCCTGGCTGGTGTCTTAGCTCACGCCAGCTGAGTCAGGTGCCACTGCAGCTTCCCTTTGCCTGGAGCTGTGGATGATCCCAGGAGAGCAATGCACCTCGTTCGCACATGTACAACGTTGAACCTGAGAACCCTATGAACGCCTCAGCAGCTCCAGAGCCGCAGGGAAGCTGGGCAGGGTTCCAGCAGCAAGCTGCCAACAAGGGAACCTGCACCCCTCTGCACTGTGAGCCCACAGGCTGGGCAACAGAAATAGTCCCCAATGTCATTGCTGCCATGCCACAAATCCACGGGAGATGCCAAGGCAGCTACTTGAGGAGTCTGACAAGCTGCCAGGCACCACTGCTGCCAGCAAAACTATGCCCAGAGCTTGACATCTGGGTCCCACAGACGCTGTCCAGAGAGCGGTGCTAGTGCAGCCTGCCAAGGCACACTGCTGCCCTTCCCCCCTGCTTCCATCACCCCCCCACTCCTCCAGCCAGCCTAAGAGCCCTGAGCTGCTGGAGCTCCTATAACATAGGGGTATGAGGCCTGGTCCAGTCCACTGAGCAGTTGCAGAGTCTCAAGCTAGCCAGGGATAAAAGGCTGCAAAGCCCAGTCAGTCCTGCCAGCCTTCTTCACTGTACACAGGTAGAAAATGTACATCTGTCATCTAGTGGCTGTTCTGGGGGTCTAGAGAAGAAGGCGTTCCACAGCGGATATGAACACACATGGCTGAATTCTTCGTACACTTTACACTCCGGCAACATGAATGGCCCTGAATTTACACCTGGAGAGAACACACCCATTCTCCTCCTTTCCAGACACGTGCTGGAGGTGTAAAGCTGGACCCAGCATCTGATCCAGACCAGAACTTCCCCTCAACTATGGAGGAGCTTGGGACTAAGATTCTTGTTTAGCCACACACACACACACCATGCCCTGCTAATTACAGGGTCCTCTCACTTACCAAGCACTGACTTTTCTCTTCTCAACGTGTTTTTCCATGTTGGATCCTCTGTTCAACTTGCTGTCTCCATTGTGTTTAATTCTTCCAGCCCTTGTCTCTCCTGGTCCCCAGCCCAAGGCAGGCATTGCCTGCGGTTCACAGATAGCCTGATATCTGTTCCAGTCAACACTTACTCAAACTCTCTGTGATATCTAAACCCCATTCTCCTCCTGGTGCTTCCTGGCTTGTCTCCTCCTTGTGCTTCCTGGCTTGTCTTTCTTTGGACAGTGGAGCCCACGTGCTGAGGGCCTGTGCTAAGCACAGTCATGCCCTACTGCAGAAACATCCCCCTGAGCCTGTGATTCACCTCTTCTCATAGTGGTGCAAAGCGGGAGAGAGGGAAGGGACTGAGGAGTCTATAAAAGTGCTTTCTCTTAACAAAGGAGTGCAGAAAAACACACTGACCTTATCAGCTGTATTCACTGGGAATGGTTAGAACTTTGTTCTGGAGAGCGATGCTGAAGATGGTGCTAGCTCAGAGCCATGCTGGCATAATGTTTGCTGAACACTCCAGCAAGTCTGGTTCTGCCCTGCAAAGTGCACTTCGCCCTTACACACTGTGACAGTGCTGTTCCTGGTGGGACCAGCTGAGATTGCTAAATCAGGACAAATTGCTCCAAAGGGGGCAGTTACAGCCCAAACCCTCTGCCACTAAGGCAAACCAAACTAGCCAAACAGAAAAGACTTTGGTTTCGCCCCAGTGGCTAGCCACAAGTCACACAAGCAATTCCCTTAGACACTCCAGCTTCCCAGTATCACCACCAGCAGCCACCTGTCCTGGGGACAAAAGGTTATGAAAACCAATATCCCAAATAAAGAAAACGGTTCTCCCCAATTCCAAAGAATCCGGCCCCAGACCCCATTCAATATACAAATCAGATCTTACCCACAAATCATGCTGTTGCCAATCCTTTAGAATCTAAAATCTAAAGGTTTATTATACAAGGAAAAAGATATAGGTGAGGGTTAGAAATGGTTAGAAGAAATCAATTACATGCAGTAATGGCAAATCACTTGCATCAGTTGTAGAATAAACTGCAGGTTCAAATCAAAGTCTCTGAAACGCATCCCCTCCAGAGATGGGTCATCAATCCTTTGGCTAGAATTCCTCCAGAGCAAGAATGACAGACTGAAGACCAAATGGAGGTCTCTCTCCCAGGTTTATATAGACTTTCTCTTGTGGGTGGAGGCTGCCTCCTTCTTGCTATGCAGAGTTCAGTTGTAAAATGGACTTTCAGAGCCATGTGGTCCAGTTACATGACTCTCCAAGATTCAGTTCTTGACTAGCCAGGCCACATTCCTGGGGAAGCTCGGGTGTGGACGGGCATCTACAAAGTTCATTGTATAGCTGATAGTCCTTAATGGGCCATCAAGCATGGTAAGCCAAGCTAACACCAAGGGTTCTGAAATTTTCCCAACGGCATAGCACAATATTTAGAAAGACAGACATTACAGAGCCAATATTCATAATTTCAACTACAAAATTGATACACACATACAGATATCATAATCATAATCAGCAGATCATAACCTGGTTGTAGAAACCTTATATGACCCCCTTTACATAAGATTTGGTGCCCCTAACCGGACCTTGGTTGCACCAATGATCTATATGATCCTAGATAATTTCAGTAACATGACACCCACTGTCCAGGACCATGCACCTAAACTGCCTTCAGTCCCCGCAACGCATGCCCGATCCTCTCCACACTCAGTTAGGCTGTTTTGCAGCAGGTGAGGGTCTGGCAGTTCACAGTCATGCAATTTCCGGGGCAGGCTGGCTCTAGCTGGGCTGCCATACGCTGGCACTCGAACTGCCTCAGCCGCAGGGCACAGGAAAAGTCAGGAACTGGGAACCTCTGCTCCCAATGTCATCCAACCTGAAAAGGGCACAGCACAGAGCTTTGGCTACCTCCACCCATGAACCATTCATTCTTACATGTCTGGGGCAGAGAATGTGGAGGGGCTCTGGCCCTAGGCAGCCACCTGAAAGCTAGCTGCCTGGCAGAGCTGGTAAACTCACAAATGGGCACAGAGCCCCTCTGGGGGCCTCACTCACAGTGAGAGTGGGACACTTTACTCAATTTACTCTCTGCCATTATCCCTGTTGTTGAGCCGGAGAAACCGAGGCACAGAAGGAAGTCGGGACTTGCTCAAGTCCACAGAATGAGTCCATGGACAGCCAGCAGTTGAGCCCCAGGCTCCCGAGTCCCAGGTTTATAGTATGCCTGCTGGAGCACACTCCGTCCCTGGATGCATCACCTTGAAATACATTCTAGCAAGACCTTTAGCTCTGCAGTGCCCTGCAGATATAAGCTGTTCTCCCTTGTTAAATACCAAGATTTATGCTGCTCACAGTATGAGAAGCTGGCTCTTAGAGCAATAGATAGAGAAAAACTTCCAAAGCTGAGCACTAAAAACTGTCAAGCCTTCTCACCAGCAGATGTCAGCCCCCGCCAAAGATAGAGTTGCTTCGTGCAGCCCAGAGGTCAAATGGAAGGAGCACAATGGGAGCAGACAAAAGCTCTTTCTCTAAAGCAGAGGCCATCTGGAGAGCTGGGTTACTGAACAAGCTGTGCTAAACTGCTGTCAAGTCTCCCCAACACCACCAGGGGCTGCTTAGGGCAAGTGAACATCTCGCCTAGGAAATTAAGGACACAAAAGGCCCGATTCTGCTATTGTTTACACTGGAGTGAATCTGGAGTCAATCCCTGGAACTGAACGGATTTACACTGGTAAAAGTGAGAGCAGGATCAGGCCCAAAGAATATCAGCACTTCCAGGGAATGCAAAGAACTGTTTCCCTTTGGGGACTGCAGCTGTTCCCACAAACAGACATAGAAATGCCATCACGTTGAGTGGAGGGCATTTCACTTGGGCAATTATTTATTTATATCCCCCGTAGAACACACAGGCCCCAGTAGAAATCAGGGCCCTGTTATGCCAGGTGCCCCACATGCACATGGTCAGAGACAGGTCCTGCCCCTGCAAAATTTTCACTCTATCTATATAAAGGGTGAGAATACTTTGAAAAGTCAGTAGATTTGAACTCATAGTCATCTTGCTACAAGCATATCTAACTGTGCTCTGGCTGCAGTGGGGGGGAGTGGAGCATATGTCTCTCATTCTCTTGATTTTCCAGAACTGCAAGTGGCAATGATAGCAGGGGTTTCTCCAGCTGATAGTTTACATCATCAACTAAATACACTGCTTCATCTTGGCCCATCTCTCTGCATGTATTTTTAAGCATCTAAGAAAAGGGCTGTAACCAAATGCTGAGTGTGTGTGTGATGGGGAATGCAGAGATCAGTGCATGCTGAGCTAAGAACAGAACCCAATTCTTGCAGCGTCCGAATAAATGCAAGACAATCAGAGTTAATTCCAAAGGTGCTTCTTTTGTAACTCTCCTTCTCCTTTCTGTATCAACCCCCAACAAACGATTCCAGTTCTGGTCACAGGTAGATTCTAGGCTTGGCTTTGTGCCATTTACATGAAATTGGGTTTTAAATCCCTTTACTGAAGTTGATGCCTCAGCATTAACTGAAGAGCAGTGCTGTTTGTTGGGAAAGGACTCAGATTGGCCCACCAGAGCAGTCCTTTCTGTTTACCCTGAAAGACACCTGGGTCTGGGGTGCTCTCACAAAATGGGGAGAAGATCTTATAAGAGCTTCTCTCTTCTCTGCAAGACTAGACAAGTGCAGGTGTGTTCGGGGCAATGCAACCTTCCAGCCCTGCCCCAGACTCTCTCCTGGCCAGTGGGAGCGTGTGACTAGCAGCACCCTACATGGTAGACAAAGGGACAGGAGATAAAGCAGATTCTTTATTGAGGCTGCTTGACACAGATAGACCCAGTGGTGCTCCAGGTCCCAGAGCGACTGACTTGGGCAGCATTACCAAGTGTGACCACACAGGAGGATCGAGTTCTGGCCTGGCCTGAGCAATTATGAATGGTGCTGCTGATTAAAGAGCATACCCTCAGTGTAGAGCTAACTAGAATTCCAAGTCACATCACACAGCTTCTCTCAGGTCCTGCCTAGACAACTGGGCTCCTTCCTCAGCTGGGGCAAACCACGGACCTAGGTCAAGAGCCACACCCAGGGCACTACCACATCAGAGCCCAGTGGCTGCTGCATACACTCAGAGCCAGCTCTGCCCTGGCATAACTGGCTATGGTCAGCGTCAGCAAGGCTGAAGCAGCAGCGGATCTCCAGCCCATTGTTATTATGGGTGTGTGTCGGAGAGACCTCATTCCACTATGTGAATGGCCCCTTCGAGCCGTTGGGAATCACTGCATGTGAGCCCACATTGTCTGAGCCTGAGCTGTTGATGGCTCTATAACACTTAAAGCAAATTATGTTAACTTTTCAAAGCTCATTGAGATGCAAAGCAGGCTGCTGGGATGCAAGTCACCCGGGACCTGCCAACTGTTTGCCCTGCACGCTGGACAGCATCTTGGACTCCACAGCAGAACTTTGGGAAAACTGACAGTTCCCAGCACCAGCTGTTTAGCACGGTCCCATCTTTGGGTGCAGACTGGGGCTATTGCATTCCAGATCTGCCCCCCTCAACATACTGAGCCTGTCCGTACTCTGGGAGCCAGCAGGGATGGGGGCTACGCTCTGATACCAGACACATGCGAGCAGATTGTTATAGTCTGACACTGACCAGGCAATTTTAGGGTTCCAATTTCTGCCCATGGTAACTGAAATCCTAGCTTATGAGGGGTCAAGCTGCTGCTGACCGGCCTGTCCATGGGGTGTGGGGGAGGTCCTCCCTGAGTCACTGGGTTGTTTGTCGGCAATAGACATCTCTGAAATGAGTCTAGTCCCCACCATCCCCCCACAACACACATCATGGGAGTCCCCTAGGATCCGTCAGCATCATGTCATTGTTGTTTTCAGGGAGGCCTGTAAGACCCTGCAGTGCAGTGAATGAAGGAGGGTAGGCCCAGGTTTCCATGCCAGCTCAATGGGGCCTGAGGCAAGTGGGAACAGTTCTGGGATCCCAGCTGTGCCAGGCAGCTGGGACACTGCCATGTGAAGAGCAAACAAGAGACAGAGAAATAAACCGTGCTGCCATGGGAAGGCAGAGAGAGAGAGAGAGCCATTCGTACTTCAGAGTTCTCAGCTGCAGCCCTGGGGGATCTGCCCTGCTGCTGGGCTGGAGGATCTAGGCGAGATCTGCCTGGATTTCACCCCTCTCCTTTCATCTCATCTCCCCTTGCAGGGCTCTCCCCATTGTGATTTAGTAGCCTAGGTATGTCCCTTTCTTACACTCCTTGTCTGTCCAGGCCCCTCACTCACACACTGATGGCTCCCCTGCAGGAGAAAACCCTTATCATCATTTTACAGATGGGGAAATGAAGGTAGTTTCATTCCTGTACTGGTTCCAAGGATGGTCTTGTGGTTCCATAAATCCACTTCTGCCTGCTGGGTGCGTTTTGGAGGGGCAGAATCATGAGGGTGCAGATCCACGCCAGTCAGTTCCTCACCCCACAGCTGCTATGCTGGGGGGCCTTCTGCCAGCCATGCTCACCTCGCTGACACAAAGAGCCTGCAGGCCAGCAATGAATCAAGCCCTAAGAGACTGCCAAAGAAGCCCACTGCAGAGGCAGGAATCAAACCCAGGTACCCTGAGTCTGTGCCCATTCCCCTAACCACAAGGCCACTCACACCTCCTCCGTGCAAGGAGGAGAAATTCACTTTGTGACCCCCGCCTGAAGCTTCCAAAGCACATTGCAATTGTTGGACATTTAGAGTCAGCTTCCTTGGCAGGTGGAGCTGTGTTATCCCCGATTTCACAGCAAGGGAGGAGAGACTTTCTAGGGCTGCACAGTCCCACCAGGGGTGGCTCTACGTTTTCTGCTGCCCCAAGCAAGGCAGTCAAACAGCCTTCGGTGGTACACCTGTGGGAGGTCCTGTGGATTCAGTGGCGTTTCTGCAGGAGATCTGCCGTTCCCGCGGCTTCAGCTACCTGCCGCTGAAATGTCGCCGAAGGCGCGGGACAAGCGGAGCTCCTGTAGAAACGCTGCTGAAGGATGCCTGACTGCTGCCCTGACAGTGACACGCAGGCCACCCCTCCTGGCTTGACACCCCAGGCACGCACTTGCTGTGCTGGTGCCTGGAGCTGCCCCTGAGTGCCACCAGTCTTTGCCGTACCCATAGGACTCTCCGTCCCACCTTTGGGTTGTGCCGAGGACTGGGGGCCAAACAGAAAACCCGAACTGGTCTCTGCAGAGCCTGCAGGTCAGCCTCTGGTCTGGGCAAGCAGGTAGCTGCAGTGCTGGGAGCATTAAAGGACAGCAGGGGTGCCTGCTGTAAGCTGCCCAGCCAAGGGGAGCAGGGCTGGCCTGAGCAGGTTGGTTCCAGCTTCCTGGAGTATGTGGCAGCAAGAGTTGCAGCAGGGCAGCTCTACACTGCAATGGGGCTCAGGGTGCCACTTCTTCGGGTCGGGGAACACCAGGCTCCAGCGGCCTCCGGAGAGCGCACTGCAGCCACACGTGCATGTCAGCTTGGGGTTGGCTTCTCACCAGCCATGCTCTCTTGGCATAGTCTTCTCCAGCATGGGCTAAGACCCCAACCCCTCCCAGGGGCCAGTGCAGTGAGACCGACATGAGGCTTCCCAGGCTGCCTGTGCCACAGACCGCTCTGGATGAGACTGGATCCCAGCACTGGCTGCCACCTGGCCAGTGGGATGGGAGCCATGCACCCTGCAACCTTACCGTCAGGCGGGAAGTGAGTCTCTGGTCCTGCACCATTGCTGGATGTGCCCCTAGCCCCATCCAGAGACCCAGCTGAATGGCCCCTTTGTTATGCAGAGGGCCTTCCCCCTCCCTCCTTTGCTTCGCCTGGCACCACAATCACTCAACATGACAAACACAGGTCAGCAAGCACTGGCCAAGGCGCAGCATTGAGCCTGGACCATGTCGATCCCCTCACTCAGCCCCAGCTAACCCGCCCCAACACCTGATTTCTCTTTAATTACATTCCCCATCTCTCCTCAGTGTCATGCTAATCAGCCCAGGGATGGCGCAGCTGCCTGGATTAAATTAGGCCCAAATAATACAAGGTAATTATATTTCCATGCAGGACCCGGAATTTTCTCTTCTGTGGCTAGCAGCAGGGAGGGGCTTTTTCTGAAAAGGAATCAGGGGGCCGGAGGTGCAGTTGGCTCTCACAATATTTACTCTAGCAATTACCTTCATATTCAGTCTTTGCTCCTTTGGAGAACAGTGGCCTAAAAATTTGATTAGGGATGTGGGTTACGATTTGTGGTAGAGTGTGTGTGTGGGGGCGGGGGGTGAGACAAGAGGTACTGAGAAGATGTGGTGGGAGCAGTGACTTGAGGAGTACAGAGCTGACTTGGGGCAGTGAGATTGGAGTAGTGAGGGGATTTGATGGAGGCAGTGACGTGTGGGTTGCTGAGGGGATATGGTGGTGAAGTGAGATGAGGGTGCTGAGGCAATGTGGTGGGGGTAGTAAAATGGAGGTGTGGAGGGCATGTGGTGGGAGTGCAGAGGGGATGTGGTGGGGCAGTGAGGTGGGGGTACTGAGGGATGTGGTGGGAATACTGAGGGGATGTGGTGGGGGCAGTGAGATGGGGATGCTAAGGGGATATGGTGGGGACAGTGAGATGAGGGTGCTGAAGCAATGTGGTGGGGGTATGTCACAGAGTCCCTGGGGCGATGGTCTGGGCCTGCTCCCTACGAAGCCAGTCAGGACTTCAGGGGGGAAGCTTCTTCTCCGTAAACAGTCTGTCTTCAAGGCTAGAAGCTTCACAGCTTCCACCTTCCTGGGTCTGACCTCAGAGCATTCAGCACCTTCTGCCCCTCTGTGCTCTTCCCCCAGCAAGCCCGCCCAGGCGGAGTCCTGGGGGAGCCCGTGGGTCCTGCACCCCAACTCCACAGTCAGACGTGACTCTTAGCCAGCCAGTAAAACAGAGGTTTATTAGATGACAGGTACCTGGTCTAACACAGACCATGCAGCGAACACGATCCCTCAGCTGGATCCATTTTGGGGCCGGGGAGCCAGGCCAGCCTGTCTGAAGCTCTCTGCCTCTTCCCAGCCAGACTCAACTCTCACTCCTCAGCTCCTCCCCTGCTTCCTTTGTCTGCTTCCCGGGCAGGAGGTCAGGTGACCTCTTCCCCCCACCTGGAGTCAAGTTACAGTTTCAGGCATGGACACCTTAACACAATAGTCAGAGGAGCCATTGAGAGCATTTCTATTCCCTCACAGGGTAGTAGGATGGGGGAGTGGAGGGCGTGTGGGGGGAGTGCAGAGGGGATGTGATGGGGCAGTGAGGTGGGGGTACTGAGGGATGTGGTGGGGGTGCTAAGGGGATGTTGCAGGGGCAGTGAGATGAGGATGCTGAGGGGAAACAGTGGGGGCAGTGAGGTGGGGATGCTAAGGGGATATGGTAGGGGCAGTGAGATGAGGTACTTAGGGGATATGGTGGTGGTGCTGAAGGGATGCAGTTGGAGCAGTGATGTTTGGGGTGCTGAGGAGATACTGTGGGGAGGAGGCTCGGTGGAAACAGTACTCCACTGTAACCCCTAGGTCCTTTTCTGCAGAACTGCTATCTAGCCATTCAGTCCTTAGTCTGTTAAAGTACATGGGATTCTTCCATCCTAAGTGCAGGAGTCTCCACTTGTTCTTGTTGAACCTCATCAGATTTCTTTTGGCCCAATCCTCTAATTTGTCTAGTTTCCTCTGTATTCTATCCCTATCGTCCAGCATATACATAATCCCAGGAGTACATAATCAGCAATAACCCAATTGTAGATGAATAAATTTAACAATACAGTTTAGATATCAGCATCCAAGTATTTGAGTACATCACTCATGAAATGTTGTACAGAGTTGGTTATGGAAAGCAAAATATATCAATGAGTTAAGACTGTCCCTTAGTAATTGATAATTTAGGGTAGGTTGTCCATTCAGAAAATACAATCCATCAGAAAAGTATTTCAGTTACTTTCCCAACAGCACTTCTCATCGGTTCTTCATCTCCTCTCTTCTAGTATTGCCGATGTCTGGTGATGTGTTCTAGATAGACCACCTCATGGCATCCAACACCATGAGTTGCCGCATCAGCCAAGCATAGCGTTGACCAATTCTGAATTCCCGCAACACTTGCTCATTACTGGGGTCCCATGCACCCCGTGCTCTGACAATTAGTGCATGTGTCTGAACCTGATAACCCTTAGCTCTCAAGGTTTCAGCCAAAGGGGCATATTTCTCTACCTTTTGAGATCAGGCATCATGAGAGGCCAGGATCCTGTTCTCAAAGGGCACTGTGATGTTCATCATCATGATCTTCTTCTGGTCCTTGTTGGTGATTATGATATCTGGTTGCAGCTGGCTGTCGATTCAGGGGATGGCGGAGTTGGGGTCAGGATACCTGGCAAAGGTTCCTGCTCGGGGATGGAGCAGCGGCCCCAGGGCTTTCTTCCTAGAGACTTTTTGCCTTCACCTGAGTCCTCAATGACTTCAGCTTTCCCACTGAGCCACTTTTCTTGAACTCAGTGCTTTGCCACTTCCCCAGTGGTTGCTTGGGTGAGGACGACCCAGGTGCACCCACTACTCTGGATCCCAATCCAGTGACCGTCTAGTTAGCAGCCATGTGCCACATCCCTTTAACTAACTGCATTCCTTGGCCTTCCTTGCTCCCCCAGTTCCTGCCAGCAGATCAAACTCTTTAGCCCTGCAGTTCCTTTTATACGACCAGGGCCGGATTAACTTTTTGTAGGCCCAGCGCTAAACATATTTGTGGGCCCTCATTGGGAAAATAGGGCATGTCTGTAGAGTGAGGGGCCGGTTGGGGGCAATGAGACGCAGCACAATAAGAGGGGCCCCACTCAGCCCAGCACAAGAGCACTGTTTACAAAGCCATAACTGCTAGATGCATATTGGCCTGCCCAGCCCTGCTCAACCAGTGTGCCCCTTCCATTCTGCCCCCCACCCATTACCCTGCCCTTATGCCCAGCACCACCTCACCCAGAGACTTTCCCCACAGATCCCTATCCCAGCACCCCCTAGCCCAGAGACCTCCCCCACAGATCCCTATGCCCAATGCCCCTGGATCCTCTATGCCCAGCACCCCCTGCCCAAAGACCCCTCTCGCTCACCTCCCACCACAACTGCACAGCACCCTGCACACCATACCCCTTCCCAGCTCTCCCACCCACAGATCTCCTACTGTCCAGCACCCCTTCACAGTCCCACCATCACAGCTGTACAGCTCCCCATATTCCAGAGGGAATTCTGCATCAAATTCTGTGCATAATATTTTAAAATTCTGCATTTTTTTTTTACAATAAATAAAAGTGTTTTCCACTGAGCAGATGTGGGAACCAAGCTTTGAAACAAAGCGTTCCCACCATATGCAAAAGCTATGTAATGCAGGAGAGGGCATCATCATGGTTCTTCACTGACTCAGTCTTCACAGACAAGGTCACAGACAAGGCCAGCTCTCACACTGCTGTCCTGGGCAACACAGCATGGGGAGGAGGTGAGCAGCCCTCAGTGGTGAAAGAACAGGTTAAGGACTATTTAGAGAAGCTGGACATTAACGAGTCCATGGGTCCAGATCTAATGCATCTGGACCCTCTAATGCTGAGGGAGTTGGCTGATGTGATTGCAGAGCCATTCGCCATTATCTTTGAAAACTCCTGGTGATCAGGGGAGGACCCAGACAATTGGAAAAAGACAAATATTGTGCCCATCTTTAAAAAAGGAGAAGGAGAACCTGGGGTATTGCAGACTGGTCAGCCTCACCTCAGTCCCTGGAAAAATCATGAAGCAGGTCCTCAAGGAATCAATTCTGAAGCATTTAGAGGAGGGGAAGGTGATCAGGAACAGTCAGCATGGATTCACCAAGGGCAAGTCATGCCTGACCAACCTGATTGCCTTCTATGATGAGATAACTTGTTCTGTGAATATGGGGAAAGTGGTGGACGTGATATATCTTGACTATAGCAAAGCTTTTGATATGATCTCCCACAGTATTCTTGCCAGCAAGTTAAGAAAAGTATGGGCTGGATGAGTGGACTATAAGGTAGATAGAAAGCTGGCTAGATTGTTGATCTCAACAGGTAATGATCAATGGCTCCACGTCTAGCTGGTAGCTGGTATCAAGCGGAGTGCCCCAGGGGTCGGTCCTAGGGCTGGTTTTGTTCAAGATCTTTAGTAATGATTTGGATGATGGGATGGTTTGCACGCTCAGCAAGTTTGCGGATGACACTAAGCTGCAGGGAGAGGTAGATACACTGGAGGGTCGGGATAGGGTGACCTAGACAAATTGGAGGATTGGATCAAAAGAAATCTGATGGGGTTCAACAAGGACAAGTGCCGAGCTGCCAAATGCCTCTTGGCTGTGTCGCCTGCCCTGCTATGGGGACTCAGAGCCCAGCCAGGAGCCAGGTCCCGTGTCCTGCCATGGGGAGGGGGAAAGGCCTGGAGGGATGGTCTGGTGCTGCATCCTGGGCCCGCACTAGCCACCCTTCCACTGTGACAGGGAGTGACTTTGAGAGTGAGGCTGCAGGTACTTGCTCTAGCACCCCCAAATACCTCCAACCGCACCCCTCAAATATCCCCTCCCAGTATACACACACCCCTCCAGCACCCCTAAATACCACCTCCTACACCCCCCAAATGCCTTCTGCTAGTACACACACCCCTCCTGTACACCAAACATCAACTCACACAAATGGTCCCTTCCGCATCTCCAAATACTGCTCCCAGTACTCACACAGCCTCTCACACCCTCAAATACCACCACCAGCACCCCAAATATCTCCTCCAGCACCCCCCCAATACCACCTCCAACAGACTCCAAATGTCCCCTTTCGCACCCATAAATACTTCCCCCAGTACTCACACACCCCTCCTGCACCCTCAAATACCCCCCACAACCTGCAACTAGAACTGAGTGGTGACAGTCAGGGGCTGGGGGTGGGGAGCTGACAGGAGGCAGTCGGGGGTTAGGGGAGGGCAGCTGACTGGGGACAATTAGGGGTGAGGGGAGGGGATCTGGGTGGGGCAATTGGGGGGGTTGGGGAGGGGAAATGGGGGACAATCAGTAGGTTGGGGGGTTAGTGAAGGACAGCTGGATTGGGGCAATCAGGGGGTTAGGGGAGTGGAGCCAGAGGGAAATCAGGGAATTGGGGATTAGGGAAGGGGAACTGGGCTGCAACAATTGCGGGTTAGGGGAGGGAATTTGAGGGGCAACTGCGGAGCTGGGGCGCTTAGGAAAGGGGAACTGGGTTGGGGCAATTTGGGGGTTATATGCTTACAATAATTTTATTTGACAAAACCAAAACTCATCCTCTTTGTTAACTCAAACCAAATTTAAAACTTAAAAGAGTTGTCAGAAAGAGTTTTAATACTAATATTTGCTTGTATTTGACATTTTATCTATGTACTTTCTCAAAGTCTCAAATACAATTTGTTACATTTTTCTTGGAGGCTATTTTTAGGTTACACAGTGGTTTGATTTCTCTTTTCATTCAATAAAAATAAAAGCAATAGGCCAATGTTCTCATTGCAAGGCCCTCGTGCCAGTGGCAGTTCCCATTGACCCTAAGTGCGATTCCCTAAGTTCCCACTAAACTGTGCGGCCCCGCAGCAGGCTAGAAATAGCCATGCAGCAGCTCTAAAAGGCCACACAGCAAAGACCCAGAAAGGAGAAAGGTAGGGGATGGGTGGAAACAGGGGAGGGGAGCAAGTTGGGGCTTTTGGGACTGCTGTGGGCTCTCTCCCAGTCCTGGAGCTCCCTGTTACCGGCAGAGGCGAGAGAGGGCCTTTCCCCAGAGCTAGCTGTTGCCGCCAGGGAGAGGTCTTGGGGGAGTCCTCTAGCCTCAGCCTCTGGGCATCCAGCCTGCACCACAAACTCCTCATTCCCCCGCAGAGGATTTGGCCTGCAGTCTGCCTGTTGACTACCCCGTCTTAAGACATTGATCGATGAGCATTGAAGATAATTTTCTTCTAATTGGGGATTATAATGGACCATAGTTTGAATAGGAGTCAACAGTGTGATGCATTTGTGAAAAAGGGTAAAATTCTGGTGTGTATTAAGAGGAGTGTCGTATGTAAAAGGTAATTGTTCCACTCTGCTCAACACTTGTGAGGTCTCAGCTGGAGTACTGAGTCCAATTCTGGATGCCACACTTCAGGAACTATGTGGTTAAATTGGAGAGAGTCCAGAGGAGAACAACAAACATGATAAGTTTAGAAAACTTGCCTCTGAGGAAAGGTTTAAAAAACTGGGCATGTTTAGTCTGGAGAAAAGAAGACTGAAGGGTGACCTGATAACACTTGTAAGGGCTGTTACAAAGAGGATGGTGATCAATTGTTCTCCATGTCCACTGAAGGGAGGACAAGAAGTAATGGGTTTAATCTACAGCAAGGGATATTTAGGTTAGATAATGGGAAAAACTTTCTAACTATAATGATGGTTAAAGTCTGGAGTAGGCTTCCAAGGGAAATTGTTGACTACTTGTCATTAGAGGTTTTTAAGGACAGGTTAGGCAAACACCCATCAGGGATAGTCTAGGTTTACTTGGTCCTGCCTAAGCAGGACCTTAGGAGCCACTATCCCCCTCAAAACACTGCAGTGGGGCCAAGGAAAACCTCCCCCTCATCTGTGGTCCCTGCACCCCCTGTCTTGATGACACCTTGAGGTCCTTTCCAGCCCTACATATCTATGATTCTATGTAGCACAGCATGCCAACCGCATCTGTCACCTCCCACATAACCCTAACACAGTGTAGTCACGCTATGTAACACAGCATGGCACTCCATATAACAGCATGGCACCCTCAAGCAAAACTGTCTGGCAACCCCACGTAACATAATGACATCCACATATATCACAGCAGGGCACCCTCCGTATAACAAAATATGGCACCCCATGTAACAAAGCACGGCATCTCCCATATAACACAGCATGGCATCCCCATGTAACATAGCATGGCATCCCCATATAACACAGCATAGCATCCCCCATATAACACAGCATGGCATCCCCATGTAACACACCATGACATCCCATATAACACAGCATGGCATCCCCCATGTACCATAGCATGGCATCCCCAGGTAGCATGGCATATGTGCCCCATGTAATACAGAATGACATACCTCCATGTACTTGAGTAGATCATACTCCCGTACAACACATCTGGGCACCACCCTAACATACAACACAGCATGGGACCTCCCGACCTGCATCCCCATAGCATGATGTGGCACCCTTGAGAGGTGCCTTTGGTGCCTGCTGACCTATGCCTCTGTCACAATGAGCTCAACATACTCCAGAATCCCCTCACTGACATGATACTGCATGGGACCCCCACCACTTCCAGGGAGCCCCAAAGAGTGGAGGATCCCCTGGCAACTTTTCCTGCCAGCCTGGCCTGGACTCTACCAGCCTGCCTTGCCCAACATGCCATGGAACAGCATGGCACATCCTGCCAAGGCTCTGCCAGCCCCATCCAGTCCTGAGAGCCACTATACCCCTCAAAACACTGCAATGGGGCCGAGGAAAGCCTCCTCCCCATCTCTGGTCCCTGCATCTCCTGTCTGTCCTTTCCCAGAGGCTCTCTGTTCTGCACCAGGCTCCCTTTGAGGGAGCAATCGGACTTTAGCTCCGCTTTGGCGAGAGTGCTATCATTTGTGTTTGGGGGAAGGTCAGCTCAGGGTCTTGATTGGCTGCTTTGAATGTGACATGAGCCGAATGGTGTCAGGACAGGAGTGTCCCAGAGTCCCGGGAGGGGGAGGGGGCCACGCAGAGCGGTTGGCAGATGGGTCTGCTCTGTGCAGCGTGCCAGAGGAATACAATGTACAGCAGTGAATCCAATCAGGGACTGTGTGCACTGAAAGGAGAGACACTCTGGCAGGGAAGCTACTGGGAGCTCGAGGGCATCTGGCTCAGAGTCACCAAACCAGAGCCGAAGGCAGGACCTGGGAGAGCAGAATCCCATGTGTGTGGTGCTGGCATGCCCCAATGCACCAGACCCTGCCCGATGGCCCCTGTGCTCTGGCTTCTCAAGCAGCTGAGGCAGGAGCAAGATTCCAGGGGCCTGGCACTAAAGCTGAGGATGAAAAATGTCTCCTCCCACCCCGTGCCCACGGTAGCATCTGTGCAGAAGCATGAAGCACTGTATAAGTGTGTGAACATGGGCAAGCAGCCTGCAACAGCAAGGCTGGTGGGCAGGATGAGACAGAGAGCCATGACACCTGGGTTCTAGTCCTACCTCTGCCAAGGACTCCTTATGTGTGCTGCAGCCAGTCCCTTACCCACTTCATGCCTCAGTTTCCCCCTGTAGGTGGAAATGTGGGACATAAGTGCTCAGTATTAATGTTCTTTGCACTCACCCAGCATCCTTTGTCTGTGGGTTCCAAAAGTACTTGGCAAAACATAATGCCTTGCACTCCAGACCATTTCTGTGAGGTAAGTCAGAATTACTGTTCCAAGGCACAGAGGGGAAATCGACTTTCATGGTGTCCTGCAGACTGTTAGGTGTCCTGATCCCCAATGCTCTAACCACTTGACTCTGTTACCCGCGTCATTTGTGTGGAGATGAGCATGCAGGTGGGCTCAGTGTATATGTTTTTTCACAGAAAATTGCGCTGCTCTTGGCTAGATAAATAGAGGTACTGTCTTTCCATGTGTGTTCTAGCACCAGTGAGCCAAGAGATGTGCAGTGTTCTAGCACCTATGAGCCACGAGATGTGCACTGTGTTCTAGCTCCAGTGAGCCAAGAGATTTGCACTGGCAAATACTGGGAGAACCGGAAGAAATCAGAAAGGAGAGTGAATACAGAAAGAAGGAGTCCACTCTAAGGGTATGTCTACACAGCAAAGAAAAACCTGTTTTCAGCCAATAATTGATCTTAAACTGCTCTTTCCTCCAGGCAAAGGTGGATTATGCTTTTGTGGGCCCTGGGCCAGACAAGTGACATTCCCCCCAGCACTCCTGCTAGAGAGTGCGATCAGAGTATGGGGGTTTCCCCATTCCCTAGCAGGAGTGCCAGGCGGGTGGGCAGAGTGGAGCAAGCCCCCATGCCCCAACCCCACTCTCTGGCAGGAGTGCCAGCCTGGCAGAGCAAGTCAGGGTATGGGGACACTCATTTTTCCGGAGCCCCCAGTTGGCCCAGTCGCTAGTCCACCGCTGCCTCCAGGATCCCAACCAGAACAGTACAAGAGCCTGAACACCTGTGGAAAGCGAATACCAGTGGGCCACAGATGCAGTCACTGCAGGGTTTGAACCAATATCTACAGATAGACATGATCTGCTCCAGTCAATATGTTGTCCTCAGCCTTCAGGCAGCTCCCCGGATCCCTGGGGTGCATCTGATACAGCAGCCAAGGGAAACATTTTCAAAAGTAGCAGTGTCACTTCGAAGCCTGAATCCCATTTACTTTCAAAGATATTTAGGCTCTCGAGTGCCTGAGTCACTTTCAAAATGGATCTTAGGGCCCTTTGTTACTGGGGCCCGAAGTTTTAAAGCTATTTAGGCTTTGCTGATGCTCAGCACTCGGCGTGACTGATGTAGGAGCCTAAGGCTATGTCTGCACTTCAGCTGCTAAAGTGGCACAACCACAGCCCTTCAGTGCAGACATTACCTGTGCCAACAGCAGGGGTTCTCCCATCACTCATCCACCTCTCTGAGAAGCAGCAGCTAGGCTGACAGGAGAATTCTTCCATAAACATAGTGCTGCCTACGCCGGGGGCTAGGTCGACTTCACTCCGTTGCTCAGTGGGGTGGATTTTTCACACAGCTGGGTCAATGTAAGGGTAGACCTGGCCTAAGTTTCATTTTCAGAAGGGATTTAGGGCCAGACACACAAAGGCGTTCAGGTGCTGGGATGCTCAGCATTGCAGTGCTAACTTTTAGGCACCTAGAAAATCACAGAACAACAGTGGGACCCACAGAGCTGAGTTAGGCCCCCAAGCAATGAGTGGGGAGAAAAGGGTACCTCAGAATGCGACCCCCCAAAGTCAGCACGCCAGGTAAGGAGTCACCTAAGCCTGCTAATGGGAGATGCTGAAGGAGGGGTTTGTCCTAAGCCCCATCCCCATCACGGATCTAGGCACTTAAATCAGAGCTATCTCTGCTAGCTAGTCATAACCAGGAAGCCCTCTCCCGGAGGCCAGTGACTTAGGCACCTTTCTCTGAACCTAGCTCCACCCAAAATAGCTCCATGAGGAGGTGCTTTTTTGGCCAGTTTTAGCCCAGTGGTTAACGCGCTAATGTGGGAGGCCCAGGTACAAGACCCCGGGCTCTGGCAGAGATTTTTGCAGGGGTCTGTCTCAGCTGAGTGCTCGAACCACTGGGCTAGGCAATATTCTGATGTGGGGCTCCCTCAGTCTCTCCTGCTGAGGGTGTTCCACTTTGTATAAGTGATTAACCCTAGAGTCGGAATTCCAAGTCTCCCAATTGGCAGGCGTGTGCCCTGACTGCCCTGCTAGCGTATTCACCCTCTCCTTGACCCCGGGACTTTCATTATTTATCCCCAGTAGAACAACTTGGACAGAAGAGATTAAAGAGGCCTTGCATCAGAGTATCCCAGAGGTGAGGGCCCTGTCCCAAGAGAGGGGAGACCCCTGTTCAAAGCTTTTCTACCTCTCAAGCAGAGGGGGAACTTCTGTCAATTCCAAGGCCAGAAGAGACCATTGCGATCATCTACTCTGACCTCCTGTACAGCACAGGCCAGAGATCTGCCCCAAAGTACTCCCTAGAGCAGAGCTTTTAGAGCAACATCCCATCTGGATTTAAAAATTGCCAGTGATGGAGAATCCACCACAACCCTTGCTAAGCTCTTCCAGTTGTTAATTACTCTCACTGTTAAAAATGTGCCCCTTATTTCCAGTCTGAATTTGTCTAGCTTCAATTTCCAGCCATTGGATCGTGTAATAAATTTCTCTGCTAGACTGAAGAGCTCATTAGCAAATATTTGTGCCTTATGTAGATATTTATATAGACTGTAATCAAGTCATGTCTTAACCTTTATAAGATGGGCACCATCACCTCCTCCTCCTCTGGCTGGATTTTGAATGGAACCTAATCTGACCACATGGATCAGGGCCCATGGGTGATATAGGTACTCTTCTGCCTCTTTTCCTCTGGTTCGTGGATCTCTCTGGGACAGCACAGGAATATAGGTTCCTAGGGAACTTTTCCCCTGATGATGTAGGCACTGAGTGAGTTTAGACACTGTGGAGTTGGGGGCAGTTGCAATGAAGCCTAAAACTGGCCTTACGCACTGTGATACCTTTGTGGATCTGGACCTTAGCCTCTTAGGAGCGCCCAGCCCCCACTTTGAAAATGAGACTTAGGATCCTAAATTGCAAGGCTGAACTCAGCAAGATCTAAATTGCTATCAAAATTTGGGCTTGAGGCACTTTTGAAATTGTTCCATGTTCCCTTTACCTTCCCAGACACTCAGTCACCTCATCTGCATTGTCCATTATCGTGAGTCTACACAGCCAAAAACAAAACCCCACTGCAGCGAATCTCAGAGCTCAGGTCAACTGACTGGGATTTATGTGCAGGGCTAGTGCTGCTGGGCTAAGCCTCCAGCCTGGGCCTGAACATCAATTTTCAGCCTCTGAGCGTGATCCCAAGTCAGTTGATCCAGGCTCAGAGATCCCTGCCGTGGTTCTGTCTCTGCTGTGTAGAGATCAAGGATTGCCAAGTCCGAGCTCCTTCTCTGAAAAACCTCTCTTGAGTAAAAACTGGCCCAGGACCTTGCCCTGACATTGCTCCCACCGCAAAGTCCAGACTTCCTTTAAAGAGTGAGCCCAAAACTGAACTCCCCTGAACTATGGGGAAATCTGTGTCCATGTACCAACTCTGGCCCTATAACAAACTTTGGAGAGGTTTGCACATGGATCTGATTCTCTACTCTGGAGGGTGGAGACAGCACTGGGACACACTGAGCCCTACCAAAGGCTCGCTGGAGTGTGTCTATTACACATGCTGTAATACAACCAAGCTGGGGCAATCTCCCTCCCTGTCATACTCCATGCTGAGGCCTCTGTTTCAAAGATCTCTGGCGTGTGACCTGTCCTGAAAGGAGGGTCAGCCCCCCCAGTATTATTCATAAGGGGGGAGCAAGGAGGAGCCAGCAATCTGAGCGGAAAGGTGAACATCTTGAGAGAAAGCTCCCAGGGGGCGAGTCCCCCTTAACTCGAACAGATGTAAAGTCTCCTCACAATAGGATTAGTCTGTGGCACGTGGACTCCTCCGGCTCTACAATGAAAGGGAGCCTGTCTGCAGACAATGGGCCATGATCTCCCCTGTTAGTTCACTGGGGTCACTCACACAGACTCAGCCCAGAGGAGGTCAGGCAGACTGCTGCTCATTCTCTGAGACTCAGACCTTTCAGGAGCTGGGGCTGTCCAGAAAAGCAGGGACATTTGCATGTACCACTCCTGCTACCAGATTCATCTCATTGGTCAGCCGCTCTCCTCTTTGTATATTTCCAAATAGAGGCAGGAGTCCAAACCTGTTGGAACCATCTGCCAGGAAGGGAGAGGGTGATATTCGATACAGAGCTGGGGGGAGTGTGGCAACAGGCAGATTTATTGGCTGCAATCTGTTCCCTGCATACCCTGAGCATCCAAGCCTAGAGGTGGGACCTAAGGCAACAATCACTAATGAATTAATTAGTATTCCCTGTAATCCCAGGATCCCAAGGAAATAAGTGTGTGTGCCCTAAATTAATGTGAAGTGTCTTCACTGTTGACATAGGCAGGGAATCTTCCAAGCAAATGTACTATGTGCCGAAGCCAAGGACACCAAACAGCCAGACATGGGTTAACAGGGGCAGCTGTGCATCATTCACATCCTCCTCCTCCCAGGGCCCTCACTAACACTGATCTGGAGGATGCGGGGTTGCAGGCCTGGCTAAGAGAAAGGCTGAGCCCCCCAACCCCCCATTACAGGGAAGTGCAAAGAGGCTGAGAACACTCACTGCACAACTGAAATTGGGACCCTTATTGTCCACTTGCTGCACAGACTGAGTGAGATCAAGACCCCATTGTCCCAGGCGCTGCACAGACACAGTGCAAGAGCAGTGTTACCAACTCTTATGATTCTGTTGCAAGTTGCATGATATTTAGTGCTTTTCTTAAAGCCCCAGCTCCAGGAGTCCAGTGATGTCATGAGAATCACAGCTTTCATTGAATAAGAAGAAAGTTTCTTGCCCTTGTGGTTGAAGATAAAACTCTGGAAATGTGACTGGATCATTGCCAATAGGTTCAAAAACCAGAAGGCAAATGAAAAGAACCCTGTTTTTATTATTCTTTTAGAACTAACTTTGTGCTTATTTTAGACCTGATTCGTGATTTTTGAGTTGGCGATGCTGTATTAAGTGGTCTCTGCCCCAAAGAGCTTACCCTCTGAACAGGCAAGACAGATCCAGGATAGGTTTAATTAGCTACTGGAACAGATCAAGGGACAGGGGGATTGTTCACTTGGATTCTTTCAATCAAGCGTGGTTGTCTCATTCAGTATGATCCATTGTGGCTCAACCGGAAGTTGATCCAGGAGTCACTGGGTGCATTCACTGGCCTGTTCTATGCAGGAGTTGTGACTGGATGGTCCTTTCGGGCCATAAAATCTTTGAATTATTTACTTGCTTTTACAGAAGGGAACTGAGGCACAGAGTGTCCAGGTGACTCCCCCATGGTCCATGGGGAGTCTGTATCAAAGTCAGAGATTGAGCCAAGGTTTCCTGAGCCCGTGCCCATTGCCTTAACCCTATAGCACCCAGGCATTATGTCCCAGGCAGTTTCATTTTGTCTGTGATCAGTTTCAAGTCACTTCATTTTCCCCTCTCCATGCTCAGCCCCAACAGTGTTGAATTTGGATTTCTATCAACACTGGAGAATGTTCCATTTGTTTTTAATCTGCTGTTTCATGGACATTTAAAGCCAAACTCATGCAATTCTTTGAGAGATCCTACTTTGTTTTTAAACAAAATCTAAAGTAATTTGACAACTGTTCTTTGGCTTCCACCTGGCAAGAATTAGCAAATTGAAAATTACTCTTGGATTGAGGGAGGGAGAATGTGAGCTACTACTATTATTAATTATATGTAATAATAATTATATTAAGAGAAAGATATGTTAACATGGCACATGCAGTAGATAGATACATCAACAGATTAGCTAGAAGGCCATTATGATTATAGGCCTACAATGCAATTTTCAAAAGCGTGGAAGTGACTTAAGAGCCTATGGCCCATTTTCAAAAGAGACTCAGGCATTTAGTAGTGGAGTCAATGGGAAAATCAGTGGCACTTAGGGCTTGTGAATATGGTCCCTAGCCTGCTCTGAGGATGCTGTAGCTGCTCGAAGCCCCAGGCCGGCACTGGGTGCCCGGTGCTGTACTAACCCCACGCATCCCGCCTGGGAAAGTGGCCGGAGCGCTGCAGCGCTGTGCCCGGACCCGGCTGCGAGGAGCGCGGGGAGGGTTCGGGCTGCTCTGCAGGACGAGCCAGCCACAGGTTACTGCCGGCCCCCCGGAAAGGGGCGGAGTCACCCGAGCGGCTCAGTGGTGCAGAAATTGCACTCGGGGAAGCTTTGAAAACTGCCGCGGCCCCGGCGCGTCGCGCAGAGCCGAGGGGAGCGTGGCCTGAACGCGGCTGAGAAAGAGCAGCCCGGCCTGGCGGGCTCTGCTCCTGGACCGCTGGGGCCGGGCAAAGCCCCGAGGCCGGCGGGGCGAGAGGAGCTGGCCAGAGCCCTGGTGCTGAACCCGCGGGCCGGGCGGAGCGCATGGCGCTCGGTCGCTGACAGCTGTGCCGTCGGGGACCCGCTCTGCGCTGCCAGCAGGTAAGGCTGCGTCCTCTGGGCACCCCGCGGGTGGGATCGGCCAGTGCCCAGGGCCCGGCCCGCTCCTGCCTGACCAGAGCCCCGAGCCGGGCAAAGGGTGCGACCGCGCGAGCTGGGACCTACCCGGGGCTGGCTGCGGCCGGTCCCACCCCTCTCAAGCCGCCAGCGACGGGACTCAGCCCGGCTAAGGCGGCTGCAGGAGCCGGGAGCTGGGGCTTCATAGTCAGGCAGGGGGAGCGGGCACTGGCGGTGACCTGCCCCTTGTGCACAGACCCCGGAGATGGCCGGAGCGGAGAAGCCGGCTTGGCTGGTACCGGGCGCCCTGCTAGCACACCCCAGGCACCTTCAGTAGGGAAGCAGCCGGGGCGTTGAGCCTCGTGCCCCGCTTCTCCCCTGGGGACGCTGGGCCCGGGAGACTGCCCCTCTGCGGAGACGGGCAGACACAACTCGACCTGTTCGCCTTAGACCTCCGCTCCCCTTTCCACGGGACCTCCGGGAAGCTGAAGTTCAGATGCCGGCCTGGGAGCCCTGCCCTGGCTCCACCGGGGAGCGGGCCTGCGCCCGGTGAGTTGCGGGTCCAAAGCGGACCCCTGGCTTTCGGAATAACAGAAGCTCTCGGCGAACTGCTCTGGCACAAGGCCCAGCGTGGGGCCACGTCTAGGAACCATTTGGCCGCTAAGCGCAAGCGATGACCCGCGCCGGAAAGCCTGGAGCTGTTTGTGAGCAGAAAGCGCCAGCGCGATCCCACCAATTAATTATTCCTCCCAAATCGCTCCCCCCGCCAGGCCGATGGTGAGAAACCGATAGTCACCGACAGCTGCGGAGCCCTTGGGACACAGGAGCGCGTTAGCATCCGAACCCGGTCAGCCTGGCGGGGTGATTTGCGGGAGGGTTGCGGTGATTAGTCAGACGAGGCTGGGGCGGTGAATCTATGGAGAGATAGGAACAGAAAGGAGCTGTTCCCAGCTGTGCACTGCACGGGGCTCCTGCTTCTACCAACAATCCCTTCAATGCTTGCCCGGGGGTGAAAGTCTGTGGCTTGGAAATTCTTCCACTTCCACGTCAGACTGGCTGAGCCACGGGCAGATGGAAGTTCCCACTGCGGTTTGTAAAGCAGTGTCCCAAGCCGACCCCGCCGAGAAACGGGCAGCTGAATGAATAGGGTATTTCCCCAACAGGTCAGCGCTGCCTTTTGTTGGGGCTGCACAGCGGGAAGTATTTCCTAAGCGAGCTTAGGAGGGGACAGAACATGTTACAGTCCCCAGATCAGGAGATTCTTTTTCTTTCTTTCGTTCTTTCTCATGTTCCAACCATTCTAGAATTTTAAAAGCTCCATGTTATTAGTCTCACTCTGAAAGTAAATTCCCGCCAACCATGCCCTGCCCAGCATAACCTGTCAATAGTGCCCAGTTTGTTACCTGTCCTAATTAAACACTCCTCTGTGTACTTCAATCCAATCCCACCTCCATCAGCTCCCCAAGTCCCTCCCACTTCTGAGGAAAGTTTTCTAAGTAAAAAAAACCTACCCCAGTGAACAAATGAGGGATAAACAGTGCTGTGACAGCAGAAATGAACTAGGCAGGAGCCAGCACAGATGCCAGCAAGGAGCATTCAGGGTTAATAGCAAAACATGACATTTGTGGGCTTGAAAGTGCATGGGAATAGGGTGAGGAATCTCTGGACCATCACTGGCAAAGTCACTGTGCAGCTGAGCTCTGTTTGCTGGGTGATAGGAGCATTTTGGGGAATGTATTTCCCTGACCACATCCATCAGCAAGGAACTGCAGAGGCTGTCTTGGGATCTGCCCACTGCCCAGCTATCCTGCTGTCATTTGGCTGGTTTGCATTTCTATGCACTTTTCATCCAAAAGCACTTAATTAATAACCTGTTAGCCACTGAGATGCACCCACCTCTGGAGTGGAGCACAGTGTCTCTTTAACAGGTCACAGAAACCCTATACAAGGGTTTAGGGAGGAAGAAAAGCAGAATGTTGTGTGTGGTTGGAGCTGCAGGAGGGATTTAGGTGAGGAGAATATAATTACCTAGCTTGGGATTTAATCAGGACACTAGAGTTAAACCCCCTGCTCTTGCAAAATAGACCATGGGATTGCTGCCACTCTGCCTCCCTATGGCGAGAGGAAAGGCCCATCTATTGGATTCTTAGCAGAGCCTGAAATCCTGCAAGTTCTCCTGCCCATGGTGGGGGCTCTAACTCCAGACTCAGACCAAATCATCTACCTTGATCTAGTGACATTTCAGTACAAGGCAAGGGCCAAACTACCCCAGCTCTCAGTGAGATCTTAGCACTCCCGTGATGGGAACAACAGAAGAGAAGCAAACCCTTAGGTCCTGTGTGTACTGCCTGGTCCCTGCTCCCTGTGAAAAATTCCCCCCAGCCACATGGAGTTGGCCTGAGTAAAGTGTGAGTACTTGGGTAATTATCTCTGCTTTAGGGGGAGGGAAGGTATTTAACACAAATCCTACCACTCCAAGGGAAGAGAGAATATTTCTGAGCATGGATCTCCCTGAAGAGAGAGACCAGGGCTGGCTCATGCTCTGATTCATCCCAGATTTTTAAGGGCAGGGGGCACTGCTGAAGGGAAGTTGATCTGAGCCAGTCTCAGGTGCATGGGTAAGGAAATGTCTGACCCTCAGGGGCAGTGGAAGTTACTGTAGCCCCTGTTCCCATTGCACCATGCTGCCCCAGAATATCCCCTGAGCCGAGCACTGTTACTCACCCTAGGGAGCTGCTGGCCTCCAGTGACACGAAGAAGGCTGCAATGTGGAGAGATTAGAAGGCTTTGAAATTTGGGTATGTTCACAAGGAGAGGGATCATTATCGCACCAAAGCAGCATTCTCAGCTTGCCCTAGCACTTCAATAGAGTTTACTACAATAACCATCTTCTAGGGCCTTGGTTCTTTGCATCTATCTCTGCTGCCACTGGAAGTGAGCCGCCCAGCCTGGGGAGACAGACCACTAGCTCCACCTGAAAATAGCAGTGTGGATCTTGTAGCAGCCTGGGTGAGTCACCTGAGTTCAAGCCCATCCAACCTGTTGGGTCCAATTTTGGGCTGCTAGCCCATGCTGCCACATCCGGAGAGCTATTTTTAGTGCTAGTAAATGTCTGTCTACTCAAGCTGGGAGGCACCCTCCCAACTGCAGTGTAAACCTCCCCCAGGATGAGCTTTCTCTGCTTGAGCTGAAAGAGCCACTTCTCTAGCTGGCCACTATAGTTGGCTTTTAATTTCATAGTCTGACTAGTCTTTAGAGGGAGACAAAGACCTGGACTCAGCCAGGGCAGGTCATACACATCATTTGTATAATGAAGTAATGTCACAGAACCTTAAGAGTCTATGCCCAATGGCATTCCGCTTTTCCTTGTCATGAGTTTTGGGTCTCTTGGTTATCAGCTTAGGTACCAATCCAGCCTTCACCTTCAGGGTCTCTGAACATGCTGACCCCTGGGATCGCTGGAATTGACTCTGCAGCCTGTGTCTTCCCTAGGTCCCAGCATTTCTCAAGCAATTCACAGATTTCTTCTGGTTTCACTGTTATTTATATGCTGGTGGCACCTAGAGGCCTAATATCAAAATCAGGGCCCCATTGTGGTGGGCACATCCTCTTCCTGCTCCTGAGAGCAGAGACCCAGTCATGCCAGGAGCTGCACAGAACTTCCTCTGCCCTTGACTGGTTACAAAGATGTGACTGTCTCCCATCTCGTTAGCCAACCACACCCATGCTGGCTCTGAGAGCTGCTAGACCATGGGCTAGTCTGGATCTGGAGCCCAGTTTGGAGGCTTGGGACCCCTTGCACAGGTTGGACAGGGATAATGCTCAGCCCACTTTTACACAGAGTTACAATGGTTTAAAAGCCACAGAGTAGCCAGGTTGTCTGTGTGTGAGAGAGGGGGAGCCATGAAGCCAGGCAGAGTGCGGGGGAGGAACTAGAGCTGATGGGGAAGCTCAGCTGCTCTCAGCCCCACTCTTCCTGCAGCAAGCGGCAGTACTGTAGCAGGAGGAGTTATGCAGAGATCAGAGTCTGTCTGCCTTCTCGTAGGTTTAAGAGCACGAGTGATGCTAGTGGAGGAACAGCACATGGATCAGCAAGAGGGACAACCCGGCTTGTCTGAACTGCTGGCACTTGGGTAGTGATCGCCAGCAGCCTGACATCCAGCCTGGACCGACTCCCACCCAGCGCCTGGCACATGGGCAGTAAGAGCTGCTGCCAGGGCATCCCGCAGGGCTGGCCTGAGGGCTGTGCAAAGACTGCCATAACTTGCATGCTGGGGGAGGGGGGAGTGGGAGCGGAAAGCAGGTGGGGTTGGGCCCTGGGAAGGATACGGGGGCAGTATGCTGTATGGGGGGCTGGGTTTCTCCCACCACTTCCCTGTCACAGGGAATGACGGGCAAGTTGAACACAATTCATTTGAGAGCGACCATGAGATCTGCCTGGGATCTAGGTGGGGACACAGAGCACACATGGGCTCTGCTTCCAAGGGGCTCTGAGATTTTCCATCAGGCAAGAATAAATCTCGCTCCCGTGGCTCCAGTTAGTGACTCCCCTGCTCAGAGGCGTCCCCCCTGTGGCAATGTCCAAGCCTCATTCAGGAGCTAGCCTGTGACTGCTCCACACTGCAACCTTCCCAGCGTGTGCACGACTCGTGCCTGCCTGCCCCGGTATAGTCACTCAAGCCAGGACATCACCCTGCTGCTCTGATAGCATTTCACGCTCCTGTGCCCTGGTGTGATCATGGGAGGGGCAGGGTGAACTGGACCCAGTGGGTGCCATCTGTCCCCATGCAACATAAGGTCTATGCACCTTTTCAGAGTCTCTTATAGATTCTGGGCCAGATCCTCTGAGAGGGCCTGATCCTACACCCACTGGAGTCAATATAGTGACTTGAATCATGCTGGATCTGGCTGCTGGGGTCAGTGAGTGTGTCTCCACTGACATCAAGAGATTGAATGATTTACACACACCCTTGCTCCACCCCACCTGCACTTTCTTTTCGGGTCCTTTTCTGACCCTTTTGCCTCAGTTTCCAAAGGACTATTACTAAATACAGTCACAGCCAAGCCGTTGCCATAGTATGTGCCAGACTATGATATCAGGTGGGGAGCTGCATCTGAGAAGTAACCACTCACTGAAACCTTTATAATTGCCATATATGTGTATATCTGTGTGTGTACGTGTGTGCTGCGGTGTGTGTCTGAATATGCATGTGTGTGTACATGCATGTCTGTGTATGTGTGCACATGTATAGGTGTGTATGTGTACGTGTCAGTGTTCACATGTGTATTGGTGTCTGTGCGTAGGTGACTGCACTGCTTCCAGGGAAGTCACATTGGTGTAAAAGCTGGTATGAGTGAGAGGGAGCTAGGCCCTACAAGCCTCTCCGGTTGTGTACCTTTCAAGCTGCAGCTTTGGCCCGACAGCCTCCCACCATCCCTGAGACCCTGGTCTTGGTCTTGTAGGTCCTGGTGACTCTACCCTCAATGGGCTTGGCCCTTTGACAGGGCAATGTGTGCCACTGTGGTGTGCAGCGCTGCCCTCCCCCCTCCCCCTTCCCTCCAGGACCTGTAGGCATGGGTACTATGAAAGGGGACTGTCAAGGGTCAGCATTGTGAATGGCTGCAGTAAGCCCCAAATGTGCCTCACACCTTCCCTCAATAGGATTAGGGTACCCTGGTGAGTGAGGTCTAGTATGTGGGTCATAGAATCACAGAATATCAGGGTTGGAAGGGACCTCAGGAGGTCACCCTCTGTTCAAAGCAGGACCAATCCCCAACTAAATCATCCCAGCCAGGGCTTTGTCAAGCTGGACCCTAAAAACCTCTAAGGAAGGAGATTCCACCACCTCCTTAGGTAACCCATTCCAGTGCTTCACCACCCTCCTAGTGAAAAAGGTTTTCCTAATATTCAACCTAAACCTTCCCCACTGCAACTTGAGACCATTATTCCTTGTTCTGTCATCTGCTACTCCTGAGAACAGTCTAGATCCATCCTCTTTGGATCCCCCTTTCAGGTAGTGAAAGCAGCTATCAAATCCCCCCTCATTCTTCTCTTCTGCTGACTAAATAATCCAGTCCAGGATCTCCAGGGCAGTTCAGTGACTGGCCTGGAACTGGAGGATCCAGTAACCAGGGACTCTCTTCTATGCTTTTTGTCTCTTGAAAACCTGCCCTGGATCCTCACCACAGAGCAGGCCCTGTGATGCCTTTCTGCCTCTGCTGTGGAGGGGGGATGGGTAAGCTGCCCTGAAAGCTCAAGGCTTCATCTCCCCAGCCCAGTAACAGCTTAAAGGGATGGGGCAGCAGGAGTCAACAGGGCAGTTTCTGAGTCTCTGATACAGAACTGGCGAGGTGGGCTGCAGAGGGCAATGAAGAAGCAAACCCACCTGTGTGGGCAGCACCTATCACTGGTACAGCAACAGGGGCTAGTAGGCCATACTTGGCCCAGAAACCCCAGCACACAGGTCAAGAGTGGGAGAGGAGGGCAGATGAGACGGCCTGTTCCCAAAATGAAATGGGTTGAGTTCTGGTGAGGATGAAGAGAGGGAGGAGGGTTGGAGGAATCCACAGGCCAGATCCTGGCACTGCTGTGACCTTTTTGGCAATGGACCAATGAGGTGTCTGTGAGCAGAATCCATGCAGGCACCACAGAAACCGAAGCTGCCAGCTGCCTATTCCTCTGAAAAGTGTCCTGTGATATTTAGTGACCATGAATGCTAGGAGCCTGGCTTTGTATTGGTCCCTAAAGATGGTGCTTGCAGCAGCACAGTTCCCCCTAGTGCCTCACTCGGGCACTGGGCATGGTTTTGTAGATTCATAGATACCAAGGCCAGAAGGGCCTGACCCGGTGTATAGCACAGGCCAGAGGCTTGCCCCAATAACTCCAATCTGGACTGAAAAATTGTCAGTGATGGAGGATCCCCCTCAACCCCGGGTAAGTTTTTCCAGTGGTTATTTAAACTCACTGTTAAATATTTATGCCTTATTTGCAATCTGAATTTGTCTAGCATCAGCTTCCAGCCATTGAATCATGTAAGTCATTTCTCTGCTAGACCGAAGAGCCTGTTATTAAATATTTGTTCCCCATGTAGGTACTTTTAGACTGTGACCACTGTGTCACCCATGGACCTTCTCTTTCTTAAGCTAAATAGACTGAGCTCCTTGAGTCGATCACTGTAAGGCAGGTTTTCTAATCTTTAATCATTCTCATGGCTCCTCTCTGAATCCTCCTCAGTTTATCAACATCCTTCATGAATTGTGGGCACAGGGTTCCAGTGGCACTCAAACCAGGGCTAAATACAGACATAAAATAACCTCTCTGCTCCTACACAAGACTCTCCTGTTTATGCATCCCAAGTTCACATTAGCTCTTTTGGCCATAGCGTACATTGGGAACTCATGTTCCGCTGATTGTCCAGCACAACCCCCAAATCTTTTTCCAGGATAGAGCCTCTACCCCAATCCTGTTAGCAGGGCCTCCATTCTTTGTTCCTCACTGTGTATATTCAGTTGCTTTGCTGTATTAAAACATATATTGTTTGCTTGCACCCAGGTTATCTAACAATCTGGATTGCTCTGAATCCACGACCTGTCCTCTTCATTGTTAACCACTCCCCCAATTTTTGTGTCATTTGCAAACTTTATCAGTGATGATTTTATGTTTTCTTCCAAGCCAGCGATAAAGATGCTAAATAGCATAGAGCCAAGAGCTAATCCCTGTGGACCCCATTGGAAACAGACCTATGTGATAACAATTTCCCATTTACAATGACATTTTGAGACCTATCAGTTAGAGAGCTTTTAATCCCTTTAATGCGTGCCATGTACATTTTATATTATTCTAGTTCTTTAATCAAAATGTCTGCAGCACCAAGTCAAATGCCTTAAAGAAGCTTAAGTGTATTTTACATCAACACTGTTACCTTTATCAACCAAACTTGTAATCTCATCAAAAAAAGCTATCACGTTACTTTTCCAGGCTCTATGTTCCATAAACCCATTTTGACTGACATTAATGACATCACCCTCCTTTAGTTCATTATTAATCCAGTCCCATATCCCCCACTCCATTATTCTGCCCAGGATCGATGTCAGGCTGACCAACCTATAATTCTCTGCACCATCTCATTTATCCTTTTTAAAACTGGCACATTAGCTTTCTTCCAGTTCTCTGGAACTTCCCCAATGCTAGGAGGCTCCCATCCCTGGCTTGCCACTGCTCCCCCTGCGACCTTTCTCACATCACTTAGACTTTCTGGCCTGTAGTTCCCCATCTGCTCTGCCTCACGGTGGTTCAAGGATCAATACAAAGTAAAGAATGTGAGGTGCCTAGACCTCAGGATGGGGAGGTGGGGGGATGAGACAGAGGACTAGTGCCCTTGCTATGGAAATATTGCGTACACTTCTGCCACTGCATAAACTTGTGCATGACGGGGAGTGGGGCAGAGGTGAGAGTAGGATTGGGACCTGGAGGGGTTAGAATGGGCCTAGGAGCAGGTGGGAACCTTGGAGTGTCTCCTTTCCAGTCTGGAGCTGCCCATGCTGCCCTCCCCTCCTCAGTACCTCCCTTCCTGCCCCTCAGACCACCTGCCAGGCAGTACAGGGTGAGAGATATATACTACCTAAGCCTGAATCCCGTGGGAAGACTAGCTTGGAAATCAGTGCAATCACCAAAACAGGCTCCTTCTGATCAGATCTGAGGGAATGCCTTTAACTCTCCAGTTTAAAAAGAAATGTGCTAATTTTTCCAGTGAAAACCCATTCAGAGCCATTAGGGGATGAGCCCAAGGGAGCATTTCATCCAGATTTGGAATTCCTTCTGGGGTAACGCTCAGATTTTATGTTCCAAGAAGCTCAGTCAAGCTTGTATTGACAAATGATGACTTTCCTTCTCTTGTAGTAAGGTGCTCACAGGTAGAAGAAGGATGTACCTATGATGAATCCACTGGGCTGGGGCTTACAGACTTGGGTTCAAATCCGGATCTGCCAGTGACTCCTTGTATGACCCTGGCCAAGTCATTGCAGTGCTCTAGGCCTCAGTTTCCATCTGCAAAATGGGGATAATGACTCACCTTTTTCTCCCAACCTGTGTTTGTTCAGCCTTGAGACTTTCAGGGCAGGGGCTGCCTCTTGGTCTGAGTCTGTACACTGCCTTCATGGCACAACGTGACCCTGATCAGTGCTTCTGCTGCTTACCACCAAAATTGAAACAATAATACTAGCAGCTCTGGGAGCAATAACGTGCATGCTCAGGAGACCCCAACAGTTCTGAAATACCCATCACAGTGTCAGTACCTGCCAGGGGTCCACAATGTTTGCAAGTTTCTGGGAGGCCCAATTTGCCTGGTTCTGGAGAATGTATGTGTGGAGATGGCGGGGTGTGTGTGTGAAATTGTGTGTGGAGGGGAAAAATTAAATATTCTGTCCACAAAGGCACTGGCCCACCCATCATGTGCTGGCTTTTTAGTGCCAAGTGCCAGCATAAAGGAAATGCAAGGCGAGAAGCAGAGGCATTGTCAGAGCAGGGATCCATTTAGCCTGGTCTTAGACAGTGCCCAGAGCCCTCTCTCAGGCAGTGCCAGGTACCAGCTGTTTTGGAGGAAGGAACCCCCATAGCAAAGCATGAGCATGGAACCATGGGAAGAGCCCAGTCTGATGTTTGCTGATGCAGCTGGAGAGGGAGAGGGGGTGACTCAACACATTCCTTTGATGAAGAACTGCCCAGTATCTCCAATGACTCTCACATGGTAGAAACGGGACACCCGTAGCAAGTGGTACATTCAGTGCTATGGGTGATCCGCTAGGGGACACTGCCCACTGGGAGTCAGCACGATAACAAGGAATTTTCAAAGTAGATTAAGAACAAAAGGAATCCTGACAATGGCATTAGTACATTGCTAGATGGAAATGGTAAAATTCTCAATAACAATACAGGAAAAGCAATAGTATTTCATAAATATTTCTTTTCTGTATTCAGGAAAAAACGGATAGTGCAGTCTCCTCTTATGATCAGGATAACATTTCCCTCTTCCACTAGTGCATCAGGAGGATGTTAAACAGCTACTACTAAACTCAACATTTTTAAATCAGCAGGTCCAGTTTACATGCACCCAAAAGTTTTAAAAGAGTTGGCTGAGGATCTTACTGAGCTGTTAATGTTGTTTTTCAATAAGTTTTGGAACATCAGGGAAGTTCCAGAGGACTGGAATAAAGCTAATATTGTTCAAGTATATTTTAATAGGGTAAACAGGATGACCTGGGTAATTATAGGCCTATTAATCTGATATCGAGCTGAGGCAAGATAAAAGAGCAGCTGATATGGGACTTGGTTAATAAAGAATTAAAGGAGGATAATGTAATTAATGCCAATCAAAATGGGTTTATAGAAAATAGATTTTGTCAAACTAATGATAGCTTTTTTATGAGATTACGAGTTTGGGTGATAAAGGAAATAGTGTTGATTTAATAGCCTTGGACTTTTGAAAGCTTTTGACTTTGTATTGCACAACATTTTGATTAAGCAGTGACTGAAAATGATTTGGGGTGATGGTGAGCAATCAGCTGAACACAAGCTCCCAGTGCAATGCTGTGGCCAAAAGGGCTAATACAATTCTTGAATGCATGAACAGGGGAATGACTGGAAGTCAAAAATTCAAACCAAAATTATTAAAAATGAAACAAAAATTTTCATTTCATTTTGAAGAAAAATTTGCTTTGAATATTTCACCGAAAATGGGGACAAAACTAAAAGGTCCAATGAACAACCTGTTTGTTTTCTGGCTTTTTCATGACCCCCCTGCAAAGCTCAGCTGCCCTAGATACCAGCCAGTGCTGAGATCCTGCAGCTCGGTGATAAACTCAGTTGAGTTTGGCTGTGTGAGGCCAACAAAGCCCACATGGGTGTCCCTGGGACTGGTGCTGTTTATTCCCTTCCCTCTAATGGACCATATCCCTGGCCCTCCTGCGGAGTAGCTCGGGACTCCCACAATTAGTCACACTGAACTTGCTCGCATCCATGTGACTTAGCATAAGCAAGGGTGGCAGAATCACATCCTGAGTACTGAGCCCAAACCCCAGTCTGATTCCAGGGGACCCCATGCTCTGCGAGGTGGCTTCTTTGGGGTCAGGGATAGAACAGAGGCGCTGGCCATTTGTATTCTTTAAAAAGAAAACAGAGCACTTTTTCCAGTAGCTGGGGTGTCCTGCCCAGTGTCCTGCTCAAACTCCAGCTCAGGAAACTGATCGCATTCTTCCTGCATTGTCATCTGGATACGGGAATCTTCTTTCCTTATCCAATGTAGATCATTGTGTTGTGTTGCTGTGCACCATTTTATAGCCTCTGCATGCCATCCTAGAGGTGACTGCATTTCAGTGGAGAACAAACTGCTCGCTTGCTCTGGTTTTGAAGGGCTTTGAGGCCTTTCCTCCTTCAGCCTGAACATTTCTGTATTAATGGATATCTTTCCTGTGATGGAGCGCTACATGCCAGTTACCTGAGCCTTGCGGGGCTAGACATTACTACTGGATTTCATCCTCTCTCTCTCACTCTGTCTCTCTCACAAACACATGCACTCTGCGGATACTGGAAATGGCACCCCCAGGACACCCTGCAGCTCTAGGTTCCTAGTACTCCCCTGATCATCCTCTTATCTGCACTGTTCACTTTACTGCATTCCTGTCAAACTGGTCAATGCTGGTAGGTTAGTCATTCTCACTTGTGGGTTCTGAGATCTCCCGTTAAAATCAAGGTGAGACCCACCACTAAATCCCCACTTCACCTTTTGCATTCCTAGATTATTGATAAAGGCAAGAAGGGACCTTGTGGTCATTTAGCCTGACCTGTAACATGGGCCAGAGACCTGCCCCACCTTGAGCAGATCTTTTAGAAAATCAGCCACTCTTGATTTCAAAGTAGACAGTGATGGAGAACTCCCCCAGTCAGCGCTAGCCTGAGGGAAAGCCAATTGCTGCAGAGAAGCACGTGGATCGGATAGAGACTTCTCTTACAGGAGGGTCTACTGATAGAGATTCTCTAGGTTTTAGTCAGAAAGAGAGGATGGTAAAGAATAAAGGAGAGGCCAGATCAGATGACAAACTTTCACATAAAGAATGTGACACATCAGAAAAGAGCAGACAAATAAACAGTGACCAGTTTTTAAAGTGGTTGTACACTAATGCTAGAAGTCTAAATAATAAGATGGGTGAACCAGAGTGCCTCGTGTTAAAGGAGAATATTGATATAATAGGCATCACAGAAACATGGTGAAGTGAGGACAATCAATGGGACACAATCATTCCGGGGTATAAAATATATCGGAAGGACAGAAAAGGTCGTGGGGGTGGGGGAGTGGCACTATATGTGAAAGAAAATGTAGAATCAAATGAATTAAAAATCTTAAATGAATCCACATGCTCCATAGAATCTCTATGGATAGTAATTCCATGCTCTAATAAGAATATAACAATAGGGATCTATTATTGACCACCTGATCAGGACAGTGATAGTTATGATGAAATGCTAAGGGAGATTAGAGAGGCTATCAAAATAAATAACTCAATAATAATGGGGGATTTCAATTATCCCCATATTGACTGGGTACATGTCACCTCAGGATGAAATGCAGAGAGCAAATTCCTTGATACTTTAAATGACTGCTTCTTGGAGCAGCTGGTACAGGAACCCACAAGGGGAGAGGCAACTCTTGATTTAGTTCTGAGTGGAGTGCAAGAACTGGTCCAGCAGGTAACTGTAACAGGACCGCTTGGGAATAGTGATCATAATATAATAACATTTAACATTCCTGGGCTGGGAACAAAACCACAGCAGCCCAACACTGTGGCATTTAATTTCAGGAAGGGGAACTATGAAAAAATGAGGGGGTTAGTTAAACGGAAATTAATAGGTAAAGTGACTAAAGTGAAATCCCTGCAAGTTGCATGGACACTCTTCAAAAACACCATAACAGAGGCCCAACTGAAATGTATACCCCAAATTAAAAAACAAAGTCAAAGTACTTAAAAAGAGCCACTGTGGCTTAAAAACCATGTAAAAGAAGCAGTGAGAGACAAAAAGGCATCTTTTAAAAAATGGAAGTTAAATCCTAGTGACGTAACTAGAGAGGAGCATAAACATTGCCAAACTAAGTGTAAAAATGTAATAAGAAAAGCCAAAATGGAATTTGAAGAACAGCTAGCCAGAAACTCAAAAGGTAATAATCAAATGTTTTTTAAATATGTCAGAAGCAGGAAGCCTGCTAAACAACCAGTGGAGCCCCTGGATGATAGAGATACAAAAGGAGCACTTAAAGATGATAAAGTCATTGCGGAGAAACTAAATGAATTCTTTGCTTCGGTCTTCACGGCTGAGGACATTAGGGAGATTCCCAAACCTGAGCCATCTTTTGTAGGTGACAAATCTGAGGAATTGTCACAGACTGAAGTGTCAGTAGAGGAGGTTTTGGAACTAATTGATAAACTTAACTGTAACAAGTCACCGGGACCAGATGGCATTCACCCGAGAGTTCTGAAAGAACTCAGATGTGAAATTGCGGAACTATTAACTAGGGTTTGTAACCTGTCCTTTAAATCGGCTTCTGTACCTAATGACTGGAAGATAGCTAATGTAACGCTAATATTTAAAAAGGGCTCTAGAGTTGATCCCGGCAACTACAGACTGGTAAGTCTAACGTCCGTACCGGGCAAATTAGTTGAAACAATACTAAAGAATAAAATTGTCAGGCACATAGAAGAACATAAATTGTCGGGCAAAAGTCAGCATGGTTTCTGTAAAGGGAAATCATGTCTTACTAATCTATTAGAGTTCTTTGAAGGGGTCAACAAACGTGGACAAGGGGGATCCAGTGAACGTAGTGTACTTAGATTTCCAGAAAGCCTTTGACAAGGTCCCTCACCAAAGGCTCTTATGTAAATTAAGTTACCATGGGATAAGAGGGAAGATCCTTTCATGGACTGAGAACTGGTTAAAAGACAGGGAATGAAGGATAGGAATAAATGGTAAATTTTCAGAATGGAGAGGGGTAACTAGTGGTGTTCCACAAGGGTCAGTCCTAGGACCAGTCCTATTCAACTTATTCATCAATGATTTGGAGGAAGGGATAAACAGTGAGGTGGCAAAGTAAGTTTGCAGATGACACTAAACTGCTCAAAATAGTTAAGAGCTAAGCAAACTGTGAAGAACTTCAAAAAGATCTCACGAAACTAAATGATTGGGCAACAAAATGGCAAATGAAATTTAATGTGGATAAATGTAAAGTAATGCGCTTTGGAAAAAATAACCCCAACTATACGTACAATATGATGGGGGCTAATTTAGCTACAACTAATCAGGAAATAGATCTTGGAGTCATCGTGGATAGTTCTCTGAAGATGTCCATGCAGTGTGCAGTGGCAGTCAAAAAAGCAAACAGGATGTTAGGAATCATTAAAAACGGGATAGAGAATAAAACGGAGAGTATCTTATTGCCCTTATACAAATCCATGGTGCGCCCACATCTTGAATATTGTGTACAAATGTGGTCTCCTCCTCTCAAAAAGGATATACTGGCATTAGAAAAGGTTCAGAGAAGGGCAACTAAAATGATTAGGGGATTGGAACGGGTCCCATATGAGGAGAGATTAAAGAGGCTAGGACGTTTTAGCTTGGAAAAGAGGAGACTCAGTGGGGATATGATAGAGGTATATAAAATTATGAGTGGTGTGGAGAAAGTGAATAAGGAAAAGTTATTTACTTGTTCCCATAATAGAAGAACTAGGGGCCACCCATTGAAATTAGTGGGCAGCAGGTTTAAAACAAATAAAAGAAAGTTCTTCTTCACACAGTGCATAGTCAATCTGTGGAACTCCTTGCCTGAGGAGGCTGTGAAGGCTAGGACTATAACAGGGTTTAAAAGAGAACTGGATAAATTCATGAAGGTTAAGTCCATTAATGACTATTAGCCAGGCTGGGTAAGGAATGGTGTCCCTAGCCTCTGTTTTTCAGAGGGGGGTGATGGATGGCAGGAGAGAGATCACTTGATCTTTATCTGTTAGGTTCACTCACGCCGGGGCACCTGGCATTGGCCACTGTCGGTAGATAGGATACTGGGCTAGATGGACCTTTGATCTGACCCAGTACGGCCTTTCTTATGTTCTTATGTTAGCCCTGCGCTCAGTACCAGAGCACAGAGGTTTGGAGTTAACCACATGCTGTTTCTGTCCTTGCTGTTGGGCTGACAGTCTCCCCAGGCCAGAAGCCTGGAGAGCGAATGCAGCAGTTTTTCAGTTCATGATGCAAAGGGGCTGGAAAGCTGCCCCAAGTTGTCATCTTGCATAGGGAGTGCAGTGGCAGGATCAGGTGTGGTGGGGCTGCTTTGCTTTCTGGCCATCCTAGGACAGTGGAACAACCCATAGGGGGCCATTGCAATGTAGGTTAGAGCAGCCCAGGACCTGCCTTTCCTTATGCCAGAAAATGGATCAGTCCCTGGCTGCTCCCTAGCATAGAGGAGGGCAATGAACTCTACGATATACCCCCTGATGGCTTGACTGCAGGGCTGGTGTAACCACTAGGTGAACCAGGCAGCAGCCTAGGGTGCCAAGATTTGGGGACGCCAAAAAGCAGTTCCCCAAATTTTTTTTTACACAATTGCTGGAAAACAAATACATAAAGAAAAGAGAAACATTGCTGAACATGCATTTTAACTTCTTGTTCTCGCGTACATTACAGTTGTAGCCTACACCAGCTCTGCGTTGCGGGCACAAGCGTTCTGCTTCATTACGGAATAAAGTGGCAATGACATCATTTTTCTCATCGTGCGCAGCCATTACCTGTTCTGACAGGCTGTTTACAATGCTAAGTTTACTAGTTTTCGGAGGTTGTCAACCGAGGCAAACTATTTTTGTTGAGTTGTTTCGATCTAAGACTCTGGCATCATTTCGCTAATACTTTGTGTCAATTGTGTGTGTCTGTTAAGTATTTGAGTGTCTATGCTTATGTGCGAATATATGTGTGTAGGTTGTTGAAATTTGTCGTATTGATATTGTCAGTTGTTGTATGACGGAGTATCCGCCATTCTAATTTTATAAATTTTATTAATAACAATAATTGGATACTCTAAAGATAGAATAAAATGTAGTAGATTTTGATATGAAAGAATGAAGGAAGAAAGTATATGTGACTCAAAAAGGTGTATTTTTGAGAGTATTTTGAGAGTTTATAATAAGTGATGCTCCAGGAGGAGAGGGAGGAGGGGCATATGGTGGAAGGTCTAGGGTGCAAAATATCCTGCGTCCAAAGACATGGCCCCAAAATGTCTCCTGTCATATTTGCCCACATGGATTTCATACGAAAACATCATGTGACTACTTCCTATTACTGTTGTTAATTAGTGCCCACCTGGTCCTTCTGGGATGCGACCGATGTTTGGAGCAATTAACACCCTAATCCACTGCACAAGCCCCATGATGCATATTAAATGTGGGATTTTCCACATTGGATGGGATGGTGGCCAGTTGACCCATTGCTTGGACGGCACACTTTCAATAAAGCTGCTTACACTTTAAGCTTTATTAAATGAGTCAGTCAAGCTGACAGGATATGGGGGGCTGGTTAACATGAAACCCAGGCTGTTTTGTGCAGTGTGACTGTATTAATTATGCAGCAGAGGTAAATGAAATTCCAGGCAAACAAGCTCAGGTTACAAGAGCTAATGCAGAAAAATAAAAGCCAGAGCAGCTCTCAGAGAGCTCTGCCCCGTCTCCTAAGGAGATCAGGTTTTCATGCTGCCTGGTTTATGCCCTTTAGAAGAGGAGCCTTAAATGACCTGTAAGGACTGAAACAACTCAGTGCATGCAAGACATTACATCGACCAGAGCTCAGATGGCAAGCTGGAGACCCACTGTGAGAGATCCAGGGGCAAGACAGGTCTAATAGGTTCTTGCTGAGATCTAACCCACCCATCAGAGCCATTTGATTTTACATATTTACTTATGCTGCCAGTATCATTCAAATGTTCCAGCCATGTTGAGCCCGCACTGTGCTGGGCACTGCACAGATCCATGCGAAGTGGTGGGTCTTCCTCAGGGAGCTTACAACTGATCCACACAAGACAGACAAAGGCAGGGTTATTTTCCTTGTTTTCCAGGTGCGGGAACTGAGGCACAGACAGACGAAGTGACTTGCCTGAGGTCACTCAGCAAGTCTGTAGCAGAGCCAGGAACTGAATGTAGCTCTCCTGAGATCCAGGCCATTGTCTGATCCACTGGGCCTTCCTTCTTCTCATTCATCAGTGTTGCTCTTTCTTTTCATTGCTTGTCTCTGGCACTGCCTGTAGGTAGCAAACATTGATATCACATGTACAGAATCCAGAGTAAGTATGAGCCCCTGATCTAACCACGTAGTGTAATTTTAGACAGACAGACACCCACCCCCACCACCATGGCTACATGTTCAGGAGGAATCCTCTGCAAGAGACCTCCTCACTGACCCCCAGGCTCTGTTCCATTGTGGTCGAACTTCCTGCAAAAGAAGCTTGGATGGCACTTTCTTTGGAGCAATGCTGCACCCAATTGGCTTGCAGGGCCTTTGCACTGCTAGACAAGGGACTTGCACAGCATGCCAATACCCACACTGCGAGGCCCTGGGCCTAGCATTACGAACATAAGAACGACCAGACTGGGTCAGACTTAGGGTCCATCTAGCCCAGTGTCCTGTCTGCTGACAGTGGCCAATGCCAGGTGCTCCAGAGGGAATGAACAGAACAGGGAAGCGCCAAGTGATCCATCCCCTGTCACCCATTCCCAGCTTCTGGCAAACAGAGACTAGGGACACATCCCTGTCCATCCTTTCTAATAGATATTGATGGATCTTTCCTCCATGAATTTATCCAGTTCTCTTTTGAATCCTGTTATATAGTTTTGGCCTTCACAACATCCCCTGGCAATGAGTTCCACAGGTTGACTGTGCGTTGTGTGAAGAAATACTTTCTTTTGTTTATCAGAGGGGTAGCTGTGTTAGTCTGTATCCACAAAAACAATGAGGAGTCCGGTTGGCACCTTAAAGACTAACAGATTTATTTGGGCATAAGCTTTCGTGGGTAAAAACCCCACTTCTTTTGATGCATGGAGTGAAAATTTCAGATACAGACATAAATATATATTGACATATGAAGAGAAGGGAGTTACCTTACGGTATTTATGCCTGTATCTGTAATTTTTACTCCATGTATTTGAAGAAATAGGCATACGCTTTTACTCATGAAAGCTTATGCCCAAATAAATCTGTTAGTCTTTAGGGTGCCACCAAACTCCTCTTTATTTCTTTTATTTGTTTTAAACTTGCTGCCTATTAATTTCATTTGGTGCCCCTAGTTCTTGTGTTATGAGGAGTAAATAACACTTTGTTATTTACTTTCTTTACACAAGTCATGATTTTATAGACCTCTACCATATCCCCCTTTAGTCATCTCTTTTCCAAGCTGAAAAGTCCCAATCTCATTAATGTCTCCTCATACAGAAGCTGTGCTATACCCCTAATCATTTTTGTTGCCCTTTTCTGAACCTTTTCCAATTCAAATATATGTTTTTTGAGATGGGGCACCCACATCTGCATATAGTGTTCAAGATGTGAGCATAACATTGATTTATATAGAGGCAATATGATATTTTATGTCTCATTTTCTATCCTTTTCTTAATGATTTCCAACATTCTGTTCGCTTTTTTGACTACCGCTGCACATTGAGTGGATGTTTTCGGAGAACTATCCACAATGACTCCAAGATCTCTTTCTTGAGTGATAACAGCTAATGTAGACCCCATCATTTTATATGTATAATTGGAATTATGTTTCCAGTGTGCATTACTTTGCATTTATCAACACTGAATTTCATTTGCCATTTTGTTGCCCAGTCACCCACTTTTGTGAGACACCTTTGTAACTCTTCACAGTCAGCTTGGGAGTTAACTATCATGAGTAGTTTTGTATCATCTGCAAATTTTGCCACCTCACTATTCACCCCTTTTTCCAGATCATTTATGAATCTGTTTAATAGTACCGGCCCCAGTGCAGACCCCTGGGGGGACACCACTATTTACCTTTTCCCATTCTGAAAACTGACAATTAATTCCTACCCTTTGTTTCCTATCTTTTAACCAGTTACAAATCCATGAGAAGACCTTCCCTCTTATCCCACTTTATTTTGCTTAAGAGCCTTTGGTGAGGAAACTTGTCAAAGGCTTTCTGAAAATCTAAGTACACTATATCCACTCGATCCCCTTTGTCCACATGCTTGTTGATTCCTTCAAAGAATTCAAGTAGATTGGTGAGACATGATTTCCCTTTACAAAAACTATGTTGACTCTTCCCCTACAAGTTATGTTCATCTATGTGTCTGTCAAGTCTGTTCTTTACTATAGCTTCAACCAGTTTGCCTGGTACTGAAGTCAGGCTTAATGGCCTGTGATTGCTGGGATCACTTCTGGAGCCCTTTTAAAAAATTGGTGTCACATTAGCTATCCTCCAGTTATATAGTATAGAAGCTGATTTAAATGATAGGTTACAAACCACAGTTAGTAGTTCTGCAATTTCACATTTGAGTTCCTTCAGAACTCTTCAGTGAATACTATCTGGTTCTAGTGATGTATTACTGTTTAGTTTATCAATTTGTTCCCAAACCTCCTCTGACACCTCAGTCTGGGACAGTTCCTCAATTTTGTCACCTAAAATGAATGGCTCAGGTTTGGGAATCCCCCTCACATCCTTGGCCATGAAGACAGATGCAAAGACTGCATTTAATTTCTCCACAATGGCCTTATTGTCCTTGAGTGCTCCTTTAACATCTTGATCGTCCAGTGGCTCCACTAGTTATTTAGCAGGTTTCCTGCTTCTAATGTGCCTAAAAAAAATTTTGCTATTACTTTTTCAACATTTGAACCAGCTTTACTCGGTGTTGAGCTGGAACTCAAACTCCAGATCCTGGATCAGAGCTTATTCTGCATGGGGGTTGCCCTATCCATATGTGCAGCCAGGGTCTAGCTTCCAGAGCTCTGGAGACTGACAGTCCCCTCCACAGTCAGAGTAAATCTTAGCCTTTCCTTAGCTCAGTAATTCTCACCCTTTGCTATGATGGGAGCCCCTCGCAGTTAGCCAGGACCCCATCCCAAGTCAGCTGCATTAAAAAGTTTGAGGGCCCCACATTCCAGCTCACCAGCCAAAGGACATTCACTGGTGGATTGGGAAGATGGTGGATCAGGGAAGATGGTGGAGCAAGGAATATGCTACCCCCTCTCCAGAGGGGCTGAGCTGGCATTCCTGTGTCTACCCTGGAGACTTTCAGAATGAGGTCTGCCTGGTTCAACCCAAATTGCTCGGTGGAGATCTGTCCCTCTCCCCTCTCCAACATATCTCCAATGCATAAAGTAGGATCTTCCCCTTTATTTTTATTTTCCAACCAGCCATGAAGCAATCAGACAAATCCATCCCTGTTCCATGCTGTGCAGAGTGGAGCCCCAGCACCACTGGGTGGGTCATGAACCTCATGGAGCCAGACTGAATTCAGACTTGAAACACTCATAGTGAAATTTAAAGGAGTAAAACAAATCCATAAAACACAGTCACTGGAACCCATGAGACCCTGTATGACAAATCTGCACAACATCAGCATGAGACTTTAGGGCTTGTCTCCTCCAGTTGTTCAAACTCTCACTGAGTTCTAATTCTGTCCAGCAGGGGCAGTGGTTCCACAACTAGCTGGTATGTCCATGTTCCCCCTCTTAGGCAAAATGAGCCCTTAACATCCAGGGGTAAGAGAACATTGAAATCAGGGGCAAGGCCCACAACTGTGCATAATAAGGAACACTGTGCTCACCAGTAAATCCCATCCATGCAGTGATGAAAGGAGAATGGAGAGGATGGACAGAATTTGGGGTCTACTGCTCCCAAAATACAGCTCTTTAACTAGGGAGTACCGGAGATTCCTCTTCCTTGTGCTCTTGGGAGAAGCTCATCCCAGTTGGCAGGAGTCAACACCACTGAAATCTATGAACGTGATGCCCAGATACCACAGTGATAGGCATGGAATAAAAACCTAGCTAGATAGATACTGTAGGTACATAGGCAGAGAGACAGACAGATATATGCAGAGATGGATACTGCCTGTCATTCATAGATTTGTTCTGTAACATTAACATTATTGGAAGGTGATCTTGCATCAATTTCTGATGCATGTGAAATGATGAGTGAGTCCCTGGCCAAGGCCATATTAACACCCACTGGTTTCTTTGTTGCAGACATCAGAGATGACCAAGACATATGCCAAACCCAAAGAGATGTCAGAGCTTGACAGCTCCCAGTCATGGATGGATGAAGCCCTGAGCTCCCAAGATGAAATGAAGGAAGAAGACAGCAGTCAAGCTCCCTATGGAATGATGGCTGGCTTGAATGAAGAACATGACAGCATCGAGGAAGAGGAGGAGGAGGAGGATGGAGAAAAGCCTAAGAGAAGAGGACCAAAGAAGAAGAAAATGACCAAGGCACGGCTGGAGCGGTTCAGGGCCCGGCGGGTCAAGGCCAATGCCAGGGAGCGCACTCGGATGCATGGTCTGAACGATGCTCTGGATAATCTGAGGAGGGTGATGCCTTGTTACTCCAAAACTCAGAAGCTATCAAAGATTGAGACTCTGAGGCTTGCAAGGAATTACATATGGGCTCTATCTGAGGTGCTGGAGACTGGGCAGACCCCGGAAGGGAAGGGCTTTGTGGAGATGCTTTGCAAAGGTTTGTCACAGCCAACCAGTAACCTAGTTGCTGGCTGTCTGCAGCTGGGGCCTCAGTCCCTCTTCCTTGAGAAGCACGAAGAGAAGTCTCCAGTGTGTGACTCTGTCATACCCAGCCATACCTTCAATTACCAATCCCCGGGACTGCCGAGCCCCCCCTATGGGAACATGGAAACTCACCTCATACATCTAAAGCCTCCCACTTTCAAAAGTTTGGTGGATCCTTCTTTTGGGAGCCACCACCCAGACTGCACCACTCCACCGTACGAAGGGCCCCTGACGCCTCCCCTGAGCATCAGTGGGAACTTCTCCTTGAAGCAGGATGGGTCTCCAGACCTGGACAAGTCCTACACCTTCATGGCCCACTACCCTTCGGTGAGCCTGGCCGGAGCTCATGGACACACATCTCATTTCCAAAGCACAGTGCCCCGCTACGAACTCCCCATAGACATGAGCTACGAGTCCTACCCACACCATGTGGTTGGGCCCCAGCTCAACACCATATTTAATGAATAATGAGAAAGATGACAGTTAGACATGAACCTATGAGAATCAAGAGAACTGCAGCCTGGCGGTGTAGATGTTTCTGGAGTGAACACGACTGGGACAGGGATATCACTGCTCCAAAGCTATGTGAAAGATCTCTGGACTGGTCTCATTGAGACACCTCTATGAAAATCTCTGCTAATCCCCTTCACAGTGTCTTGACATATGTTTAGTTGGTTTTCACGTTTGCCCCCAGAAACTCCGTCACTGTCTCTGTCTTCATTTATTGACAGTCAAGCACCCACTGGGCTGATCACTTTGGCTCTTAAATGAAACACCCAATGCCTCCTTCTGCAGACACTCTGAGAGATACAGGGGTGGGGGTAGGAGCTTGCAGAGTATTTCAAGATATCTGCACCATTCATGACTCTGCACTGGTTCCAGGTGCATCCAGTATTGAAGCAGAACAGCCACTCCTCACCAGGCTTCTGTCCCAAGCCGCAGAATCCAATACACTGATCCATCTGGGGGAAACCTGCTGAATTCTGGAATTTGGAACAAAGGAAATTGAGTCAATTGAATCATAACTGCCTCCCAATGGAGCTTGAATCAAGAAAGAGAGACAAACGCAGACAGCTAGACTGGAACCCGAGAAAGATACTGCAGAAATCTCCACCCCTGCCAGAGGGTGAAGAAGAATCGTGCAGTAGCCACTGGACAATCTTCTCTTTGTCTGTTGGCAATCAAATAGGGCTCCCTTTAGCTCCTTCTTTGGGGTGTCTTGGCACCAGAACCCTGCTTTTGTATCCAGATTTCATCCAGAGGAATCCCACCAACACAATTTAGATGCAAGATACTCCCATGCATCTCAGCCACACGATTAATAACCACTGTTCTGAGGGTAGCATGCAGAGTTTTTTAGTTCTGAATGATGTGCACAACATGGACTATGCTCCTGGGAAAGGCAGCTCAGCTTTTCTTTAGTAGTCTAGTAGCCGTGGCTGTATTGGCTGGGAAAGGCAGCGATTATCTGAACCAGATTCAGACAGCACTAAAATAAATGTGCAAACAGACATATGTGTTGGCGGGTTCTCCCAGCCAGCTCTTCAATGCATTTGATATCCATCCAGCTCCCAAATATCCCCTATGCTCCTACAGGAACAAAATTCCCTTCTAAAGTGTCTAACTCAATGTAGAAAACAAGCTTGAAACCCTGGACACTTTGTCTTCACTGTTCCCTTCTCAGTCAGACACTAGAAGATTGGCTCAGGTTCAAAGCTTCAAAGAAATCAGATTGCCTCCTACATCTACTCCTGTCCTGAGGCTGCTGATCTCCCCTCCCCAGTGAAATCCTGTCCCTCAGAACTTTTTGTGTTGCTCAAAACTAGCATGAGATTATCAGAGCATGAAACCCTTTTTAAGGCCATGTCCGAGACCACGTGCAGAAACATGTTGGTGCAGTTACATGTAACCTGCGGAGAAACAGAAGACTTCAAACTGTAAGACTGTTCACCTTGCAGAAGCACAAATATCTGTCACTTAAAACTTGGACATAATAATTCAAAAAGAGTTTTAAACTAAACCATAGACAGTTGGCCAGGGCAAATGTGTCACTATGATTTGTATTATATTTATCATACCTTGTGTTTCGAAAACAGATCCTGCCAAAATAAGTGTGTCTTAGGTTCCTGTCTTATTTATTATTTAACTGGGTTTAATTTATTTTCTTTCCATTTTACAGAAAATGTGGAATGTGCTAAATAACCTGCTTGTTTCCCAATCAACTTTAAAGTGTCTAGTTGGAGTTTAGCTTTGTGGGGAAATGCATGTAGGTTTTTGCTGTGCTGTTGATCCATGATTATTTATTAGACATTATTTATTTAATTTATTCTCCCTCTGCTGCTTCTGTGCCCATCTTCTGGTTATTAAACCAAGTATTTAACCAAGGAATTGCATATTTAATGTTTCCCTTTTTTGTTTTCTCAGAGATCTTTGTAGGATCTTGCCCATCAGTTCTTGATTCCGTCCCTAAACACTTCTATACAAGCAATAACTTTTAAAGGCTATGCAATGCAGTTATTTTTGTTTTCCTTTCAAGAAAAGCCAGGCAACTATTTTTGGAATCCCAGTCTCTGACTGTTGTCCTAGAGAGCCCTTTATGGGGAAAGCCTCACTATTTTGCAGAGGAAATTTGTATAGAGTTTGGAATTTTGTAATGTCTCGAACTCCAAAGGAACCTGTTTGTACAGCCCCTAGGATTGTTATTATTGGTTCATTTTGTACTAAGAGCAAACGTTCTATCCTTTTGTAAAGAAAGCAAAATCAGCTTGTTGGCTCAAATAAAGCTGTGGCTCTTGTTTTAAATGGTCTTGCTCAGGGCTGTGGATTGTTTTTGTCTTTTCTCTTTTTCTGCTTTTGCGGAATCCAGGGCAGGTGACCAGATGGCTGGTGTCCCACCAGAAATGTTGCACAGACTCTTGCTCCAGCTATAACGATATTGGTGTCAGGGCCTGGGCCACCTCCAATGAAAGCAAGGAGAGTGATTCCCATTGACTTCATTAGGAGCTGGATTGGGCCTTGCACATCTCAGAACGGGGTGTAATGTGTGCTGGGATGGGGTGAAACACACATTCAGACTGATGCGGGGAGGAGGGGCCACACGTCCACGCACCCACCCCAGACCAGTCTCCATATAGTAAGTCACACAATTGACTTAGCTCCATATTACCCATCCAACAGCAGAGAGGTCCATTTACCAGCACTGTATAAACCTGGGTTCTGTTCCTGCCTCTGCCAGTTTGGCCAAGTCCCTTCTCCTTTCTGTGGCTCAGGTTTGCTATTTATGTTACTGTGCATTTTATAGGCACACCCAGAGGCCTCAGGGCTCTAGCAGCACCACCCAAAGCCATGGCAAACTTAATAGATATTAAGGCTAGAAAGGACCGGTCTACTTATCCAGTCGGAGCTCCTGTAAAGCACCACCCAGAGGTTCCTGCCGTGTGCCCAGCAAGTCTAGTCGAGCCAGGGCAGATCTTTATGGGTACATCCACACTGCAATAACAGACCCAGCACACAGTCTCAGGTGGCCAAGGTCAGTTGACTTGGGATCGCAGAGTGTGGGCTGTAGGGCTAAGAATTGCAGTGGAGATGTTTAAGCTGGGGCTGGAGCCCAGGGTCTGAACCCCATGAGGGAGTGGGTCTAAGAGCCCAGGCTCCAGCTCAAGATTGAACATCTACATTGCTATTTTTAGTTCCACAACCCAAGCTCCACAAGTCTGAGTCAATTGATCCGGGCTGTGAGACTTGGTGCCACGGGTTTGCTATTGCAGTGTAGCTGTACCCTTAGAAAGAGACACCCGGGCTTGACTCAACGACTCCAAGTGATGGAGAGCCCTCCTCACCCTCAGCAGAACAACCATGTGCCAAGCAATTACACGTCTCTCGCACATTCCTACACCATTGGTAAAAAGGTACCGATTTGGGGAGACACCCTCCCCCCTCCAGCACCCATGGCCAGGGGGAAGGGCACTGAACATTCCCTCAGGCAGTGCCAATGCAACTTTCTTCTCCCCAGCCAGCCTTAGAGATGGGCAATGACTCATTGGAGAATGACACCCCTGGGATCCAGCAGTTGCTAGGGGTGTGGGCTCTGGGCCCTGTCCACTAAGAGTTGACAGACCAGACACGCTGCTCTCTCCAAACCAGCTAGTGCACAGCCTTCAAAAGTGGAGAGCGACAGAGGGAGATGCGCAGGTGCCCTGGGGATGAGAAGCTCCATGTTCTATTCCCTGGCTCCTGAGGGGGATTAGCTAGCCTCATGATTCGGCATGGGGAGATCACAGAGAAAACCCATGTGCTGCTCGTGACTCCTGAGTCAGTGAGATCAATCCACATGGCAAACTGGCTCCTCCATGGCTCTGTTAACTGGACAGCTCAGAGCAATCAGCCTCCAGCCATGTTAACACAATTGCCCGGGGCAGATCAGTAACACCGACCAGTCTAGAGAGGAGGAAATGGAAGCCTGAAGCGAGGAAGTGTCCTGCCCAAGCCCCACGGAGACAGTGACAGGGCTAGCAATAGAACCCAGGAGCTCTGACTTCCAGCACTCCCTGCTTCAACCGCGAGACACCACTCCTCTCACAAAGATGGGTAAAGAACCCAGGAGTCCTGATTCCCAGTCCTTTGCTCTAAGCACTCGCATCAGGGATTGCTATTGACTAGCTCCTTTCTCTAACCACTGTACCACGCTCCCTCGCACCACTGGGGATGGAACCCAGGATATTAATATCACTGTTTTTATAGTCCAATGGTAATGGATCATCCTCCCCCTCCCCATGGCATATGACATGTGGCGTGAAGGCCAAAGCTCACAGCTCTCTTTGCAGCATGGGACCTGCCCAGCAGCGCCCATCTCAGCAGCAGCTGATCCTTACGGGAGGGGATTGTTGTCCCCTTACTAAAACTCAGTGCGGGGGTTTGGTTGCTAGCTCCCAGTACCAAAGAAAGGGGAAGGATTGATGGGAAATCAGGACCCTGAGACAGACAATCCCCAGGTCATCCTGATTGACAGGGTAGGCAGGCTAATGAGGGAGTCAGGAGGCCAGGGGGGTCTTCCCCATCCTCGTGAGCTGGAATTGCCTGGGCCAGAGAGAGTGGAGCTAAGACGCAAGCTGGGACCCAAGCTGAGCTGGGGAGCAGGGCCACACTGGACAGAGAGAACCAGCGAAGCAGCCCAGGGAGCAGGTCAGTGCGGGGAGCAGAGCTGCACCGACCAGAGCCAGAGGGGCCAGAGAAGCAGCCTCGTACACTGGAGGCAGAGCAGCAGCAGTGCTGGGGCTGCAGCTGCCAGGGCCATGTGAAGGATGGACTGTGATCTGACCTGACATCCCAGAGACGCTGGTGGTGATGTCCCTGTGCCACGGAGGGGGAGTGACCTGTTTTCCTTTAACCTTTTTCTTATTTTTTTTAACGGATTGCTGTTTAATAAATTGTATTTGCTTTGAACGGTATGTGATGATCAGTGGGTCAGGGAGGCATCCAGAGCAGATTGAGCAGAGTGGGGACATCCTAGCTGCTGCTCTTAGTGACCACGACAGGGTTGGGGGTTGAGCTCCACAGGAATCCCGGGCCCAGCCTTGTTGGGGTTACGAGGACTCTTCCACAGAAGCGTGGAAGGGGAGCCCACAAGGTCAGGCAAGCCTATGGGTAAAGGGAGCGGGAGCGCGGATCCAGATCCTTTTACCAGCCCATTCCACTGGGGTCGTGTATAAGCCAAGAAATTCCCCACAATAGCAGGACCATTCCCCCACTTACACTTAGAACTCAATCCTGGCTGCAACAAGAATCTCTGACCTTGAGGGTCCCCCTGCCTGGCCTACTCCCTGGTCTAATGCCATGTGTCCTTCCCCAGCAGGCAATAGGACCCAAAGCGCTGTAGATATACGCTCCATCAGCACGTGTCCTGTACAGCTCAGTGCCTTGCTGTTCCCCAGCCCTGTGCACCACTGCGCCTGCTGCTGCCAGCAGCCCCTGTCTCCCACGGGCTGAGCCCAGTGGGAGCCACCAAAGTTATCTAATCCCTGAAAGATGCACAGGACAGGCTGCTCCTCGCCTGTGGTGCAGAATGAGGCAGGGGAGGCAGAGGGTCGGGGGCCCTCTGGAGGGATGGGCAGCTGCAGCCTAGCTGCGAGGGGAGGCGAGAGGGTAGCAAGCAGCAGCAATGAACAGGAATGGCTGTGCTGGGGGAGCAAGGCTCCCAAGTCAGCCACATCATCCCTTGGCCAGGCAGGCCAAAGTCACCTCACTCAGCTGCTCCCACTGCTTCTGCTCCATCACATCCAGCTGGAGAGCAGAGCTGGAAACTCACCAGCTGGGGGCAGGGTGCCAAGGCCACGTCACTGCTTGCCCACCCTGAAAAGGATGGGACATCCTGGGTGCTCCCAGAATACAGAGCTGGGACTATGTGCAGGATCAGTGAGTGCGCTGGAGGAAAGGGGAGACTCACCCCGAGTATAGGTCAGGCACTGATATTGCGCCTGCCTCCCTCTGGACTACAGAGGGGAAGTGCGTTGACCCTCTAGTCCCCTCATGTCCCCAGCCGCCCTTGCTACCCTCATCCCTAGGCAGCCCCCACATGGAGTCAGGAAGTATCATGCACCTAATGTTATAGCTAGGGAAACTGAGGCTCTGTCCTCCTGGGTCAGCTTTGGGAAAGGCTGGGCCTGAGCCCTAAGTCAAGGCCAGGCCTGAACCACCAGGCAGTAGGGCGGCCAACATCCCTTCTGTAAATAAAACAATTCCTGTCCTGGGCTAAATCAGGCCAGGATGCCTTTTATCCTGTGTTTCAAGCAGGCACTTCAATTTGTAAAGTGCCACTGGGTGGCAGCCAGACCTGGCACACGAGGACCAGGTTCCTTCCGTCTCCGGACTCCCACTGACATTGCTCCTTCCAAATGGTGCTCCTGTTGGCTGCAGAAAGCTTCCATTAGTGCTGCTCACCTCCAGCCCCCACCCCAGTGGTGCACAGTACAGCAGCAGGCTAGGGAAAGCAACTGCAACCTCCCTCGCAGCTCCGGGCACCTGCAAGGAACCGAAACAGGGGCTGCAGCAGCTGCCTGGCCCAGCACCCGGGGCCCTGGGTCTACAGCAGTGCCCAGAGCTGGAGCAAGAATCCTAGAAGGTTGGAGGAGGAGAAGGGCTTTGCTCCCAGGGGCTCAAGTCAAAACTGGGCACACCTGCAGTCTGCCCTGAATTTCTGAAATGCATTGGCTGCCCTACTGGGCAAGGTTGCCCTGCAAGCTTGGGAGGTGTGGGGTGGCAGGAGTTGGGGTGGCTGCATTGGGATGAGGGGCTCAGTACTAGCCTGCGTGGCCTGGCTCCAGCCCTCCTTCTCCTCTACAGCTTCCTCTTCACTTGGTGAGGGAGGGTATTTGAATCCTTTCTAGAGGATCAGAAATGGCTCTAAACCACGGATTGCTGAGCAGCAGGACTGGACAAACCCTGCAACCTCCCACCCCCCCGGACTTCCCTCCCTGCCCCCATGCATGTGGACATGGGCACACATGTTTGAACATAGTTGCACATACACAGAAATATACACACACATGGATACATGCACACAACTGCACACACACAGACACATCGTTGCCACATGCACCCCAGTCTCAACGTGCTTGCTGAACACTGATGCACTAGCAGTACACAGCTGCAGTGGGACTGTGTCTGGCCATTTCTAGCCGGATGCCTGGGCTTCCCAGGTCTGGCTTGCAGGAAGCAGTTTAGCTTGAAGGGTCCTAGTTCCCGGTCCTAGTGCAACACGTGGGGGCCATGGAGCTGATCACTGGGGTTGGGGGCTGGCATTGCTGGCAGTCCCCTGTTAGAATAGTGGCAGCAGGCCAGCCAGGGAAGGGCTGTCTCTGGGTAGCAGGCGGAACTGGGGCACAGCTGGACACTGGTACAGTTAGTTTTATATTAGCCAAGTAGAAGCAGCAATTGACAATGTGCCCAATTCCCAGTGTTCGGTGTGAGCTCCACAGCCCAGTGCTGAACTGGGCTGCTCTGGGCGCTCAGCCGCAGCTGCCGGCCAGGACCCAGCTTGCAGTTGTTCAGGAGCATTCTTTCCCAGAAGATCTTTGGATGGGGGAGATATGAGTAGCAACCACACAATGTGTGTGTGTGAGGGTGTGCTCACCCATTGTGTGCATGTGTTTGCATATCCTCTCTGATATTCTTTCTCTATGTGTGTATCCAATGTGTGTGTGAGGGGAGTATGTATGTGCATTCATGTATTGATGTGTGCTTTTGTGGGTATCCAATGTGTGTGTATCCAATGTGTGGGGGGGATGTGGGTGTGCATACGTGTATCTAATGTGTGTGTGTGTGTGTGTGTGTGTGTGTGTGTGTGTGTGAGAGCATGTGCACATTGTGTCTATCTACATCCAGTGTGACTGTGTAGTCATCTCATCAGAGGGATCCCAGAGCACAGGAGAAGGGAAGACATCCCAGTAAAGGGGGTGTGGCTCAATGAGGGCTGGATATGATGCTTTCTAGGGTACCCAGGCTGTGAGGCACCTTGGTACTCCATCTCTCAGTGTTTGTGCCTGTTCAACTCCCTGGCCTCACCAACCTGAGCCCACCAGCAACCCAAGCCTGCCTCTCATAGAATCATCAGGGTTGGAATGGACCTCAGGAGGTTCTAGTCCAACCCCCAGGTCAAAGCAGGACCAACACCAACTAAATCATCCCAGCCAAGTTTTTGTCAAGCCTGATTTTTAAACCTCTAAGGAAGGAGATTCCACCACCTCCCTAAGTAACCCATTCCAGAGCTTCACCACACTCCTAGTGAAATAGTTTTTCCTAATATCCAACCTAGACCTCCCTCACTGCAACTTGAGACCATTGCTCCTTGTTCTGTCATCTGCTACCACTGAGAACAGCCTAGACCAGGGGTTCTCAAATTTTCTAAGTCCCCTTTTTTCTTTTCACGAGCTCTGCGGCCCCAGAGTGTGTCCGCCGAAATGGCGACGAATGGAACACTTCCAGTTTCAGCGGTATTTCAGCAGACTCACAGTGCTTCTCTGTGTGTCTGCCGAAATGACACCATAAGGGGAAGTGTTCCGCTCGGCGGCTTTTTGGTGGACACACTCCTGCATTCGGAGCGGCTGCTGAAATGCCGTCGAATGCAGCAGGAGCTGGCGACCCCACATTTGAGAACCCCTGGCCTAGATCCTCCTCTTTGGAATCCCTGTCTCAGCCAGTTGAAAGCAGCTATCAAATCCCCGCTTGTTCTTCTCTTCTGCAGACTAAATAAGACCAGTTCCCTCAGCCTCTCTTCATAAGTCATGTGCTCCAGGCCCCTAATCATTTTTGTTGCCCTCCAGTGGAATATCTCCAACTTGTCCACATCCCTTCTGTAGTGGGGAGACCAAAAACTGGACGCGATACTCCAGGTGTGGCCTCACCAGTGCTGAGTAGAGAGGAATAATCACTTCCCTCAACCTCCTGGCAATGCTCCTAATAATACAGCCCAATATGCCATTGGTCTTCTTGGCAACGAGGGCACACTGTTGACTCATATCCAGCTTTTCGTCCAGGTCTTTTTCTGCAGAACTGCTGCTTAGCCAGTTGGTTCCCAGCCTGTAGTGGTGCATGCGATTCTTCCTTCCTAATGTGTTTGCAGAGCCATTGGACATTATCTTTGAAAACTTGTGGTGATCAGGGGGAGGTTCCAGATTATTGGAAAAAGGCAAATATAGTGCCCATCTTTAAAAAATGGAAGAAGGAGAACCCAGGGAACTAGATACTGGTCAACCTCACCTCAGTCCCCAGAAAAACCATGTAGCAGATCCTCAAAGAATCCATTTTGAAGTACTTGGAGGAGAGGAAGGTGATGAGGAACAGTCAACATGGATTCACCAAAGGCAAGTCATGCCTGACCACCCTGATTGCTTTCTATGATGAGATAACTGGCTCTGTAGATATGCGGAAAGCAGTGGACATGATATATCTTTACTTTAGCAAAGGTTTTGATATGGTGTCCCACAGTATTCTTTCCAGCCAGTTCAAAAAGTATGGGTTGGATGAATGGACTATAAGGTGGACAGAAAGCTGGCTAGATTGTTGGACTCAACAGACAGTGATCAACAGCTCGATGTCTAGTTGGCAGCTGGTATCAAGCGGAGTGCACCAGGGGTCGGTCCTGGGACCTTTTGTTCAACATCTTCATTAATGATCTGGATACAGTAGCGTAGCTGGGGGGGAATCCGAGGGAGTGGCCTCTCCCCCTGAGGGCAGATTCAGAAAACTGGCACCTTTTCCACTCACGGGGTGGCCAGAACAGGGGGAACTCTTGGAGCTGCCGCAGAAATGCCACTGCCGAATTAAGCGCTGAACCAGGATCCGTCCGCTGAAATGCCACCGCAGCATTTCGGCGGTAATACCTGCTTCAGTGCTTTGTCCAGTGGCAGCCTTTGGGCGGTAGCTCCAGCAGGTACATTTTTTCTTGTTTTCCGTGCTTGATTAGCGGAAGTGGCATCTTTTTTTTTGGTGGCGCCTTTTTTTTGAATGGCGACTTTTTGTGGTTTGTCGCTCCCCCTGCTGCTGAAACCTGGCTATGCCCCTGTCTGGATGAAGGGATGGACTGCACCCTCAGCAAGTTCGCAGATGACACTAAGCTTGATGGAGAGGTAGATAAGCTGGAGCATAGAGATAGGGTCCAGGTGACCTAGACAAATTGGAGGATTGGGCCAAAAGAAATCTGATGAGGTTCATCAAGAACAAGTGCAGAGTCCTGCACTCAGGACGGAAGAATCCCATGCACTGCTAGAGGCTGAGGACCAACTGTTTAAGCAGCAGTTCTGCAGAAAATGACCTGGGGATTACAGTGGGTGAAAAGATGGATATGAGTCAACAGTGTGCCCTCGTTGCCAAGAAGGCCAATTGCATATTGGGCTGTGTTAGTAGGAGCATTGCCAGGAGATTGAGGGAAGTGATTATTCCCCTCTATTCAGCACTGGTGAGGTCACACCTGGAGTATTGTGTCCAGTTTTGGTCTCCCCACTACAGAAGGGATGTGGACAAATTGGAGATAGTCCAGTGGAGGGAAACGAAAATGATTAGGGGGCCAGGGAACATGACTTATGAGCAGAGGCTGAGTGAATTGGTCTTATTTAGTCTGCAGAAGAGAAGAGTGATGGGGGATTTGATAGCAGCCTTCATCTACAGGAAGGGGGGATCCAGAGAAGATGGAGCTAGGCTGTTCTCAGTGGTGGCAGATGACAAAACAAGGAGCAATGGTCTCAAGTTGCAGTGGGGGAGATCTAGGTTGTATATTAGGAAACACTATTTCACTAGGACGGTGGTGAAGCCCTGCTGCTCAGCTCTTCTGCCTCCTCCCCTCAACTCTTCCCCTTCCTTTATCTCCAAGTAGCTAATGAAACCAAACCAGGAGATTTTTAGGTGCTAAAAGTCCAGCGGTGCAACGGGGCTAAGGCAGGCTTCCTACCTGCCGTGGCTCTGCGCCACTCCCAGAAACGGCCACAATGTCCCTGCAGCCTCTGGTACCAACTCTGCAGCTCCCATTGGCCTGGAACTGTGACCAATGGGAGATGCAGGGGAAGTGCCTGCAGGGAGGGACAGCATGTGGAGACCTCCATCTCACTTCACCTAGGAGCCACTGCCAAAGAGATGTGCCAGTCTCTTTTGGGAATCTTCTAAGATAAGCAATACCTGTCTGGATCCCACACCCCTCATCCGCACCTCAACCCCCCTGCCCCAGCCCAGAGCCTGCACCCACACCGAAACTTCCTCCCAGAGCCCACCCCCTTCATTCTCTCCAGCATCCAAACTCCATGCCCTAGCCTGGTAAAAGTGAGTGAGGTTGCGGGAGAGCAAGCAACAGAGGGAGGGGGAATGGAGTAAGTGTGGGGTGAGAAGAGGTAAGGCAAGGGTTGGACTTTGGGGGAAGGGGTGGAATGGTGGTGGGGCCTAGAGCTGAGCAGGAGGGCTTGGGAATCCCTAAAAATTTTAAATCTAATTGGGGGTGTTTGGGGTGCTAAATCTTAGGTTCACAACTGGTTGAAAAATGGCACTCAGAGAGTAGATATCAATGGTTCACAGTCAAAACAGAAGGGAATATCAAGTGGAGTCCTACAAGGATCTGTCTGGTGGGTCCATTTCCATTCAATATTGTCATCAGTGATTTAAAGAATGGCATACAGAGCACACTTATAAAGTCTGTGGGCAATACCAAGCCTGGAGAGGTTGCAAGCGTTTTGGAGAACAGGATTAGAATTCAAAACGAACCTGGGATACTGAAGAAACAGTCAGAAATAATTACGATGAAATTTAATAAGGAAAAATGCACATACACTTAGGAGAGAATAATGTACTGCATAAACAGAAACTGGGAAATTACTGCCTAGGAAGAAGCAAAGGATCTGTGGGTTATAGGAGATCACAAACTAAATATGAGCCAACAACAGGAGTGGACAAACTATGGCCCGTGGGCCATACACGGCCCACAGGCCATTTTTATCCGGCCCGCGAGCTTGGGCTGGAGGTGCGGAGCCAGTGGCCCCGCACTCCCGGGCCGGGGCGCAGGTCCGAGCGCAGGGTGCTGTGGGGCTGAGCGCGGGGGCCTCACACTCCCGAGCCAGGGTACCGGGAGAGGCATGGTGAGCCATGGGGCCCCAGGCAGGCCAAACTGGAGTGCCCAGCTAAGCACAATAAGCAAGGGGGGGCTTAGGTGGTGAGGTCTCAGGGGGTGGTTAGGGTGGGTGGGTCTTGGGAGGGGCAGTCAGGGAACAAAGAGCAGGGGGGCCTAGATAAGGGGTGGAGTCCTGGGGGGCAGTTAGAGTGGGGGGTCTTCGGAGGGGGCAATCAAGGGACAAGGAGTGGAGGTGGTTGGATGGGTCAGGGATTCTGACGGGGGGCAGTCAGAGAGCAGGAAGTGGGTGGGGGTTGGATGGGGGCGGGGCTAGGCTGTTTTGTGGGGGGGCACAGCCTTCCTTACCTGGCTCTCCACACAATTTTGAACCCCAGTGTGGCCCTCAGACCAAAAAGTTTGCCCACCCCTGGTCAACAATGTAATACAATTGCAAAAAAAAAAAAAAGTAAACATCGTTCTGGGATTATTAGCAGGAATATTATAAGCAAAACATCAGAAATAATACTCAGCACTGGCATAGTCTCAACTGGAGTACTGTGTCCAGTTTCCACTTCAGGAAAGATGTAAACAAACTGGAGACAGTCTGGAGGAGAGCAACAAAAATGATAAAAGGTCTAGAAAACATGAAGTTGGGTTTGTTTAATCTGGAGAAGAGAAGACTGAGGGTGGAGGGGGGAACATGGTAACAGTATTCAAGTATGTCAAAGTTTATAATAAAGAGGAGGGTGATAAATTGCTCTCCTTATCCATTGAAGAAAGGAAAAGACGCAATGGGCTTAAATTGCAGCAAGGGAGATTTAGATTATACATTAGGAAAAACCTCCTAACTGTCAGGGTGGATGAGCACTGGCACAAATTACCTAGGGAGGGTGTGAAATCTCTGTTATGAGCAGTTTTTAAGAGCAGGTTAGACAAACATCTGTCAGGGATGGTCTAGATCATACTTAGCCCTGCCTCAGTGCAGGGCACTGGACTAGGTGACCTCTCGAGGTCCCTTCCAGTTCAACAGGTCTGTGATTGTCTGTTTACTTTTTGGGGCAGGGACTGACTTCTCATTGTGCACAATGGGGTCTTGACCATGGCTGGGTCTCTAGGAGTTACCACAGTACACAAACAATAATGCTAATGAGCCTGTAGAGGACTTATCCAGAGAAGGACTGTTCCTGGAGAAGCCAGAAGCTTGGCTTTGCTGGTAATGATAATTTATTGATCATGTTCCTGCCCCTCCCCAACAGCAGCTCCCCAGCGCCCTGGTTTCCTTGGCGGGGTGGGAGTGCACAGAGCAGTATAATTGCTAAGCCTTTATAAACCCTGACTTAACGGCTGTAATTCTGATGTATGTAATCTGATAACTCCATGAGCCACTGAGCTCCTGATGTGCCCAGTGTGGGAAGCCATAAGGATTTCTTCACTAAGCTGAAATATCAGACTGTTGATTCTTGAGTTAATCGTCTTTTCCCATTGGGAACATCAGATTTTGGCAACTAACTTTGCTGCTGATTAGTGTGGGCTGGCAGTGGCAGGGAGAGGGGCAGTGTGGGGCTTTCCTGCACTGGCATGAGTAGAAGCCGCACCCCACAAATATGTGCTGCACATCCAGAACCTGCTGTGGGAACAGCTGCAATGTGTTTGTGAAACTAACCTAGACCCAAACCAATAGTACTAATGCACTGGGCTGTGTTCCACCCAGAACCCCCCATCCCCGCCATTCCCTAGGGCTAAATAGAGTGGCATTTCAACGACTGCCATTGCTCTAAGCCAGAGTGTGCAACCCATGCTCGGAACACAGACTTGCTGAACCCCACCAAAGGCACATCACTGAGCACGCTGGCAACAGTGGGTGCCTGGTAATATGAGCTGGCTCCATGATCAGGCCTCAAACCTGGCTCAATCAGGGCTCACAGAGTTGGGAATGGAGTCTCCTGTCCCCAGAGTGTACAATTCCTGTTTGGGATCAGGTGAACATCTGGGAAATATCTGGGAATGAACATGGCAGGGCATATTTGGGGGATGAACACCACTGGGAAATATTGCTCGGAAACATCTGGGGATGAATGTGGCTAGGTAATATCAGGAGTGAACATGGCTGGGTAACATCAGGGGTTAACATGGCTGGGTATGAATGTCTCTGGGTAACATCTCAGAATGAATGTGGCTGGGAAATGCTTTGTGAGGAGAAATAAACAAAGGGGGAAAATTTTGCAAAAAATGTCAATGGCGTAAAATGGGGCATTTTCTATCAAGAGGATATTTTACTAGACACCCCAGAGTCATTGTCCCTTGTGCCCAATACTGGCTTCCAGCTCTTCGGGACTCTCCTGGTGCAGTTCCATGCGGCTCTATGTCCCTAGAACAAGAATGGCAAGATGGTGACATCAGTTAATATTACTGCTGCCCATTCCAGCTCACCGGGTCGATGTTACATTGAGAGAGTCAGCTGGGTGGAACATCTCTGCTAAAACCAATCTAGGTTAATGAGGGACAGGTAATGGCTGCTGCTAAACTGAGAACAGTCACATAAACATAACTAGCACCAAACAACAGAGTGATTGAACCTGCGCTGAGAATCTGGAACCTGCCCTTTCAACACACAAATGGAGCATTATGCCCTGTGAGGAGCCCACAGAAACCAGTGGGCTGCTCACACCACTACCTTATAGTAGCTTCATCTAGGTTGCATTTCCCTAGTTCGTTTATGAGGTCTTGTGAGACAATATCAAAAGCTTTACTATAGTCAAGATATACCACATCTACCACTTCCACCCCATCCACAAGGCCTGTTACCCTCTCAAAGAAAGGTTGGTTTGACACAATTTGTTCTTGACAAATCCATGCTGACTGTTACTTATCACCTTATTATCTTCTAGGGCTAGGTGTTTGAAAATTGGTTGTTTAATTATTTGCTCAATTATCTTTCCCGGTACAAAACTTAAGCTGACTGGTCTGTAATTCCCTGGGTTGTCTTTTTACCCTTTTTATAAATTGACACTATATTTGCCTTTTTCCAGTCTTCTGGAATCTCTCCTGTCTTCCGTGACTTTTCAAAGATAATTGCTAAGGGCTTACCTTAGATACAACTGTACTTTTGTTGTCCTGTGTTTGTAACACAGCCATGCTGTTTTCTCTTCTGCCTACTGGCTTGAGCCCACAGATGGGTAAAGACACATTCCTTTTTCAGGGCAGGCTTGTTGAACGTCTGCCTTCACACAGGGTGACCAGATAGCAAGTATGAAAAATCGTGATTGATGAAGGGATGAATTACTGGGTGGGCTATAGGGACCTATATAAGACAAAGCCCTAATATCAGAATGGTCCTAATAATATTGGGATGTCTGGTCACCTGAGCTCCACAACACCTTGTCAGAACATATTCCTAGCTTACGTACATCACTCTCTGTATGCAACCTGCACATACATCACACTGGGATATTCATGACCCAGCCTGTTGCCAGTTTCCATATGCTAACTTACAGGACACTGTTTGAATACATATACACTGGGTGCTGCATGCTGTGAGTTTGTCAGACCTGCTGAATTTACTGTTACATAACAGTGCCATTTGCCAGTTGGCATCAAGGGACTCTCAGGGTCATAGAAGCCCTTCCCATCTTGTGCAGTCTCCTTTTCCCATCCTCTCCCTTCCTGTCCTTCCCTACCTGCCTCTCCCACAGCCTCACTGCATGCACCATGGAAACCTAACACCTCATCAGATGATGAAATGTGCGGAGGGTAGGGGTGGGCACAGGATGCAGATAGTGAATGAGGTGGGGCAGACAGAGGAAAGCAGTGGTGTGAAAGTAGAGGGTTTAGCTGGGGCAGCTGGGAGTTATGCAGGGCAGGGAGCTTGAGCATCAGCCTGACTGGCAGGGGATGGTTGGATGGACTGGAAGCTGGGGGTGCGGCATGGGAGTGGGTGGAATTGACAGGGCACAGTGTCAGGGCTGGGTATCTTAGTGCCTAGTGAATGGGATGGAAGGGGCCAAGAAGGGATTGGCCAGGTCCCTGCATTGGAGAGCAGGGGGATGCTGGTAGGGGCAGCAGTAAGAGCAAGCAGCTCTCTGGTCTGAGGGACGGATTGCAGTAGCTGGGAGCTTGGTGCAGGGATCACTTGGCCAGGACAGGTGGGGCTCCCATCAGGTGGTTCCCTGGCTCCCTGGGAAGAGCTCACGCCTGGACTGTTTGTCTTGAGAACCAGATTAGCCCACAGACACAGGCTTAGACAAGTGCCGGCACTAACACCCAAACCTGATAGGCTGGTGCTGGTGGCCATGGGCCACAGGCTAGTTCCAGGGGCACCTTTGGGATCCCCTTTCTGTGTTGTGGGACATTCCTTGTCTTGAGCTAGTGATGTGGGATACGTACCCTGTCCTTCCCCGCATGCCTCTTCCTACCCCATGCCTACCCCCCCAAACTCCTCACCACATGCCTCTCCCCCATGCCTATTCCTACCCCTTGTCCCTCACCCAGTCCATCTCCTCATCCTGTGCCCCTCACCCCACTACCATTCCCCATGCCTCTTCCTTCCTTGTCATCCCCCATGTCCCTGCCCACTATGCAGCGTAATGGAGCTGCTGTTAGGGGACTGGATTAAAAAAGAATGAATGTAATGAATGCCAATAAACATGGGTAATGGAAAATAGTTCCTGTCAAACTAACTCGATAGCTTTTCTTGATGAGGTTACAAGTTTGGCTGATACAGGTAACAACGCTGATGTAATATACTTAGACTTCAGCAAGGCAGTTGGTACCTGTAACAGTGTGACGACTCACCCCTGCGGCGCCTCCTGCTGGTCGTCCAGGAATTAGCTCTTTTCAGCATTGAGCACCCTCTGCAGGCCGGTATCCCGCTGTTTGCTGGCTCCGTGTCCCTTCCGGACCCTGGTGCCCTTTTACCTGGGGTGTTGCCCCCTGGCAATACTCCTACACACTTTCTGGGTCTTCCCTCCCTGGGAAACCCCCCACCTTCTATCCCCACCTTGCCTCAGCCTATGGGCTACTGCCAGTCACCATCTAGCCCCCTTTCACTGGGACCAACTGCAGTCTGTACAAGTCAGTCATCATAGGCAAGGGAGATTTTGACCTGCTGCCTTCCTCTGCAACCAAGTACCTCTGTGAGGCCCTGGACAAGGCCCTGCAGTCTGGGGAGTTGCCAGCCTAGAGCTCCTAAGGCCCTCTGGCCTTTCCCCAGCCCTGTCTCACTCTAGGTACCCTTAGGCTTCCCAGGCAGCTAGGTCCATCTCCCTCCTCAGCCAGAGGGAGACTGTTTTCAGCTTCTGGCCCATTGCCCTCTTATAAGGGCCAGCTGGGCCCTGATTGAGCTGGCCACAGCTGCAGTTGCTTCCTTAATCAGCCTAGCTGATTGGCTCACCAGGCCACAGCTCTGTTTACCCAGGAGTGGGGCAGCTGCCCCACTACGGGACCAGACGACATTTTGATTAAAAAAATAGAAAAATATAATATTAACATGACACACATTAAATGGCTTAAAAGCTGGCTAATTGATAGGCCTCAAAATGTAATTGTAAGTAGGGAATTATCATCAAAAAGGTGAGTTTCTAGTCAGGTCCTGCAGGGATCTAGTCTTGACTCTAAGCTATTTAACATTTTTATTAATGACCTGGAAGAAAACGTAAAATCATCACTAATAAAGTTTGCAGATGACACACAAACTGGGGAGGTGGGGAGGTGAGTGGTAAATAATGAAGAAGACAGGCTAATATGGCTAAATGTAAACATAAATCTAGGAACAAGGAATGTTGGCCACACTTATAGGATGGGGGACTCTATCCTGGGAAGCAGTGACTCTGAAAAAAATGTGGAGGTCATGGTGGATAATCAGCTGAACGTGGGCTCTCAGTGTGACACTGGCCAAAAGGGGCAAATACGATCATTGGATGAATAAACAAGGGAATCTCAAGTAGGAGATTCTGCTGCTGGAACTCTATGTCTAATTCTACTGTCCACAACTCAAGAAGGATGTTGATAAATTGTAGGGTTCGGAGAAGAACCATGGGAACAATTAAAGGATTAGAAAACCTGCCTTAGGGTACGTCTACAGTATGAAATTATATCGAATTTATAGAAGTCGATTTTTCTGAACAGATTGTATACATTCGATTGTGCGTGTCCCCAGGAAACATGCTAAGTTGGCGCAGTGCATTCACAGTACTGAGGCTACCAATGACTGTTGGCATGGTGCACTGGGGGTACTGATCCCACAGTTCCTGCAGTCTGCACCGCTCATTGGAATTATGGATTTAGCTCCCAGTGCATGATGGGGCAAAAACATTCTCGTGGGTTTTCCTGGGCACATCTCGTGAGTCACCCCTCCCTCCATGAAAGCAACAGCAGACAATACTTTTGCGCCTTTTTTCCATGCAGACGTCATACTGCTTTCAGCAGATGGTGCAATTCAACTGCTTTCCTGCTCTTCTGGTGCCATGAATCCACTTTGCAGGTCCTCTCGTCCTTCTGAATAAACATGTATTCTTGTGACATCATGCTGTCCTGCTCTTGCCTCGATAGTGAATTTTTTTATGTTGCCTGTCATGGGCTCTCAGGAACGTGTGTTCTTTATTGGGAAACTGTTGTCATCCACGGCTTCCATTGGTACTCTGCTCTCCTGCTCTTGCCCCAATAGCAAATTTCCCAGGTGATATCACGGCAAGCAAGGAGCCCACTCAGCTCACTGCTGCTGTTGTGAGCATTGTAAACACCTCACATATTATCCTGCAGTATGTGCAGAACCTGCAAAAGCAGTCAAGGAGGCAACGACAATGACTTGTGACTTTTGTGACAGTGACTTGTGACTTTGTGACTTGCTTTCCCCTGCCCTGAAGTGCAAGAATACCAAGATGAGAGCAGCCCTCACAGTTGAATTACCGTTGGGGATGTTGAAATGCCCATAGTTATCCTTGGGGAGCCAGCCTACCCTTTAATGGCATGGCTCATGAAGCCATACACAGCCTCCCTGGAAGTAGTAAGGAGCAGTTCAACTATAGGTTGAGCAAGTGCAGAATGGTGGTATGATGTGCATTTGGACATTTAAAAGCTCACTAGCGCAGTTTAGCTTAGACCTCAGTGAAACCAATATTCCCATTGTTATTGCGGCTTGCTGTGTGCCGCACAATATGTGTAAGAGTAAGGGGGAGACGTTTATGGCGGGGTGGGAGGTTGATGCAAATCGCCTGGCAGCCGATTATGCACAGCCAGACTCCAAGGCACCCTGCACATCAGAGAAGCTTTGAAAACAAGTTTCATGACTGGCCAGGCTATGGTGTGACAGTTCTGTGTGTTTCTCCTTGACGAAAACCTGTCCCCCTTGGTTGACTCTACTTCCCTGTAAGCCAACCAACCTCCCCGCTTCGATCACCTCTTTCAGAGGCAATAAAGACATTGGTGTTTCAAAATCATGCATTCTTTATTAATTCATCACACAAATAGGGGGAAAACTCACAAGGTAGCCTGGGAGGGGCAGGTGAGGAAGGAAGCTCTGGGTGGGGTGGTGGATGAGGGAGGGAAGGACAAACTCACCCTAAAGTTCAAAAATTATTGAATGCCAGCCTTCTGTTGCTTGGGCAATCCTCTGAGGTGGAGTGGCTGGGTGCCAGTAGCCTCCCCACCCTGCATTCTTGGGCATCTGGGTGAGGAGGATATAGAACTTGGGGAGGATTGTAGGCGGTTATACAGGGGCTGCAGTGGCGGTCCGTGATCCTGCTGCCTTTCCTGCAGCTCCACCAGACTCCTGAGCATATCAATTTGCTCCTACATTAGGCTCATTAGCCTCTGGGACAGAGATGATAGGGGGAGCATAGAAACATGTGCAGCTGAGGAAGGAAAAAATTGGAGAGCAGTATTTAAAAAGATACATTTTAGAGAACAAAGGGAAGACTGTTTCACACTGAATCAAGTGATTCACATTACATAGCACATGTGCTTCACGCCCACTCACCGGGTGGCTAGTATCAAGGAAGATCCCTCTCAGCCAAACGCGAACAGCTCAGCATGAACGAGCCTCCATCCTTCACATGGCAAAGGCTTTTAGAGTACCTCCAGGAGAGCTTTATGGAGATGTCTCTGGAGGATTTCCACTCCATCCCCAGACACATTCACAGACTTTTCCAGTAGCTATACTGTCTGCAAATGCATCCCAAGTCTTCATGGCAAATTAAACATGCTTGCTTTTAAACCCTGTATTATATTTACAAAGGTGTATGCACCACAGGTGTCTTCTCCAGGATCCTGCCTTGGGAGGGTTGGGAAGGCGCTTGCCTGCTGCAAGGATTCTTCTCCCCATACAGCGATCAGATCCAGTACCTCCCGTTCAGTCCATGCTGGAGCTCTTTTGCAATTCTGGGACTCCATGGTCATCTGTGCTGATGAGCTCATCACACTGGCCAAACAGGAAATGAAATTCAAAAGTTTATGGGGCTTTTCCTGCGTACCTAGTGCATCTGAGTTGAGAGTGCTGTCCAGAGTGGTCAAAATGGAGCATTCTGGGATAGCTCCTGGAGACCAGTAATGTTGAATTGCAGTCACAGTACCTCTCATCCAGAACTGTGATGTCAATTTTAGTGCTACTCTACGTGCTGAGGTGGAGAACAGAAAGTGGATTTAAGAGCCCTATAAATAGAAAAAAAACGGTTTGGTCATGTGGACAGAATCAGTTTTATTTCGAATAAAATAGACCAGGCCTTAGATAGACTAGGCCTTAGAGTGATAGACTGAAGGAGTTCAATCTATTTAGTCCAAGAAAGAGATGGTTAAGGGGTGATGATAAAAGTCTATAAGTACCTACAAGGGGAACAAATATGTATGAAAGCAGTGTCAGGAATGAGATATATTCTGACATCTGGTGGCGAACTATGGGAATTGCAGTGAGTTATGGAAAATAACTTTGGGGCTGATCAATTTGCATAGACACACCCACTGCACCTAGCCTGAGCCCACAGCAGCCCACATGGCCACTTCAGCTGAGGTGGGAGCCCCAGTTTCTATGTTATTGGGGCAGGAAATATAAAGTGATGTTACCCTGATTATGTGAATGAAGGACTATGGACACGTACTTGCCCTTGTTATGATGGAGGGACTCGCCATCATCTAGGTAGCACTCACTGGGCAAGGGCCAGGAGTTTCAGACCAATCTGAAACTAGAAGCATTAGACCTATCTCTATAGTTTTTTGGGGAGGGGCTTGTCTGAGGTCTGTGTGTTGATTAGTAGAGCAGTTTGAGCTACTGCTGCTGCAACTAGCACCACAGAGCTGTCTGTGCATTAGCTAGCAGGATGGCTAGTGGAGTGAGTGGTACTGTAGAGCAGTTTAAGTATTAGTAAGCAGAATGGATTGTAGTGAGAGCTGCAGCAGAACCCCACAGAGAGGTGGTGCAGTTGGCCTTGGGCCATATAAGGTGCCATTTGCCCTACCCTCCATTTCCACCCAGGCTGGGAGGTAAGACTCTGCCAATTGACTTTTGAACTCTGCACTGACCAAGAACAGAGACTCTTCAGCTGTTGGACTTTTGGGACTATTGAGTGACTTTTTGGGGTTGTGGAACTCAAGAGCCAAAGGGAAGGCCACGGCCTATTTGCTGGAAGGGGGGCTTCTGGTTCATGGTTTGGTTTATTAACCTTGTTTGTGGTGTTTCCCCAATATAATGCCACATTGTTTCTCCCTGTTATTAAAAGGCTTTGGTACACTCAGACTCTGTGCTTGCGACAGGGGAAGTATTGTCTCTTACAGACGCCCAGAGGGGTGGTATATGGTTGTCCCAGGTCACTGGGTGGGGGCTCGAGCCGGTTTTTGTATTGTGCTATTGGAATGGAACCTCTGGATACTGAACCCGGCCCTTGTTGCTGCCAACTCTGGTGGGCAGAAGGGTTACAGATGTATTGGAGTATAAGCTTTCATGGGTGAATACCCACTTCGTTGGATGCGTCTGATGAAGTGGGTATTCACCCATGAAATCTTATGCTCTAATACATCTGTTAGTCTGTAAGGTGCCACAGGACTCTTTGTCGCTGGTGAAAATAGCAGGTGAGGAGCAGCTCTCCGGCCACCCCTGCCTTGGAGGCTGTCCAGGATGGTGCTGGACAGCCATGACATGGGCTCCATGCCATCTGGGAATGTCGCTGCACTCACTACACAGCCCCTTAAGAAGTGATGCTAAGGGCCCAGGGCATTTCAGACACTCAGGGCCATGGAGCAGCCATACTGTCACTGAGAGGAGAGCCAGCCCCATAGTCGTGCATGAGGAAGTGCCATGTCTCTGATTCTGTGTACAGAACCTTTACATGAAGGAGGCTGGTTCATTGCCACCACAAAGTGGGTCTTGCTCTCTGGCACACCCATTGGCATGTGGCAGAGATGGAGCACCAGGGGCAGGCTGGGGTAGGTTGTGGGAGGCTGGAGAAGGGAAGGGGTGGGTAGGCCAGTGCCCCAGTGATTCTACCCTACAACCACTCCTCTGCCCCAGAGGGGTTGTTGAAGCAGGGGAACAAGTGAGGGCAGCCTGAGGTTCAGCTGTAGCCAGAGGTGCTAGAACAGTTTGTATAATGGGGGTGCTGAAAGCCATTGAACCAAACTGCAAAGCTGTAGAAGAGCGGAGCCCTGCATTCGGCAGCTAGAATTATTTCAAGACAGGATGGTGCAGCTGTATCTCTAGTTCCTGTGCCCTGGCTGTACTCTTTGCCAGGGCCTGGGCCTGCTCACGGTTGCCCTGGCTGTGAGCAGGCGCCAGAAGCTGTAATCACTGCCCCATGGAGTCATGGGAACACACTGGTCTCAGGCCTCTGCTCTCATTGAGCACCGGTAGCCCTGAGGCACCACAGCTCAGAGGAGCTGTCAGGAGCTGCAGCCTCAACCTGCTGCCTCCCGGGGCTTCCAGAAATCCAGCTACAACGACCCACCGCCTACACAGAACCTCCCGACTCCAGTTTGGGGCGGAGATGGGCAGCCCCCTACTGGCTTATCCCTGCTGCGCAGACTCTCCCTGCCTGGCTATGCAAGTGGGCTCATGGCAGCCCAGCTGACTTGAGGAGGGATACACACTCCCTCTCTCTCTCATCAAGACCTGTTACAACCAAAATGCATCAGGTGGGAGTGGTGCTGGGAACCTCACTGAGCTGCTCAGGTCCTGGTGCTAATCCCAGGACCATTCCCTCTACATAAAGTTAGAGCAGCCTAAGAGCTGCTCCAACTAACACTAGCCTTTAATAGTCACATGGTGCTGAAACAGCAGCCCAGGAGTACTGTGGTATAATGGTGTGTGTGAGCCACACCTCTGCATCTGTAGTCATACCCCTTCCCTTGCCTTGGCCACACCCCCTTTTCCCTGTTCCACCACCTCCCTTTTCTCTGTAATCACATCCCCTTCCCTTGGTCGGCTGGCAGCAGGCGGCCATGTGATTTGAGGACCCCTTGCTTAGCTCTGCACTCCCTGGCATGTCACCCTTGCCCTGAGCAGGCTAAACCGTGTCTGCAGTGGGATGATGCTCAGAGGTCAGGCCTTTGTTCTTTCCCTGTTAATTAGTCGCCTCCTTCATCTACAATAAGTGTCCCATGGAATGGAAGCCCCTGGGGGCGCTCTCCCGACCAGTCCTTGTGTCCACTGTGCGCAAGGTATGCCAGCTGGCCCCAGGCCCCATTGCCCTGACATGCACCACAGTGAAGTGTGGGAAGTGCTGGTTCTGGTAGAGAGCTGCCATGAATCGGGCCCATAGAGGAGGTCAGGATCAGGCTCCAAGGTACCATAACATGGTGCTGCTGGAAGTGCTGCCCTACCACCACTGTACCCCAGGGCCAGCCCACACCGTGTGTGCAGTCTGCCAAAGGCCTGGCTTCGGCTCTCCTCTCAGGCACTGCACGGGGATCCTGGAGCATGAGAGTATGTAGAAATTCCTCTACAAGCAGGGCACAGATGGAGCCAGACGCTTTGAAAGCAGCACGGCCCCCCAACAAAAGCCCAAGCTGCATCCATTGTATATGAACTTCAAATAGGAGTCAGGAGGGAGACAATGGAAGTCTCTGTCTGCAGGCTGTGAGGGGAGGGCACCCCCAGTTTTTGGCTCTGCCCACTTGGCTCCATTATCTTTGGATTGGCTCCTTCCTCTGTCACCCTGGTGCATGGCCTCCCTGTGGTGCTTGAAAGCGGACAACTGTTTCCCACAGAGGCTGGCTGGCTGCAGCCCCCACCTAATCCAATCTATCAGGGAGGTAATGAAGTAGAAAAGTGTGGATTCAATTAAGGGGGATTGTGATGCCGGCCAGAGCCATGGGCAGGCGGGAAAGGAGCCGGCTCTAGTTCGAAAGGGTCCATCTGTGCCACCATGGCCTGCCTTTGTGCTCCCTGAAAGGCGCCTGCACAGCATAACAGCAGCCACGACGTCGTGCATCTCTCATCACCAGCCCTTTAGCATTCTCCTTGCAGAGTAAGCAACGCTTGTCCTTCCCTTGCTGGTCATTAGCCTGCCACAGACAGCCAAGTCGGGGTGCTCCCTGCTTCCCTACATGCCTTCCTATTAATACCCAGAGTCTGCTCCAAATGTGAATCATAACAAAGACTTAGATCCCCCCCTTCGCTCTGCTCAAGGGTCCCAGTGTGATGAATGATGCCTGTCCTGCCATGAGGCTAAGGCACTGACCACCACTAAGAGTGGCCTCAGATCCCCAGGGTCTGACTTCCCTTTACAGAGAAGTGTCATGATGAATAGGAATCACAAGTCCATCCCTTTCTTGGGGCTGTCTTACTAGATTCTCATCTGGCCACCATCCTAGCAGGCATAGCCCCCTGCCAACATGCCAAGAGGTAGGGAAGCATTACTACACCCATTTTATAAATGGGAAACTGAGGCAGAGAGTGATTGTATGACTTGCCCAAGGTCACTCAGGGAGTCTGTGGCAGAGGCAGGAACCTTGATCGCCTGAGTCCAGCCCAGTGTCCTGGCCACAAGACCCTCCTTCCTTCGCAACCTGATTTTTTTTTGCGTATTTGTGCATCATGGTTACTGCAGTTCAGATGGTTGGTTTTCACACTCTGGTTGGTTTGTGCTGTGATTGGCCCCTTTTGACAGTTTGTACCCCTATGTTCACCCCTTTTAGAGGATTTTAGTGAAACCTGTATGAAACATGCCTTGTGAGGTAGCTTTTGAAAACTCATGATTTGTTGCTCATTACTGTCTTGGTAAAATACATATGGCTACATTATATGTAAAGTTATAATATTCCACTGTGTGATATCACTGAGACATATGCCAACATGTTCTGAAGTGCAGTCAGGAACCAGTTCCCCAGAGGATGAAGGCTAGTCAACACCTCAGCCAGGGTTCAACAGGATCAAAGGGACCACTCTTCTGCAGGAGTGTTGGCAAAACCTCTACATTTTGACACAGCAGCAGCTTGAGGTTCCTGTCCACATATAAGAGGAGAAAGCCCTAAATCATCTCTCTCTTTCTCTCTATCAATGCCATCAACACCACCTGAAGGACAAAGGAGCAGTATTGGACTGGGAGGGAACCTGACTGAAAGATTCAGCCAGTAACCCTGCTGGAACTTGCGGTAAGAGAGACCTTTGCTTTGAATGCATGGAGTTTGTTAAGTTAGGTGTGTTTTACCTTTTATTTCTTCATAACCAATTTTAACTTTTATGCCTCATAATTTGCAATCTCTTAAATCTATCTTTCTGTAGTTAATACAGTGTTTTGTTGTTTTATTTACTCCAGTGTGTTTGAACTGAAGTGTTTGAGGAACTTCATTTGAAATGACATAGTTTATATGAGCTTGTGTTGCCCAGGATGGGCCAGGCAGTACAAGACACACATTTTGGGGGAAAATTCTGAGACTGGGACTTCACTGGTGTTGCTCTGCAGCGTAATTCATGGCTGGCTGGCTATAGTACTCACCCAGTATAGCTGGGAGTGATTTACATGCTGGAGATTGTGTGTGAGCAGACCAGGAGTGGTAGCTCTCCCGGCAAAGCAGTGTAAAAGGCACCCCAAGTTGAAGAATTGCAGGACACAGCTGTCCATCAGTCCAGATTGTACCCTGGTAATGTCACACCCTCTAAGGCATTTTGTTAGTTTCTGCTCCCTGACTAGGCACCTGAAACACATTAAGAGGAGGATAATGACCAGTGACTGGCCTGCTCCCTAGTATATCGTCACTCAGACTGAAAGACATCCAACTTATGGGTCATACGAACATTTCACTAATACCTGGGGCACATCCAGATTCTTGTAACAAAGAACGTGACACCCCCACCCTACCCTGATGCAGACCAGGGACAAGCTGCTGTTATCCCTAAGGACATTCAGGACTCAAAATTCTGTCTATCTACTGGCTACTGTTTATATGTAAGTAGGGGCAGGATGAACTCCTACACATCTAGTGATTAGCTGGAGGAAAAAGACTCCAGGAACAGATCATATTTACATAAACACATCTACTCTGCCTAGGTATTCAGCAGAGTGATCTGCTTGGCCCAAGTGATGGTGTTGGGTTATAATTCACTTTAGAGTTGAAGGCAGGGGAATGAAATGTTATCCTGATTGTATGAGTAAAGGGCAGCAGGACTGCACTTAGCATGGATGCCCAGGCCCAGTGGGGGAGAGTTTCTATGCTGTGAATGTTGTCTAAAGACTCTTAGATGCTGTTGGACTTGCCACTCTTTAAAAGCAGAGCTGATTGGTTAATTAAGAGTCCTTGTTTTGTTCAGTGTTCACAAGAACTGAAATCACTGATAGCCAGGTGCTGAGTCTCAGACCTGGTGTGGGACAGTGGTGCAATGAAAAAGACTGCCCAGCCTACACTAGCTGAGAGGTCCTGCCCTTACCCTCTGTAGTCACCAAGAGCTGGGTTAAAGTGGGGAACCTTGGGGATGTGACATGGCAGAGCACAGGAGCGGCAGGGTGTTGGCAGCAGTGGCAGAGTGAGTGGGGCAGCTGAATTTTGTGGGCTCTGCTGCAGGGACCCTTTCACAGATGAGGGGGACTGAAGAGGTTGACCAGTGCAGTGGTGACAGCTGATCACCCCAGAGCAGCCAGTCCTAGACTTCAGCCCGTCAGCTGTATTTCCTGCTCACTTTGGGCAAGGAATGACTTACTAGTCAGATGTGCAACATTCAGCAGTGAATTTCATAACCACAATGAGTGTTAAGCAGGGGCAAGATCAGGGGTGGCCTGGCCCCACTGTGCTGTCTCAGAGAGCCCCATGTTGCCTCAGCAAACCCCCAGCTAGGTTGATCAGATGTCCTGATTTACAGGGACAGTCCTGATATTGGGGGCTTTTTCTTATATAGATGCCTATTACCCCCCACCCCAGTCCCGATTTTTCATACTTGCTATCTGGTCCCTAAAACCAGCTCCTGGGCCCAGCCTCTGGTGTTCATCATCTGTTTGTGTGTGTCTGCATGCCATGCATGTGTGTGTGTGTGTCCTCTGTACCTTAGTGAGGAGCTGGGACAGCATCCTCTGTCCTTTGCTTGGCCCAAGATGCTCACTGGGGTAGAAGGTTAATGTGGACTCAGGCACACTACTGAGCTCAATGGCATGTAAGCGTCATAGAATCATAGAATATCAGGGTTGGAAGGGACCTCAGGAGGTTCTAGTCCAACCCCCTGCTGAAACCAGGACCAACCCCCAACTAAATCATCCCAGCCAGGGCTTTGTCAAACCTGACCTTAAAAACTTCTAAGGAAGGAGATTCTACCACCTCCCTAGGTAACCCATTCCAGTGCTTCACCACCCTCCTAGTGAAAAAGTTTTTCCTAATATCCAGCCTAAATCTTCCCCACTGCAACTTGAGACCATTAGTCCTTGTTCTGTCATCTGGTACCACTGAGAACAGTCTAGATCCATCCTCTTTGGAACCCCCTTTCAGGTAGTTGACTAAACAATCCCAGTTCTCTCAGCCTCTCCTGGGCAGGGACCCTACCCGTTACAGATTGGGTGCTGGCCAAACTCCTGAATGTCCCTGTTGGGTCCAGTCATTCTGCGCTTCAGTTTCCCTATCTGCACAAAGTGGCTAATGGTGCTGATACATCTGTGGATCCTGAGCATTGGTGGCCCCAGCAGGTCCCCTCCTGGAGATGTTCACACTCTGACTACCCGGCATGAGGCTATCTGAAGTCACGGTTTGACTCCTGTGACCATCATGCCAGGTTCTGTGCTGCCAACTGGGGGATGCTATACAAACAGCTACTCACCCTCTGAGAACAGACAGGGTGCTGGGTGAGGCTGATGGACCTTGGCACTGATCCAGCCAGGCAAGTCCAGTTCCAGCCAAAGCGCACTTCAATGAAGGCCAGTTTCTGACTTCTTGCACCCCGTGGGATGCCAGTCCTCATGTACCGCTGGGATCAGACCCAGCTCAGCATACTCCTGAGCCCTGTGTGCGGACAAGACACACCACATTGGCACCCATGCAGCTCACCACAGAACTGGGCAGGAGGAAGCACAACTGATTCAAACCCTCGTGTGACTTGTGCTGCCTCCCCACACTGGCTATGGGCCCCCGATGGCTGTATCTCACATACAGACAAACCCTCCCTCTGGCAGTATCCTGGGGTAACCGAGAGTGGTGTCTGGCCCTGGGGGCTCCACTGAAGAATCGGAGGCAGAGAGAAGTAGCACATCCTGCTCTGGGATTGCATCTGAGGATAATACACGGCAGTCTTCAGGCTGGAAATACACCCCAACCCCCTACCCCGATGCCTCTTCATCTGGGAGCCTCTTGCCTGATTACAACTTGGGGAGGGATTGGGCCACAGGAAGAGTTTAAAGACAGGATTATTCCTGTACAAATTCTGATTAAACCAACCCAAACCCTCATGCTACAAGATTAAACAGAGCCCTAATCTCATCGGAGCAGCAAGACTTCATAAATAACTCCAAATCTCTCTGTTAGTTTATCTGGCCGGGATTAAGCTGGGAGGTTCCTGAATTTGTATTATAATAAAACCCCTGCATGTCGGCTGGCCAGTACATGACAGCTGTCATGTCAGGAGCTTCAGGCAGGGCTGGGCTGACAGGAGGGAAACTACTTAAACAGCGGGTGGCAAATGCCTGCCCTGCTGCCCCCCAAATGGCAGTTTCAGACTTTGTGAATGGCAGCTCCTTCACCTGAACTGGAGGGAAAATTATTTCAAAATAGTCCTTTGGCTCCATTTTGCCCTGAGGGTTTCCAGCTGGAGGTGGGGGCGGGTGACTGAATTAGCAGGAGGTCCTGTCCTCCCCAGAAGTGCCTCAGTGCAGCCTGGCCCAGCTCTCTGTCCTGGCCAGCAGTTTTGTTAGCTACATGCCTGCAATGCCCCTGTTCTCTGGGGAAGGGGGGTCTCAGGGTCAGGGTGCCGGGTGCGGCTGTATGCACGGCAGTCACCCAGTACACATGCTACCCACTCACTCTCATGCCAGGGATTTCCAGATCCATTGAGGATGCCACGACCCTTCTCTCTGTACTTTCCCTGCTGGCAGGAGCCATGTGCCCAGTGTAGCCTGGCAACATCCCAGAGCAGGGCTGGATTTCCAGGCAAACAGCCTGGGGGAATCCTGCAGACTTGCTCCAGTCCCTGGGTTGCCACTGGGGTCCTCTTTGATCCAGTAAGCAGGGCCAGCTCCAGGCACTAGCGTACCAAGCTCGTGCTTGGGGCGGCCAAAATTGAGGGGCGGTGCACCATCCATAATTGGGATGGCTCTCCGCTTCTTTCAGCGGCATTTTGGCAGCAACTTCCTCTCTGCCTCTTTGTCCGTCGGTGGCGTTTCGGCGGCAGGTCCACAATTTGAGGGTTTTGGTTTTTTCCTTTGCCACTTGGGGCGGCAAAAAAGTTGGAGCCGGCCCTATCAGTAAGTGGCTGCTGCTTCTGCTGATTCACAGCTGACTCATGGGTTTTACACCCAGAGGGGGGTGGGAGGGCCCCCCACCGATGTTCCCTCTAATTTTTGACAGGCTGTGTGAGCAAAAAAATATTTCTGTACAAATTTTTGTGCTTCTGTGCAAAATTTTGTGTGTGTGGTGTCTCACCATGTGCACAGGGTTTAGGATTTGTGTGTGTGTTCACAGGCGCAGAGCTTAGAGGGCACAGTGCCCTCCACCCCATTCAACAGAGTGGGCAGGGTCTAGAGGAGCATGGTGGCCATGCCCACTGGGGATGCTGCTCTGGATCTCCTTGGATGGATGCTGAGTGAGCTCGAATTCCTCTGCAATCCCCACAGAAAGGGTCCTGACAGGAGCCAGCTGAACATGGCTCCCAGTGTCATGGGGTAGAAAAGGGACAATGTGAGCCTTGGCGGTATAGATACGGTAATATAGCAGGGAGAGGCTTTCACTTCTGGATACAGCATTAGTGAGACTGTCCTTACAATGGCTAATTCTGGGGTTTCAGAGTAACAGCCGTGTTAGTCTGTATCCGCAAAAAGAACAGGAGTACTTGTGGCACCTTAGAGACTAACAATGGCACTTTGAGAAGGATGTTGACTAATTGGAAAGGGTTCAGAGAAGAGCTACAAGGCTGATGTAAGAACTGGAAAACCTGCCTCACAGCAAGGAACTGAAGGTGCTCTACTTAGCACAGAGAAGGAATGTTAAGGGGTGACTTGGTCATGCTCTGTAAATAGCTAGACAAAGAAGAGATTTCTGGTAGCAGAAGGCTCTCTGATTTGCCTGTCAGGCAATGGCAGAATGAGATCAATGGCTGGAGCTGGAGCTGGACAGATTCAGATTGGAAATAAAGGGCATATGTTTGACAGTGAGGGGAGTTAACCTTTTCCTAGGGATGTGGTGAATTCTCCATCGCTGGAAATCCTCACATCAGAACTGGGCAGCTCTTTCTAAAATATATGCTCCAGTCAACCACGAGTTATTGGGTTTGGTGTAGGAATCACCAGCTGGATTCTCTGGCCTGTGTGATGCAGTAGGTCAAAGCAGGTGATCATACTCATAGAGTCATTAATTCCAAGCCCAAAAGGGACCACTGTGATCATCTCATCTGACTTTCTGTATAACACAGCCCAGAGAACCTTCCCAAAAGAATTTCTAGAGCAAAGCTTTAAGAAGAACATCCAACCTGGATTTAAAATGGTCAGTGACAGAGAATCCATTCCAGCATGACCCATAGTAAACTGTTCCAATGGTTAATTACTCTTGCCATTAAAAATCTATACCTGGTTTCCAGTCTGAACTTGTTTAGCTCCAAATTCTAGCTATTGGATCATCTTATGCTCCAATAGATAGATCCAGATAATCTCCACTAGATTGAAGAGCCCATTATTAAATATTTCTTCCTCATGTAGATACTTTCAGTCTATAATCAAGTCACCCATAACCTTCTCTTTCTTGAGCTAAGTAGATTGAGCTCTTTGAGTCTATCACTATAGGGCGGGTTTTCTGATCCGTTAATCATTCTTGTGGCTCTTCTCTGAATCCTCTCCAGTTGATCAACATCCTTCCTGAATTGGGGGTACCAGAACCGGACACAGGATTCCAGCAGTGGACACACCAATACAAAATACAGAGGTGAAATAACCTCTCTATCCCCTATTTGAGATTTTCCTGTTTAATCATCCCATAATTGCATTAGCTGTTAATTGCAGGAGTGGGTGGGTGAGATTCTGTGGCCTGCGCTGTGCAAGAGGTGAGACTAGATGATCATAATGGTTCCTTCTGACCTTAAAATCTAAGTGTAAGTCTAAGTCTGACCCACAGCCCCCTGCTATGCCAGTGCTGGGATTCCCACACCCCATGATATTCCCATTCCAATGCTACAGAAAAGTGAACTATTTGCAATCTCAAAGCTGACCAGAGGCCCCAAGAGGCTTTTCACTGCTCACCCATTCCCACCTAAGTTCCACTCAGAAAATCAAGCATGATGTCTAGCCAGATTTTCCCATGGAGGAGGCCAAGTTTCATTAACCCCCCTCCATTAACCCCAGGCACACACCTTACTCACTGGAGCCCACTGCGCCATACAGCTCCATGCTACCTGCAGGGATCTGTGCTGTTCAATGACACCCTAGCTGTGCTCTTCTTGGACGCACTTGGAAAATGGCTGCATATATGGTATATTCACAGCCAGCAGGTGCATGCTCTGTGGGAGTATGTGTATGGAACATGCCTCCCAGTAGGTGAACCAGGAACACGTCTCCTAGCAGATGCACCTGGAATGCGTATCCTAGCAGATGTATTTGGACCATGTCTCCTAGTGGGAACACCAGGAAGTGGCTGATTGGGCAACAAAATGGCAGATGAAATTCAGTGTTGATAAATGCAAAGTAATGCACACTGGAAAACATAATTCCAGCTATACATACAAAATAATGGGGTGTAAATTAGTTGTAACCACTCAAGAAAGCGATCTTGGAGTCATCATGGATAATTCTCTGAAAACATCTGCTCAACGTGCAGCGGAAGTCAGAAAAACTAAGAGAATGTTGTGAACCATTAGGAAAGGGATAGATAATAAGAGAAAATATCGTAATGCTTCTATATAATTCCATGGTACATCCATACTTTGAATACTGTGTGCAGTTCTGGTTGTCCCATCTCAAAAATAGATATATTAGAATTGGAAAAACCGCAGACAAAGGTAACAAACATGATTAGGGGATAGAACAGCTTCCATATGAGGAGAGATTAAAAAGACTGGGACAGTTCAGCTTAGAAAAGAGATGGCTAATGGGGCATATGATAGAGATCTATAAAATCATGACTGGTGTGGAGAAAAAGAATAAGGAAGCCACCAGAGGAGGCTCTGGAAGGTGGAATGTGAACTCAACATGGCTCTGCAGGAAGAATACAGTGGTTTAAGAGGGGCCAGGTGTTGGGGTGAACAGCTGAACTTAGAGACACAAGAGCTCTGACTTGGGACTGGCAGACAAAGGGACAAAGAAAGGCGAGCCAAAATTGTTCCTACAGCAGCATGGCTCTAGGACGCCTTGCTGTTGATCAGTCTGGACTACATCTTAAACCTTTGCTTCTCAGTGCTAACCTAACTCCCAATGTCATAGAATTATAGAATCATAGAATATTAGAGTTGGAAGGGACCTCAGGAGGTTCTAGTCCAACCCCCCTGTTCAAAGCAGGACCAATCCCCAACTAAATCATCTATGTCATCTTCCAGTTGACTAATAACTCTGCTCTGCTTTGAAAAAGTTGCCTGGACTCATTGCAAATACTTGCATTGTTCCCTGGAGAGAGTGAAAGTCCCTGACCAAGAGTCTATGTCAGTTGGACTCACTGGGCAGAGCTCGTAGTGAGGGGCAGGAGTGCTGGAGCCTAGACACTCAGTTTCAGAGGCCACATGGCCTAGTCTTAAGGAAGATCAGGAGCTCTTGAAGTTTGGCACACTAAAAAGGTATCGCCAAAGAACTGTTTAAACGCCAGGGCATAGCACAGAACCTGTAGATCTGTGACATGGGTACACCTGGAATGTGCCTCCAAAATGTTTGCCTGGAGGTGCCTCCTGGGGGCTTTACCTAGAATGTGGCTCCTAGTTCCTGCACCTGGTGCCTTTGGAAGCAGTTAGCTCAGATGCCCCTGAGAAACTGACTGGCCCCACACCCTGTGCTCCCCTAGGTGAGGGGACTCATGCAGGGGCCTATGAGATTCAAACCCAGACAATCACATATGTGGCTTTGATGAGCAGATGCTGAGGGGCACCCTCCTAATCCCCTAGCCCCGGCCACTGCTGAGTAAACATTCTGTATAGCTTTGCAAACAGATTGAAACACTCACTGACCTGGAGAGAGGCAGAGAGCTTAGTGGGGGGTTGGTGAGCAAAGGCTGATTGATGCGAATTATCAGCTATGCTCTGGAAGCAATTTTAGAGCCCATGGGAAGAGAGCACTGCCGTGGCACTGATCACGCGGGTGAAGGGAGGAGTGGCATTGACTGGGGAGGAGCAAAGGTGAGGAGAGGCATCGGGGAGGGACATGGCGGGGGACAGGCATAAGGTGAGGGGAGGCATGAGGGAGCGGCATGGGGGGCATGTGATAGGGAGAGGTACAGAGGTGAGAAGTGTCATGGGGAAGGGGAATGGGGAGGGGAAAGGCACTGGATGAGGAGAGACATGAGTGTGGCGCATGGGTGGAGAGAGGCAGAGATGGGGAGAGGCAAGGGGGAGAAGTATGGGTTGGGAAGAGGCACAGAGTGAGGAGAGGTATGGGGGAGGGGTAAGAGGTGAGGAGAGGCACAAGGTGAGGAGAGAGATGGGGAAGGGCATAGGGAGGAGAGAGGCAGAGGTGGGGAGGGGGAGGGGGTGGGAAGAGGCACAGGGTGGAGAGAGGTTTGCAGGAGGGGTATGGATTCAGGAGAGGAACAGGGAGAGGAGGGGCAAGGTGTGGGGATAAGCACAAGATGAGGATAATCATGCAGGAGGAGCACGGGGTGGGGGAAGAATAACAGGATGGGAAGGGACATGGGGGAGGGACATAGTGTGGGGTGAGACAAGATGGGGAGAAGTGTGCCATGAGGGAGAGGGGTGCAGAGTAGGAAGATGCATAAGGAGGGGAATAAGTTCGGAAATATATTAATAAATTTCAAACCTAGAAAGGACCACTGTGATCATCTACTAGTCAGACTTCTTGTGTAACACAGCCACAGAACTTCCCCAAAAGAATTCCTAGATGTGAGTGTCTAGAAAAACATCCAATCTGGATTTAAAAATGGTCAGTGACTGAGAATCTGCCAAGATCCATGGTAAATTCTTCCAGTGGTTAATTACTCTCACCATTAAAAATGTATGCCTTATTTCCAGTCTGACTTTGTTTAGCTTCATCTTCCAGCTATTGGATCATGTTAAACCTTTCATTGCTAGACTGAAGAGCCCATTTGTAACCCTTCTGCCCATCAGAGTTGGCAGCAACAAGGGCCGGGTTCAGTATCCAGGGGTTCTATTCCAATAGCACAATACAAAACCGGCTCGAGCCCCCACCCAGTGACCTGGGACAACCATATACCACCCCTCTGGGTGTCTGTAAGAGACAATACTTCCCCTCTCGCAAGCACAGAGTCTGAATGTACCAAAGCCTTTTAATAACAGGGAGAAACAATGTGGCATTATATTGGGGAAACACCACAAACAAGGTTAATAAACCAAACCATGAACCAGAAGCTCCCCTCCCAGCAAATAGGCCGTGGCCTTCCCTTTGGCTCTTGAGTTCTACAACCCCAAAAAGTCACTCAATAGTCCCAAAAGTCCAACAGCTGAAGAGTCTCTGTTCTTGGTCAGTGCAGAGTTCAAAAGTCAATTGGCAGAGTCTTACCTCCCAGCCTGGGTGGAAATGGAGGGTAGGGCAAATGGCACCTTATATGGCCCAAGGCCAACTGCACCACCTCTCTGTGGGGTTCTGCTGCAGCTCTCACTACAATCCACTCTGCTTACTAATACTTAAACTGCTCTACAGTACCACTCACTTCACTAGCCATCCTGCTAGCTAATGCACAGACAGCTCTGTGGTGCTAGTTGCAGCAGCTCAAACTGCTCTACTAATCAACACACAGACCTCAGACAAGCCCCTCCCCAAAAAACTATAGAGATAGGTCTAATGCTTCTAGTTTCAGATTGGTCTGAAACTCCTGGCCCTTGCCCAGTGAGTGCTACCTAGATGATGGCGAGTCCCTCCATCATAACAAGGGCAAGTACGTGTCCATAGTCCTTCATTCACATAATCAGGGTAACATCACTTTATATTTCCTGCCCCAATAACATAGAAACTGGGGCTCCCACCTCAGCTGAAGTGGCCATGTGGGCTGCTGTGGGCTCAGGCTAGGTGCAGTGGGTGTGTCTATGCAAATTGATCAGCCCCAAAGTTATTTTCCATAACTCACTGCAATTCCCATAATTCACCACCAGATGTCAGAATAGATCTCATTCCTGACACTGCTTACACATCTATTAGTCTATAAGGTGCCACAGGACTCTTTGTCGCTTTTGCAGATTCAGACTAACACGGCTACCCCTCTGATATTTTCACCAGGAGACAGCAGCGGGGTCCAGGCAGGTCCCCCCAGTCCCTATTCCTGTTAGGCACTGCTTCTCCTCCCCATGCTGACTGTCACCACAGCGGGGATCCCCTGATTTATACCAGCATGAGAGCAGTCTTGGAGCTGCCGTTAGGGAGAGGGAAGGAGAGGGGAACTCACCCAAACCTTTCCCCAGATATAACACTGGCCCTGGCCTAAAGAACCAGGACAATCCGTTTAGGGGCAGGGACGCTATCTGGCCTGCTCTGATGCAGATGTTAGGGTTAGAGGTAGAAAAGCTTTAAATCAGCTCAGACCAATAGACCCCTGTTTCCATGGAATAGCCCCAGCGCTTCCAAGCCCCCGATCCCCTGGTGCTGAAGCTGGCGCCCGGCAGCACAGCCCATTGTGTCCATATGAGATAACTGCCATTCACCCTTCTGTTACAAAAAACACCATTTCCTCATTAACCTTTGCTCTGAGCTTCTTCCCTGCCCAGCTGTCAGGGAGCTGCCTGCCATGCTCTGGAGACCTGTGGCCTCCCTTACTCTGCACAAGGCTAAGGAAGAGCATGCTCCATGGGCCTAGAGGGTCCTGCTTCTCCACTGGGTGGCTCCTTCTCCAGCATATGCTGCACTAGAAGGGACCTTGATAGAGTCCAAGGGCGCCACTGTTTGGTGCAGCCTTCTCCTCTGCCCCCAAACACTCACTGGCCATGAGCTGCTCCCACTAGGCATCCTGTACCAGTGCCTGTTAAGGGGAAGGACCTGCAGGACGTCCCACAGCCTCTTTCTCAGTTCCTCCACACCTAGGGTGACCAGACAGCAAGTGTGAAAAATCAGGATGGGGGTGAGGGGTAATAGGATCCTACATAAGAAAAAGACCCCAAAATCAGGACTGTCCCTATAAAATCAGGACATCTGGTTACCTTACTCCATGCCTGTACCTGGGGAAGAGGGAGGGACCTATAGGCCACCTTTGTGTGTGTTAGAGCAGCCTTGAGGCTATTCTTCTTTTCTGCTGCATGTGGCCCCCTGTGCCCTAGGGAGTGGAGAAGAGCCCCAGTGCATGGTATTCCAGCCCATACGCAGGGGGCTGGGCACAGGGCTTCTGCAGAGTTCTGTTGGGTTATTCTCAGGAGGGCATTTCTGTTCACACTAAAGCCCCTTTAGCAGTCTAAGGGGATCTTAACGTAACAGACAGTCAAGTCCCATGTGTTTCGCCTTACACTATGCAGTACCAATCCTGCTATTCTGCTATAGCCCATGTGACGCTTGCTTTGCACCGGTGAAAATGACAACACAGCAAGGGAGAACTGAGCCTGGAGAGCCTGACTCCAGTTTCACCTATGCCGGTTTACACAGGTATAAGTGCCGTGACTTTCGTAGAGCAGCATGAGTGAGAGCAGAGTCTAGCCAAGGTGTGTGTGCAGTCTTCAGACCTAGCCTATATTTCCATGCACCTGAAGACTCAAAGCCCATTGTGGACACTCAGGCTTCTCATCACTCTGATGAAAACGGTGCCCATAGCATAAAATGGTTTGGCATCTTTTCCCTCTGAATTCTCCTCTTCTTAGCAAAATGTATAGCCAGGCTCTCCCATGTGCTTCTGCTACCAGATGTGGCTAGAGTCCCCTCGGGGTAGTTAGAGCTGTATCACTTACGGGCGGGGATTATCGAGCCTACATTAGTGCTGCAGTCCCCTGAGGCCTCCAGGATTAGTATCTAATGCAGCAGGCTTTGCTGAAATCAGGCTCAGATGAGGATCTAACCCTGCTCATCCTTGCTTTGCAAAAGCTATATAGTTGGAACTCCTTTCAGAGAACTGGGAGTGATGCTTAGAGTGAAGCTTGCAACCCACTCTCCATTACAAGATCCTGGTTTTACTTGTTTAAAATGTTGCCAAATTTTAACTGTTTGGGCTGAAATTTTCCATGCTGGCAATTGATTTAGGCCAAGCTTTTAGCAAAACAGTTCAGCAGTTTCCAAGAGTGAGATTAGGGTAAACTATGTTGTTTTGTCCATGTTAAAAATTCTTACAACTGTTTCCTCGAGAAGCTATCATGCCTTCATGCTTTAGAGCAGGGACTCGACATTTGGAAGTGGAGTAGCCCTGGGTTTGGGATCAGGGAGGTGCCTTTTATCACCCCCGTGGGCATGCACCCACATTTGGCTGCATTTTAAGTCTTTAAATACTGCTTTTTGCACATTCTCAGTAACAGTTTCTTAAAGGCTGGCAGTTAAATTCCCCTAGGGTGACCAGATGTCCCAATTTTATAGGGACAGTCCTGATTTTGGGGTCTTTTTCTTATATAGACTCTTATTACTCCCCACCCCCTGTCCAAATTTTTCACACTTGCTGTCTGGTCACCCTAAATTCCCCAGACATTCTATCTGCACTGAGGATGCCCCATTCCCACACATCTCCAACGGATGAACCAAACTGAATGTGCTCCATCCCACAGAGTCAATGAGCATGCACTGTCCTGGGGCTCCAGGCGAGGAGCCTGACCTTCCCTGCAATTCACCTCTGAAGCTGAGGGATGCTATGGCACCAGGCACAGGGCCTGAGAGCAGAAAGGCTGGCTGTCCTGTGCTCTCAGTGCCTCCCTCCTTTGCTGGCACCTAAGCAGAGCAAAGGGGAAGGAGGCAGCAGCTAGACTGAATGCACAAGAGGACAGAAGCAGAGTGGGACAGGGCAAACTGGGGGTGAGAGGAGCAGAGAGAGACATGGACAGGCTGGGAAAGATTGCATGGAAGGGTCTGTAACCACTAGAGGAGAATTCTTTCCAGAACCTGGAACTGAACCCAGGATTCCCAAGTCCCAACACCCTCTTGCTGTCAGCAAATCCCTGAAACCCACTGAGGAAATTTCCATGTCTTGTCCCCTTCTAGGGACTGATCTGTATAGCAGATATTAATCAGTTACTCCATTAGTCCATGTGATAGAATTCTTGCTGTGGATCTCAGAGATTCATAGATTTAAGGCCAGAAGGGACAATTACAATAATCTAGTCTGAGCTTCTGCATAGCCCAGGTCAGAGAATCCACTAGTGATTCCTACATCAGGGGCATATCCTGTGGTTGAGCAGACGTATATTTTAGGAAAGCGATGTCCAATCTTGATTTAACAACTCCAGGTGCTGGAGAATTCATCGTGTCCCCTGGTAAAGGTCCCAACTCTGCTGATGACCTGAGCAGGGGGCTCAACATGGTTCCATGTGATGGAATTCTGGGAAGGGTGTCACTTTGCTCTTTCAAAAACCTGAGGAATTTATTTTAAAAGAAGAGCCATGAGAATGATTAACGGATTAGAAAACCTGCCTTAGAGTTATAGACTCAAGGAGCTCAGTATATTGTCTCAAGAAAGAGAAGGTTAAGGGGTGATGATCACAGTCTGTAAATACCTACTTGGGAAACAAATATTTAATAATGGGCTCTACAGTCTAGAAGACAAAAGTCTAACATGATCCAGTGCCTGGAAGTTGAAGCTAGACAAAAACAGACTGGAAATAAGGCATAAATTAACAGAGAAGCAATTTACCAAGGGTTGTGGTGGATTCTCCAGCATGGACAATTTTTCAGTCCAGATGGGATGTTTCTCTAGAAGATCTGCTCTGGGGATTCTTTTGGGGAAGTTCACAGCATTTCTCAAATGCAGCCAGGAGAAGATTTTTTTATGGCCACGAGAGCAGCACCCAGCTATCGCTCCTGAATCGCTGTTACCAAGGGCAGCAAGATGCGCTGCCTTGGTGTTTGCACTGGCACAGCCAGCAAGGATGGGTTCCCTTTCATAGAACCCTAGAATCTCAGGGTTGGAAGGGACCTCAGGAGGTTCTAGTCCAACCCCCTGCTCAAAGCAGGAACAATCCCCAACTAAATCATCCCAGCCAGGGCTTTGTCAAGCCTGACCTTAAAAACCTCTAAGGAAGGAGATTTCACCACCTCCCTAGGCAACCCATTCCAGTGCTTCACCACCCTCCTAGTGAAAAAGTTTTTCCTAGTATCCAACCTAAACTTTTCCCACTGCAACTTGAGACCATTACTCCTTGTTCTGTCATCTGGTACCACTGAGAACAGTCTAGATCCATCCTCTTTGGAACCCCCTTTCAGGTAGTTGAAAGTAGCTATCAAATCCCTCCTCATTCTTCTCTTCTGCAGACTAAACAATCCCAGTTCCCTCAGCCTCTCCTCATAAGTCATGTGCTCCAGGCCCCTGATCATTTTTGTTGCCCTCTGCTGGCTTCTTTCCAATTTTTCCACATCCTTCTTGTAGTGTGGGCCCCAAAACTGGACACAGTACTCCAGATGAGGCCTCACCAATGCCAAATAGAGGGGAATGATCACGTCCCTAGATCTTTCTCTGCATGGATGGTGGTGAGCTCTCGGGGCTGGAACTGTGTCCAACAGCACTTGAGCATAGCGGGGCTGGAGGCAGGGCTCCTGAACTGACTTCTTACAAGGTCACAGACGGAGCGAGTCTTAGGGAGGGCAATGACACAGTACATGGAGGAGGGTTATTGCCCTTCTAGGGAGGGCAGTGACACAGCATACAGGAAGAGGGCCTTGCCACTATAGGGAGGGCAATGACACTGTACAGAGATGGGGCATTGCCCCATAGGGAGAGCAGTGACACCACATACAGAGATGGGGCACTGCCCCTATAGGGAGAGCAGTGACACCACATACAGAGATGGGGCACTGCCCCATAGGGAGAGCAGTGACACTGCGTAAAGAGATGGGGCATTGCCCCTATAGGGAGGGCAGTGACACTGCGTAAAGAGATGGGGCACTGCCCCTATAGGGAGAGCAGTGACACCACATACAGAGATGGGGCACTGCCCCTATAGGGAGAGCAGTGACACTGCGTAAAGAGATGGGGCATTGCCCCTATAAGGAGGGCAGTGATACCACATACAGAGATGGGGCACTGCCCCTATAGGGAGAGCAGTGACACCACATACAGAGATGGGGCACTGCCCCTATAGGGAGAGCAGTGACACCACATACAGAGATGGGGCACTGCCCCTATAGGGAGAGCAGTGACACTGCGTAAAGAGATGGGGCATTGCCCCTATAAGGAGGGCAGTGACCCAGCACTGTGTGACTGTCACTCTGTGATGCCTGCAGGGTGCAGTGACATGTTCTTCCTTAGAACTTCCCTTCTGACTCACCCCCCATTGTGGATTTGGCACCTTTGCCTTCCTTCTTTCAATCTAGATCCACAAGTTAAACTGAGATAAGTGGGAGTCACACTGCCGAAGTCAATAGATCTGAGTCAGGCCCCTCCTTTCTGAGGTACGTGCACTGAGTGCCAGACTGTGTCCTCATGCTGAGGTTATGCAAAGTGTTTTAACATAACCTACTTTAATTCTGAATAAGAATGTCCACACAGGAGTTTAAAGAAGTTTAACTGTTCCACTTAAAATTCACACTTATAGTGAAGTTGCATTAATTTTCCATAGTGGGCCTGTGTAGACAGGCCCTTAGACTAGTGCCCGAGGGGAGCAGCTGGGAGCAGAATCAGGGCTCAGGGCCCTGTCTCCACCAGGAAAGTGCACCAGGTTCACCAAATCCATTAAAAAAATCATATAGTAAAACCAGAACAAGCTCCTAATGCTGCTGGGCTGGGACCAGTTTAACTCTTACTTGTACTTTGCTTGTTCAGCACCGTTACCCTCTCTCAGCAAGGGTTAACCCAGTTTCATCTGATGAAGTGGGTCTTAGCTCACGAAAGCTTATGATCCCAAATATCTGTTAGTCTATAAGGTGCTACAAGACTCTTTGTTGCTTTTGCAGATCCAGACTAACATGGCTACCCCTCTGATACCAGTTTCAGTGCATCTCCACTAGGGTTTTACACGGATTTAAGAAGATGGATGTTTAAAAGGCTGTGATAGCCTGGAGTGCCATCAGCAGGACAGCAGGGCTTGTCCCAGCCTAAAGCAGAACTCCTGGCTGATATCAGGGAGATGTTGCTTTTCACTCATTCAGGTTAACAGCCCAGCGGGGTCCAATTAGGGAATTATTCCCCTTGCTAGCCTGGGAGTGACAGACAACAGCCAGCTGAAAGCTGAGACAAAGCCCAGCCTGCCTGCTCCTTTGAGGCCCCTTCTCTTGTGAAGGCCCCGCTCAGGGAGTACAGGCCCGGGTGGTCCAACCGTCACCCAGAGGCTCAGCTGCAAACTCATTAACAAACAAAAACAAACCAAACCAAGCAAGGAGCCACTCAGAGGGAGGGGTCAGCGTCTCCCTCGGAAATTCCCTGATTCTGCTGCGCTCAGGTGGGGTCTGAGGCTTCGGCAGCTCCTCTGAGATATAACACTCCCCCTGTCAGACGCAGATCTGGGGGCCACGGATGGTCCCTCGGCTGGCAACAGATGGCTTGGAATCAGCTTGCTGACACCTGCCCCTCCCTTTACTCCTCCCCAGTGTCCTTGCACACGCCTTTCCCTTTATTCTTCACTTGGTTGGCTTTATTTCCCAACACTTTCTGCTAAGTGAGTGCCCCTCTAATCACCACTCCCCTCGGGAGGGCCTGGAGCCCGCCATCGCCACTGAAAGCCGGGTGCAGATGGATGGGATGGCTGTGGAAATCAGGGGAAAGGGGGCCTTGCAGCTTCCTAGGCCCAATGATGTAAACAGAATAATAGCAGGGCAGTTCAAGGCTTTAGTTACGTCAGTGCAAGTCTGGAAAGACTCCACTGAAATCCACAGAGCTGGTTTCACATTGGTGTAAATTTGGAGGCACCTCACTGCAGCCAGGGCAGTCGCTCCAGCCTGGCTCCCGGCCTTTTCCTGGATAGCCAAGTTGAGTTCAAACATCCAATAAATCAGAGCGCTGGTTAGCGGACATGCTGACATCCAGAGCCATGCAAGGCTTGCCTGGAAGATTTCTGAGATTCAAATAGCAAGTGAACCTGTCAGCAAGGAACTTCACCTCGGAGTAAAGCCAGAGGCTTTGTAGGGCACAAGATCCACCTACCTGTGCTGCATCAGCATAACCAAGAACAGAATCTGGCTCAGAGAGGTGGGAGGACTTGCCCAAGGAGATAGGATGAAGCAGTGCCTCACCTGGGGCTGGAACCCAGAAGTCCTGACCCCAGTCCTCTCCACTTGAAGTGCTAGAACCCACATTGCATAGCAGGGACTAAAACCCTGGAGTGCTAACTCTCCCCTCTCCTCCCCTGCCTCCTTGCTGTGACTAGTGGACCATACTCCTTCTGGTCCTGAAAGTTGGGATCCCTGACTCCCATTCATCTTCCTGCCCCACTAGAAAACATAGTCCCCACTCCGAGAGTGCTCTTAGTAGTGGGAAAAATAAATAAAGTTGTGTTTGTACTCTTGATAGCAATACCTTGAATCCAAAGCTAGTTATGGGTTAATTTAGAAAAATGGAAATAGTTGTGGTCAGAACACTCAAAAATATTGTCACTTGTTCTATAGAGAAGCATTTAGACAAGGCCTACACATTGTGTCCTAATTAACCAACTTTATTTAAGAATTAAATAATTTGTAGCGGTGACAGTAATAAGTGAAAAATGTCTCCTGCTGTTTGAGTACTTTTCAGTGATGGTGTCTCAATTTTTTCTGTAATAATGCTGAAAAAAACATGTGTGTATGTATATGTCATGTATGTGTCTGTGGATGTCCTGCATGTATATAGGATAGAATAAGTTGGCTTTGTATTTATGTGTGCTGAGGCAGCCTGGTTTTAGTTTGGCTTTCTCTGAAGTGACTGTTATAAAACCACATATGTATGTCTGCAGGCGGCACACGAGTGGCTTTTTGAGTTCTTTGGCATGTGTATGTTTAACTTTCTGTGCTATTTGTGGTAGAGCTGAGTGAATAATTTTTGGTTCAGCTGCCTAAAACCAGCCAACCAACCAACCAAACTCCCCTCGAAAACAAATGGTTCTCTTGGAATGGGAAACCAAATGAAAATCCAAAACATTTTTGTTCAGATTGAACTAAATATTTTGAACATCAATTTGAAACAAAAATGCCATTTCAGAATGAAACATTGAAACAGCTTTTTTTCGAAAGTGCCAAAATATTTTTCCATGGGTTTTTTTTTCCCCACACACTGAAATGTTTCACTAAATTCAACATGAATCGCAAACAAGTTCAGTGCCCCCCAAAAGTGCATTTTTGGGCAAAATTTACTATTCAGAGAAAACATTTCACAGCTCTAGCTTGTGGGTCTTGTGCTGCTTGCTCTTGGTGCTCACATGTGCACTCTGTGTGCATGCCCACACGTTGGTGCCTAAAATAGTGAAATATTATTATACTGGTGATAGGGTGACCAGACAGCAAATCTGAAAAATCACGATAGAGGTGGGGGTAATAAGAGCCTATGTAAGAAAAAGACCCCAAAATTGGGACTATCCCTATAAAATTAGGACATCTGGTCATCCTAATTGGTGATTGCAGAACTGGTTACCTGGGTTTCATAGAGTTTAAGACCAGAAGGAACCATCACATCATTTAAACTGATCCAGATAGCACAGACCAGAGAATTTTACCCAGGATTTTGGGTTAGACTAAAGTGTTTCAGTCCTCAGGAGACTCCATTGTTGTGAGCCCCAGGTAGAGAACAGGAGAGTTTGAGGTGCCACCAATATCCATTGATTAGCTGGTGATCCCTACTTCACACTACAGAAGAAGGTGAAAAAAACCCAAGGTCCCTGCCAATCTGACTTTGGGGAAAATTTCTGCCAGACCTCCAGATCTGACGATCAGTATGACCCTGAACATGTGAGCAAGACACCAGCCAGGTATCTAGGAAAGATGATTCTCTGTACTACCTCAGCCCACTCATCTATTTCATCTGGTGTCTCGTTTCCAGCTGTAGCCAACCTCCATGCCCTCAAAAACAAAAGAACAACCAAAAAACCCAACTGAATGTATTGAACGAAAAATTCCTTCCTAGCCCTAGCTAGCAACTGACTTATACCCTGAAGCATGAAATTGGATTATAGTCATTGTCTAATGAAAAGCAATAAGTGGTATGAGCATTTCAGGAAAGATGTGGACAAATTGGAGAAAGTCCAGAGAAGAGCAACAAAAATGATTAAAGGTCTAGAAAACATGATATATGACGGAAGATTGAAAAAATTGGGTTTATTTAATGTGGAGAAGAGAAGACTGAGAGGCGACATGATAATAGTTTTCAAGTATTCAAGTCCTCAACAAGGACAAGTGCAGAGTCCTGCACTTAGGACAGAAGAATCCCATGCACTACTACAGACTAGGGACTGAATGGCTGGGCAGCAGTTCTGTAGAGAAGAAGGTAGGAGTTACAGTGGACAGGGCAGCTGGACATGAGTCAACATGTTCCCTTGTTGCCAAGAAGGCTAACAGCATTTTGGGCTGTATAAGCAGGGGCATTGCCAGCAGATCGAGGGATGTGATCATTCCCCTCTATTTGACATTGGTGAGGCCTCATCCGGAGTACTGTGTCCCTGCCGCCCTTGGGGAGGGGGAGCAGAGGGCTCTGCGCGGGCTGTTCTTGCCTGTGGATACCTCCCCAAAAACTCCCATTGGCCAGGAATGGGGAACCGCAGACAATAGGAGCTTCAGGGGAGGTACTCATAGGCGTGCGGAGCCTTCTGCTTCCCCTCTCCCAGGGCCGGCAGGGACATGGTGCCGGTCGCTTCCCGGAGCGGACTGGCATGGCGCCAGGGCCAAGACCAGGGCAGGCTGCCTGCCCTGGCCCCGCTGCCATCCTGGAGCCGCTCCAGTCAAGCTCCAAACACCTCCTGCACCCTGCACCCCAACCCCCTGCCCAGAGCCTTCTGCCACACCCTACACCCCTCCTGCACCTCAACTCCCTGCACCCTGTGCCCCTCCTGCACCCCAAGCCCCGTCCTGAACTCCCTGCCGCACCCTGTGCCCCAACTCCCTGTCCTGAGCCCCCTGCCACACTGTCCACCCCAACCCCCTTCCCTGAGCCCCCTCCTACACCCCGCACCCCCCTGTGCCCCAACCACTTGCCCTGAGCCCCTTCCTGCACACCACACTCCTTCCTGCACACTGCACCTCCTCCCGCACCGTGCACTCCCTCCTGCACCCCAACCCCCTGCTCCAGCCCTACAGTCATGACCCTGCAAGCAATTTCCCCACCCTGATGTGGCCCTCGGGCCAAAAAGTTTACCCACCCCTGGTCTAGATAATACTTAGTCCTGCCTTGAGTGCAGGGGACTGGACTAGATGACCTCTCGAGGTCCTTTCTAGTTCTATTATTTTATGATTTTATGATCTTTTGCTTTAAGGTTTGGGGGTTTTTTTACAAGGGGGACCAAGTGCCTCTTTAATTCCATTATAGGTACCATGAAGGACCAACTGGGACTCATAACCTAGCAAATCTCAGCTCTGCTGTATTCATGACCCTTTTGTATTTGCTTCTTCTCTTTCAATCCTTACATAAGGAAATAATATGTACTAGCAATGGGTAAATTTATCCTTGAATAAAAGACCTAATATTTGCTTTAGCAATAATGAAAATATAGCCCTGATAGCACGGATTAAAATTAATTAAAAATTTAAAAAATTGGGGCAGAAGTTAGTTAACATTTAGATCATTTTTACAAACGTCTATTGTTTCTTTAGCATGTATTTTAAACCGCCTCCTTCTTTCTTGTACATTTTAGCTGTTTGCATCCCTTTGTCGTTTCTAGAGGTGATGCTACTTATCAGCCACTGGTTTAGGTGTCTTTGCCATATCCCAAATTGTTTTGGTGTCCCTGCCTCGATAGGATGGGTCTACTGATGGGGTGGAGGGAGTCAGGTGGCAGAAGGGTTTGGATCAGGCCCCCGCTACAACAATCAGCCAAACGAAACATGTTGGACTCAGCAATGCTTACAGGCAACACCAAATCCACCACAGCTTTCTTCCACAAATGCCTAGAGCTGTACTGTCCCAGAGGCCTTAAAGGCCCTAAGGAGAAACCTCTCTGTGAATGTGAGTAAAGTGGGTTCCCATGGCTTTTCAGGAGGGGAGCCAGGGGATCAGGGGGCAGTTTGGAATCCAAACATTTTATTTTAAAGTTTTTCCCTGTTTTGTTCATCAAAATTTGAAATATTAAAATTCAAACAATTGGGACAAGCCCCAAAGAGTCGGGGAACTCTCAGCCTTCTGTTGTATTGTCAGTAGTTCAGTTCTCTGGACACTGCCATCATTGCACACACTTGTGTCTGGAGCCTGTTCATTGGCTCCCTTGGCTCTATACAGTGGGTGGTGTGCGTGTGCCTGTGTGTGGGTGTCTTAGAGACTCTTGGGTCGTGTGAGTTCTAGGCCACCTCTGCTGCTGGCTGATCTTGGGGAAGTCCCTTCCCAGTCCTGTGCCTCAGTTTCTCTCTCAGTAAAACAGGCTCCTGAGAAGCACTTTGAGAGCCAGGGGTGAAAAGAGACAGTATTATTATGATGTACCTGGGTGAGAGAGACAGTGTTGCCAGCACCAAGTGTCTTCAAAATCATGACTGTTGGTTTCTTTTTCTTTTCTCGCTGGTTCTGCATGCTTCAGTCCTGGCCCCTTTTCAGTTTTTCACCAAGACCAGGAGGGCTGGAAATTTATCTTTTTAAAGAGATTCCCTGGCTCCAGGTTCTGGGACTTTAAGAAAACCCCCAAATAGCACAAAACTCTCAGCAACAGCCTGTGAACTGGCAGCACTAGCAGTAGCAGCATGTGCGCCTAGGGGCAAATCTCGTCGTTCACCACCCCTCCAACCCAAGGAGTCTGGCTTTCACAGATGTAGGTTCCAGGGCCAGATCAAGATGAGCTGTATGCAGTTAGGAGCCAGATTCCAACCCCAATCCCCAGCATCCCGGGGCGGGCGAGATGTGGGGAGTTAGATCCAGGGTTTGGTTGGGACCATTAGAGATGCAGTGCTCTAAGAACAACGAAGCCTTAGTGCACAAATGTGAAGAAGGAGGTTGTGGGGAGATGGAGAAAAACAGACACCAATGGGTGGTGAACATTTGGCAGTCCTGCTGTGATCTGATGGAGGCAACTCTGGGGGAAGAGTGGCTGCTGGCCAGGGTGTTGCAAAGGGGCCATTTGAGGGCTGCACACACTTCTCCCTCCCCACAGCATCAGCAAAGTCCAGGCAGGGGGCCACACCCCAATTTCTCCCAGGCCAGAGTGTGCCACACCCAGGGCAAATCCAGCTCCTCCACACCCTGTGAGTGGCCAAAAGGTAGGGTTGCCAGGAGTTGGTTTTCGACAGGAGCATCTGTTCCAAAAGGGACCCTGGTCAGGCACTCTGGTCAGCACTGCTGGCTGGGATGTTAAAAGTCCCGTCGGCGGCACAGCGGGGCTAAGGCAGGCTCCCACTGGATCTGGCCCCTCAGTGTCTCTCAGAGCGAGCCTGTCTCTCTGCTTGCTTGGTAGGGTTGCCAACTTTCCGCTTGCACAAAACCAAACACGCTAGCCCTGCCCCTGCCAGATCCAGTGGACCTGATCCTCCTTGGACGGCACTGACCTCAGAGCTGCTGCTCTGGTGTGAGCGAGTACAGGCTAGACCCTTGGGCCTGATCCCCCGTCATGCTTCTCCTGTGGCAGGAGGGATTTATATTGGCCATTGCTGGGTGAGGTGCCCTCCCTTCCTGATACCATCCCCTTGTGTGGCACTGAGGCATGGGGGAGCTTTGGTCTGACCAAGCCTGTAAACTGGGAGCAGCCAACCACCCCATCCCTGATGGGGTTCTGCCAAATTGCTGCATGCCCATCCCCAGTGGGCAAAGGCCATTCTGTAAATCAGGCTGTGGCATCTCCTCCTCCCCACTGCTGTGTGTGGGGAACATGGACGGGTCACCTGTGACCCTGGCAGATGGTGCTGCCGCCCGCCCTCCCCAGGAACTGCTACAGCCCTGCCATCTGTCACAGCTCAGCTCTCAGCGTCGCTGCTAGGAGCTCGGTGCAGGGAGCTTCCCAGTCAAGCTGTTTCTCGGACCAGGGACTCGGCTGCCACCGTGGCTCTGCCCACAGAGGGGGCCCAGGCAGAGCAGCGCAGGAGCTTTGGCGCTTCTAGATCTCCGCTCCCCATGACAACACTGTGTCTTCATCCCCGACAATTGTTCAGTCCGGGCAGGCTATGTTCCTGAGAGCTCTGTTCTAGGGACTTCTGGGGACAGGTCTCTGGTCTGTGCAATGCAGGAGGCCAGCCCAGATGATCACAGTGGGCCCTTCTGCCCTGGGAGTCTCTGAAAACCTGGCTGCAGCAGCTGGGGAGCAGGAAGCCCAAGGGCAGTTCCCCAGGCTGTAAAGCGGGGACTGGTCCATTTGGATTACTAGAGCAATAGGGTTCAACCTAGTGCTGGGGCTGCCCCAGGAGATTCACCCCAGTCCCTTACAGGAGGGCCGCTCATGGGAGTAAAAGGCTGGATAGTGTCAGGGCACAGCCAAATATGGGTGTCATGGGCACAGCAGGGAGGTGCTGGCACAGCATGGGTTAGGTGTGGGTGTCATGGGCATGCCAGGATGATGCGGGAACAAAAGGGGTTAAGGGTCAATGCAGGCATTGTGCACACACCAGGAAGGGGCCTGGCATCAGTGAGGCTATAATGGGTGCTGTGACGTTGCACTCCATATGCTTATGAGTGTAAATATAAGGTAACTGGAATATGCTTTTGTGACGGAGTGGAAATGTTCTTAATGTTCTCTCTGAATACTGTGTGAGTGCCTCAGTTTCCCCTATGCATTTCTTAAGTCTCTGTGGGTGGGATAAGGGCTGAGATTGTTGCAGAGCAAAGGGCTCCATGACAGCTTTATGCTAATGGTTTCTTGTAAGGTATCATAACAAAGATTATAATCTACTGAATATATTCCTCCTATTTATATGCATGTGTCATTCTTGTATCCGACGCTAGAAATAAATATAAATATAAATATATTTTGTTAGTCTTTAAGGTGCCACAGGACTCTTTTTGTTGCTTCTGCAGATCCAGACTAACACAGCTACCTCTCTGATTCTAGAAATATAAAGTATAACTCTGGGGTCCTATTGTAATTATGCAAAGTGGGGCCGTTGATGGTTGTCTAGAATCTTGATGGCTCCCATTGACTGGGACAATTGGCTGTAAATGGCTCTGTTTACTTGCAAGCCTTCCTGTGTTTGTGTAAGCCAGGCCTGCACAACTCGGAAAGCAGCGAGGGCCATATTACTGCAAAAAAAACCCAGTTGCGGGCCGAAAAGCCCCGCCCCCATCCACTTCCCCCCACTCCACCACTTGGCTTGCCCCACCATTACTCACCCGCCGCGGGCCGCACAGTGAGCCCTTGAGGGCCACATGTGGCCCCCAGGCCGCATGTTGTGCAGGCCTGGTGTAAGCCATCCCAGGAAGAAAGGAGGCTGGGGGGTCTCACAGGACATGTGACCATGACACATGATGCTGAAATCCATCTTAAATCTGGTACTTTTCCATTTAAAATGGGGCGTGGGAACCCAGAGAGACAAAATATTTCCACCTTGGTCCAAAGATATAAAAGGGGGTGGAACAGAACAAACAGGGATGCCAGTCATGAAAAACCCCTAGTTGCCACCTGATCTGGAACTAACAAGGACTGTGTCAGGGAAAAGGATTGGGCCCAGACTAGGAAGGAGTCTAGTCTGTGAAAAAAGCTTATTGGAACATCTCTGAGGGGGAGATTTACCTGTATTCAGTTTCTTAATGTATTAGGCTTAGACTTGAATGTTTTTGCTGTATTTTGCTTGGTGACTTACTTTATTTTGTCTGTTATTACTTGAAACTACTTAAATCCTACTTTTTATACTTAATAAAATCATTCTTGTTTATTAATTAACCCCAAGTAAGTGATTAATACCTGTGGGAGCAAACAGCTGAGTATATCTCTCGATCAGTGTTATAGGGGGCGGACAATTTATGAGTTTACCCTGTATAAGCTTTATACAGAGTAAAACGAATTTATTTGGGGTTTGGATCCCACAGGAGGGGAGCTGGGTGTCTGGGTGCTGGAGGCAGGAGATAAGCTGAGCAGTTTTTGGTTAATGCCTGCAGCTTTGGGGGTGGGGATCAGACCTGGGTCTGTGTTGCAGCAGGTTAGAGTGTCTTGCTCAACAAGGTAAGGTTCTGGGATCCCAATCTGGCAGGGAAAATAGGCTCAGAGGTAATTCACCTTAATAAATAAGCCTCTTAGAGTTGATATGGCAACCCCCATTTTTTCATGTTCTCTGCACATATATATATATTCCTACTGTATGTTCCATTCTATACATCTGATGAAGTGGGTTTTAGCCCATGAAAACTTATGCTCCAATAAATTCGTTAGTCTCTAAAGTGCCACAAGTACTCCTCGGTTTTTTTGAGGCTACAGACTAATGCGGCTAGCACTCTGAAACCAATCCCAAGGGGATCTCTGAGACCAAACCCATCACAGGCACAGTGCAGAGGAGCTGGCATAGCAGAGGTTAAGGTCAATGTAGGTATCATTGGAGCAGTGGGAAGGGGCTGACAGTAGGGGTTAAGATCAGTGTAGGTATCATGGGTCTAGTGGGTTGGCTCAGGAGCAGATGGGGTCTGTGCAGGTGCTATTGGCACAGCAGGAAGGGGCTGGTGCATGAGGGGACTGAGGTCTTTGTGGGTGCCAGAAGCACAGCAGGGAGGGGCTGGCACAGGAGGGGATTGGGGTCCATGTGGGTGCCAGGGGCACAGAAGGGAGGGGCTGGCAAAGGAGGAGATTGGGGTCTTTGTGGGTAGGGAAGGCTGGTGCAGGCGGGAATTGTGGTCTGTGTGTGTAGGGAGGGGCTGCCCAAGGAGGAGATTGGGGTCTGTGTGTGTAGGGAGGGGCTGGCACAGGAGGGGATTGGAGTCTGTGTGAGTAGGGAGGGGCTGGCACAGGAGGGGATTGGAGTCTGTGTGGGTAGGGAAGTGCTGGCACAGGAGGGGATTGGAGTCTGTGCGGGGCCATGGGGAGAGCAGGGAGGGGCTGGCACAGGAGGATTTAAGGGTCTTTGCAGGAGCTATAGCGTGGCGAGGCACAGTTGGCGCAGCAGGGGAAGGCTCCATCACGCCTATGTGCTTCAAGGGCTCCCCAGTTAATGATCCACCCCATGAAGATGCAGGTGAGCCCTGCTTTGGGCTGTGACCAGCAGTGAGGTCAGGTCCAGTCAAAGCATCTGTTGGGTTGAAGTTGTCCAGAATATGGGTGTGAGTGAAACTGTATTTTATCAGCCAAACAACAAATCAAATGACCAGTAACCAGCTGACCAATCAGCCCAGCTCAGGCAGACTTTCAGCTGAAGAGCGAGAAGAACTAGAGACTCCATGACGTCCACTCGGGATGTGACTGTTCTTGGTGATTTAACGTAGCAAGCCAGACCCTCCGTTGATGGGTGGCTGCACCTTCTGGAGTTAAGATGTGACAAAGCATCTCTATTTTACCAAGCACGGGTAGGGATAATTTGCCTTCACAAAGGCAGTGGAAGGAGACACTCAGCTGGTTTGTGCTGCTCCATTGACATATCCAGGGTTTACCCCTCCTGGACCTGCACTGCCGGGAAAGTGAGAGGAGAGCAGCCAGATCTGGCTGTGGGCACATGGGGGCCCAGAAAGAGGGGCAGGGAAGGGACTGATGCACCATTCACCAAGGAGCTGAAGGAAAAGCTGGGTCTCTTGTAAGCTTTATCCCTGTGGCTAAGTGACTTACCTAGAAGATGGAAGACCAGGATTCCATTCCCCCATTGCTTGATGGGGAAAAGGGATTTGAAGTGTGTCCTGCAGTGCAGATGGGGGCCCTAACCACCTGGATGCAAGAGAGGAAGGGAGTCTCTCTAGGGGTGAAGTAGGTCTGTGTTTTGTAAATAATTAGCTAGTCATTGATTTAAACTGGGACCCCCCGCTTCCTAAGTGAGAACCCCAAACCCTGGGTACAGTCATTCTCAGGCACTTTGGCCAAATGATATTGAATTATTTATACGCAGTGAACCAGCTTCATCTGCAGAGCTGAGGAAGATCTGCCTGCAAATGCCCCTCTGCCTAGGGCACTCTCCTAGCAAGGGAGAGCCAAGTCTGCATTTCTTACCACGTCAGGCAGAGGAGGGAATGGAACCTGGGTCACCCACATCCCCAGTGAGCACCCTAACCACTGGGGTGATCCTTTCAAGGGAAGCAGCAGCTCCACCTCCTGCAGCTGTTTCCTGCATCTAGCACATGAAAAATATCCAGAAACAAAATGTTTGGGGTCGAACAAAACCCCAAATGGACTTTATTGACTTTCCAGAATTGTCAAATTCGGTTCAAATCAAATAAATTCCCCTCCTCCCCAAAATCCACTCTTTGCTACATGGAGGGGGCACTGCCCTGGGGCCTGGGTGGGTAGCAGGCTGCTGCCTCTCTCCAAGAAAACAGCATGAGCTAGGAGCAGCCCTGGCTCCAAGCACTGGATGGGGAACTCAGGGGGCTCACTGGGGAGCCCACAGGGTCCCTCTGTAGGGATGAACAACTGAGCTGGGATGCAGAACTGCTCCTGTCCCCTCCCTAGCCTGGGCCCTGGGAAGTTCTGCCTCTGAGCCAGACTCCAGGGGCAGGCCGCAGGCTCTGGAGCTGTGGGGGAGCTTGGTGCAGGGCCCACGCACAGACTTGCAGGGTCTCACAACCCCCAGAGAGGAGGCATGGTGGGAGGCGCTCTCAATAGTCTCCAGAGCAGGAGGAGGACCCTCTGGGCCAGGGATGCAGAGGTAATGGAGGCATGAGGAGGATTCATGGAGACCATCCCTGCTCCAGAATGAGCAAAGTCCAACAGGAACCCTCTCTGCTCCGGCACCAGCCAGTGTTAATTGGCAGACGTCAGGAGCCAGTTTCACTACAGGATAATCCTGCAGCTGCTGTACTGCCCTGTGCGGGGAGATTGGAGCTCCAGTGCATCCCATCAGCCAGGCCTCAGCCTGACTGAGGAGAGCGGTGACACCTTGGGGGCAAGAGGGAATTGCATTTGGGCTCAGCCCCTGACCCAGGAAAAAGGACCAATGCGGGAGGGGTCCAGTTTCAAACACCCCAAAGGCCTGGGTACTCTCAAAGATTAAAAAATCGGGAGTTTTAGGATCTCTTTCCGATAGATGGAACTGGCCTGCTAAGAGGTTAGTGTAGGGAAATGGGGGGAGATGGCGGTGGGGGTTGGGAAGGGGATGACATGCAGATGGAGCTATGTGCAGCTCAGCTCCCCACCCACCTACCTCCAGGGGTGCAGCCCAGGCCCCTCACATCTTCCCGCTTCCCCAAATCCCAGTGTGGGACCTGGTTCCATTGTCCCCAACATGTATGGTCCCCTCTCAGCATGATGTACCTCCTCTGCTGGGCAGAGAAGCCTTCCCTGGCTCCTCCGGCTGGTTCTGGAGTCAGCCCCATGGCACACCGCCTGGCCACTGTCTCCTGAGTCTCTCAGACCTTCTGCTGGAACCAGACTCATGGGGAGCATTTCCTGTGTCCCTCTAGATCAGACTCAATCCCTTTACCATCATGCCAGGTTCATGCCTGGCATTGCACCCAGACTCATAGACTCATAGATTTTAAGGTCAGAAGAGACTATTATGATCATATAGTCCGAGCTCCTGCACAATGCAGGCCACAGAATCTTACTCACCCACTCCTGCAATAAACCTCTCACCTATATCTGAGTTATTGAAGTCCACCAATCATGGTTTAAAGACTTCAAGGTACAGAAAATCCTCAAGCAAGTGACCCGTGCCCCACGCTGCTGAGGAAGGCAAGAAACCTCCAAGGCCTCTGCCAATCTGCCCTAGAGGAAAATTCCTTCCCGACCCCAAATATGGCGATCAGCTGAACCCTGAGCATGTGGGCAAGACTCACCAGCCAGACACCCAGACAATAATGGGTCAAGATGTTCAGAAGTTACAGTTTGATTTGGGGGCCTGGCTCCACACACCTTGCCGGGGGTATGTGTTCTAAGATGGTGTTGAGCCCCTTTAGGGCCCCCAAAATACAGGCTCAATCATCTCTAGGGCTTGTGGGGCCACTAGGATCACCTGTTTGCCCTGCCATATAACCCACACACAGATCCCTGCCAGTGAGGGAGCACTTTTATAAACTGGGCCCAAAGATCCCTGGTTACATGGAAATCCTTGGCTGCCACCTTCTCTGCTGGAGATTTCAGCAGCAGTTTCTCAGGGCGGTGGGTGGCACAGGAGTAGTAGAGGCTGAAGCAGACAGCAATCAGCATGTCACATTTGGGGGAGTCATAGAATCTTAGACTGGTAGGGCTGGAAGGGACTCACAGCCTCATAGACATTAAGGCCAGAAGGGACCATCATGATCATCTATTCTAGTCTGACCTGCTGCACATCACAGGCCTCAGAACCTCACCCACCTACTCCTGTAATAGACCCTGAATCTAAGGCTGAGTTACTGACATCCTCAAATATTGATTTAAATACTTCAAGTTACAGAGAATCCACCATTTACTCTAGTTCAAACCAGCAAATGACCCAGGCCCCATGCTGCAGAGGAAGGTGAAACCCCCAGCGTCTCTGCCAGTCTGATCTGGAGGAAAATTCCTTCTCAGCACTAAATCTGGTGATTGCTTAAACAATGAGCATGTGAGCAAGACCCAACAGACAGATACCTGGGAAAGAATTCTCTGTAGTAACTCATAGCCCTCCCCATCTAGTGTCTCATCTCCAACTGTAGGAGATATTTGTTAATTATAGTCGCAGATAGGCCATTTGCCATTGTAGGTAACCTCATCCTACCATCCCCTTTGAAAACTTATCAAGCTCAGTCTTGAAACAGGTTAGGGTTTTTTGTCCCCAGTGCCCCTGGAAGGCTGTTCCAGAATTTCATTTCTCTGATGATTAGAAACCTTCATCTAATTTCAAGCCTAAATTTACTGATGGGCAATTTAGATCCATTTATTCTTGTGCCAACATTAACACTTAATTTAAATAACTGTTGGGGGCAGAAAGTGGGGTAAATGAGGGGATCTTACCAATCCAAAGCACTCCATTAAAGAATGTTATTCCTGCTACCCTTGTAAAAAAATAACACTGTCTCTTCAAGCTGTGGGGGGAGAAAAACGCTGCATTTGGAAAGCTTCACAAGGGGGTAAGATCCAACTGAAAGAAATTCTTGAGGGAGGGGCCGAGGGCAGGCATGATTGCAGGGCACTCTTCCCTTGCCAAACCCTCAAATACATGACTGAATTGAAAGCTTTCTCCAAAGAGGCAAAAGAATCTGTATCAGAGGACCTACCATGGTACACAAAGGAATTGGAAAATGCAATAGACACTAAACAAGCTAAACTGTGTGAACAAATCCTGTCTGACATAGATGTGCTGTTAATCTTGTACTGTAATATATTCAGTAGATCACAAACCTTTGCAAAGATATGTTACACAGCATATCTAGCATAAAACATATGCACGTTATGTCATATTTACACTCATAGCATATTTCTATAAAGCATTATGGGTTGCAATGTCATACCTTCCTCCTGAACTTACTGCAGAGCCTTGGTGAATATATTCATCTTACTTGTATACATGTAGCATTTTTATGTCTGAAGTTATGAGCATTGGCTCTATGCCTGTATTTAAAGTATTTGCTGTAGAAAGCGTGTAAGACAGATTTGGTCAACATAGTGTGAAGGGGTATTCAAGTAATTGGAAGCACTTGATGAGAATGGACCTTGAGAGACGCCAATCCACATCTGAGCTTTCCTGGGACCATTCAAACTAGTATATAAACAATGGTGTCAGCTCGTAAAGAACTGAGTCATGCATGGACATATGATTTGCTCAGGTGACTGCAAAACTCCATCTTGTTGAGGGGATTTTACACAGGAGAAGTTTCTACCCACAAGAGAAAGACTATATAAGCCCCTGGAAACCCCTCCATTTTTACTTCAGCTGGCTCAAGAGAGAGCCTCTCCACCCCAAGGAGATGCCTGAAAGAATCCAGAAGAAAGGGCAGTAACTGCAAGAGGTGTGAGTGATTGCTTGACCCAGACTAGGAAGGAGTCTAGTCTGCCAAAGAAGTTTATTGGAACATCTCTGAGGGTGAGATTTACCTGCATTTAATTTTCTACTGCATTAGGCTTAGACTTGCATGTTTTTGTTTTATTTTTCTTGGTGACTTACTTTGTTCTGTCTGTTATTACTTGGAACCCCTTAAATCCTACTTTTTATATTTAATAAAATCACTTTTTACTTATTAATTAACCCAGAGTAAGTAATTAATTCCTGGGAGGTCAAACAGCTGTGCATATCTCTCTATCAGTATTATAGAGGGCAAAGAATTTATGAATTTACCCTGTATTAGCTTTATACAGAATAAAATGGATTTATGTGAGGTTTGGATCCCACTGGGAACAGGGTATCTGGGTGTTGGAGACAGGAGTACTTCTTAAGCTATTTTCAGTTAAGCCTGCAGATTTTGGGGGACATGGTTCAGACCTGGGTCTGTATTTGTGGGAGGCTAGCGTGTCTGGCACAACCAGGCAAAAGTACTGGAGTCCCAAGCTGCCAGGGAAAATGGGCTTACAGAAAGTCTCAGCACATCAGGTGACAGTCACAAGGAGGTTTCTGTGACCCAACCCATCACAGACAGCTCATAGTCATTCCTCTGATCAACTCATGCACCTAGGCCTTTCTCCTCCTCTGTCACTTCCAAATGATAAATCCCCAGCTTATAGCAAAAATTCTTGTTAGTCCTTAAATGTATGACCTTGCACTTTGCACTATTAAATTTTATTCCATTTCTATTACTCCAGTTTAAAAGGTCATCCAGATCTTCCTGTATGATATTACGTCCTCCTCCGCATTGGCAATACCTTCCAGCTTTGTGTCATCCACTTCTTTTTTTAGCATATTCATACTTGTTGTGCCAAGGTCATTAATGAAATGCCAGATAAGACTGGTCTCAAGACCTATCCTTGAGGAACTTCACTAGTAGCCTCTCTCTATCCTGACAACTCATCTTTCAGCATGACTTATAGTCTCCCCTTGAATCAGTTCTTTACTCACCTTTCAACTCTCAAATTAATCCTGATCTTCTCCAATTAAACTAGTAATATTCCAGGTAGATTAGATCTATTGCATCTCCTTTGTCTAGAAAATTAGTTATGTTCTCAAAGAAAGAGATCAGGTTGATCAGGCAGAATCTACTTTTTGTAAAACTATGTGGTATTTTATCCCAATTACCATTTACCTCTATGTCCTTAACTACTCCCTCTTTCAAAATTTGTTCTAAAACCTTACATACAACAGAGGCAAAACTAATGGGCCTGTAGTTTCTCAGATTGCTTTTTTTACTTTCTTAAATATAGGATACTATATCTGCAGTTCTCAAGACATACGGTTTACAGATTCAGTTTGCAAATTTGCAGTTTCATGTGTCAATTCCTTTAATATTCTTGGATGGAGATTATCCAGGCTCCCTGATTTGGTCCCATCAAAGTTTTTGAGTTTCGCTTCCATCTTGCAAATGGTAATTTCTGCTTCCATATCTTGTTCACATTAGCCACCCTATCACTGCCCCATGCTCTTCATTACCCTTATTCAAAATTGAAGTAAATTATTCATTTAGGCATTGGGCCATTATCTTTAATCTCCACCCCAGCTGCAGTGCTTAGAAGTCTCACTTCTGCTTTCCTTGTTTTCTTTTTATTTATATGGCTAAAGAATCTTTTACTGTTGGTTTTAATTTCCTTTGCAAGGTCCAGCTTTGCTTGGCTTTGGGCAGTTCTCACTTTCCGCCTATGCTTTCTGACCCCACAAGAGGTTGCTGTCCTCGCTGATCACTCCCATTCCTTGTAGGCTTTCTGCTTTCTCTTAATCACCTGTTTGAGATGCTTGTTCATCCTACTTTGTTTGCAATTTCCCCTTGCTTGAGATGCAGGCTTCAGATAATTTCTGCAACTTTAGCTAAAAGTAATTCTAGGCCTCCTCCACATTCAGATCCTCAAATTCATCAGTCCACTTCCCTGACTACTTCCCTTCATTTGTTTAAAGTTTGCTCTTTTGAAATCAAGGACCCTAGTTACAGCCATATTTTTTTTTATCTGCGTCAAGTTGTCCTGTAGTTGTCCAGAAGGTAAAAAAAAAGGGCATAAACCCCAAACTGGTTGTGAGTTGCATGCTTAGGTTTCATCAACAAATCATTAAGTGTAAACTCCTCAGGCACTATAATGGCCTTACCATGGAGTCAAAGAAAGTTCCCTGAATACTCCCTCTCCATTTAGGAGAGCATCCCTTTGTGATAGCTGGTCCCTTACACCAAGAATCACAGCAATATTCAGGTTACTCCCAGTGCCAAAGGACCAGTCACTTACACCTTAGATCTCACACCAAAGACAATGCTTATATAATAAAACAGCTAAAGATTAAAGTAGGTAAACATATACATATGGGTTGCAATCTTAAATTTCAAAATCTCATAGAAGCTTCTATGATAAGCAAGCTCTGTGTGTCCTTTAGGGCTAACCCAGGCTGGGATTCTCTTGCTTATGATTAGAAAACCTTGCCTTCCAAAGTCAAAACAGCACAGAAATCCAGCTCCTTCTTGTTAGGAGTTTTTTTCCCTCCCACCATGGCTTTTGTCCTTTCCAGTGTCCCACAATAGGCCACATGGTGTTGATGCCCTTTTCCTGTCGGGAAGGACTTAACACTTTCTGTTGGAGACCAGCATTTTATACTAATCAACATGTCTCTCCTGTCTGGTGATTACATAGTTACAGAGGCTTGCGATATAAAGGTTTAAATATTATCTTGCAATATGAGATACAGATGTTATAAGTGAGATTAATGCTGCAGCAACTCACAAGCATTCAATAAAGTCTAAACACATTCTCATAATCTTAATACCTGTTTTAATAATATTAATACATAGGTGAGCCAGACTGGTTACAGCTGTATATTTGTCAACGTTCAGTTGAAATATGGGGGCCTTGGCATGCGCTGGCTCTTGGTCTGCCAGTGTCACCATCTGCCCATTTAGTTTAAACTGAATTAAGTCATGATCACTCGAACCAAGGTTCCTCTACAGCCCGTTCTATGAGGTCCTTGCTAATTAATAAATACGAAATCTAAAATGGCATCACCTCTTGTTGATTTGGTGACTATTTGGTAAAGAAATCTGTCAGCTATTACAGCTAGGAAGATCTGGGCCTTGCCATTATAAATAGCACTTGTCCTCCAAGCTATATCTCGGAAATTAAAGTCCACCATAATCACACAATTTCCAACAGTGTCTATTTTATTAAAAATATTAAAGAGATCTCTATCCACATCCAAACTGAATCCTAGCAGTCTGTAACAGACCCCCAAGCACTATCTCAGTGGAGGCTCTGTTACCTTTCTTCCCCAAAACAAATTCCATTTTATCCATTCAATTACTCCTAATTTCTTTACAGTCTATCTCATCATTAATATGCAGTGCTACTCCACCACCTTTACCTTTATTTCTGTCTTTCCCATACAGCACATACCCTTCAATACCTGTGCTTCAGTCATGACTACTATTCCACCATGTTTCAATTATCCCTATAACATCTGGTTTCACTTTGTGACATCATTAAGTCCCCTGTGCTGAGAGAGGACCTAATAAACCTAGACCACAATTCACAGGTGTTTGTCTAACCTGTTCTTAAAAACCTCCAGTAATGGGGATTCTACAACCTTCCTTGGAAGCCTGTCCAAGAGAGTAACTACCATTATAGTTAGAAAGTTTTTCCTAATAGCTAATCTAAACCTCCCTTGCTGCATATTAAGCCCATTACTTCTTGTCCTACCTTCAGTGGTCATGGAGAACAATTCATCACTGTCTTCCTTATAATGGCCCTTAACATATCTGAAGACTGTCATTAGGTCCCTCCTCAGTCTTCTTCTCTCAAGGCTAAACAAGACTAAGTTTTTTAACCTTTCCTCACAGGTCAACTTTCTAAACCTTTGATCATTTTTTTGCTCTCCTCTGGATTTTTTTTCATTTGTCCACATGTTTTCTAAAGGGAACATAAGAACTTAAGATCATTAGAATGGCCATACTGCGTTAGACCAACGGTCCACTTTCTGACAATGGCCAATGCTGGACATAGTGCTCCAGCTGAGGCCTCAGCAGTATTGAGTAGAGCAGGACAGTTACCTTCTGTGTCTTAAATACAACACTCCTATTAATATACCCCAGGATGTTATTAGCCTTTTTTGCAACTGCATCACATTGTTGGCCCATACACATCTGGTGATCCACTATAACCCCCCACCCCATTCTTTTCAGCAATGCTATCACCTAGCCAGTTATTCCCTATTTTGTTATTGTGTATTTCATTTTTCCTTCCTAACTGAAGTCTTTGCACTTGTTTTATTGAATTTCATCTTCTTGATTTTAGAACAATTCTCCAATTTCTCAAGGTCATTGTTCCACCTGGAACTGGGGCATCCCTGACCCACCAGCCTGGGCTCCCTCTCACATTATATTTCTGTGACAAGCTGCAAAGCCCTCCAACCTGCACTTTCACCAGCGTACAGACAGGTAGGGACACACCTAGCTGCAATTACATGCAGGCTCTCTGACCAGCCCATACATAGGAAGGTTACAGTTAAGGCAACTCCCAGCTCCCCAGATGCACAGCCCCTCTGGAGTATAAACCAAAAATTATACTGTCTTGCACTGCAGAGGGAACTATAAGGTGTAAGCTCATAAAATTTGTCCCATCCCTAAATGTGGAGAGGAACATGCAACAGTCTTTGCCGTTAAGTTATGATTCCCACACATTTCACTCCAACTTACTGGTTTAGATAAAGCAAAAATAAGTTTATTAACTGCGACAAATAAAATTTAAGTGAGACGAAGTGTTAGCAAACAGAGCAAAGCAGATTACCTTGCAAATAAACAAAAACTAAGCTTAATATACTAAATAGATTGAATATGAATAGCAGATTCTCACCCTAGGAGATGATACAAACAGGCTGCAGGTTCTTATGGAACATGCTGCACTTGCTTACAGCTTGTAATCCCCAGGTGTTTCATTCACAGGCTAGAAATCCCTTTAGTCTGGGTCCAGCACTTCCCCCAGGTCAGTGTTTATTCTCCAGCTGTTTTCAGGAGTCTTCTTGGGTAGGGAGTGAATACCAGAAAGAATCATACATGGAATATTAGGGTTGGAAGAGACCTCAGGAAGTCATTTAGTCCAATCTCCTTCTCAAAGCAGGACAACACCCAATAAATCATCCCAGATAGGGCTTTGTCAAGCCAGACCTTAAAAACCTATAAGGATGGAGATTCCACGAAACCCATTCCAGTGCTTCGCCACCCTCCTAGTGAAATACTTTCCTGACATCCAACCTAGACCTCTCCTACTACAACTTGAGACCATTACTCCTTGTTCTGTCATCTGCCAACACTGAGAACAGCTGAGCTCCATCCTCTTTGGAACCCCCCTTCAGGTAACTGAAGGCTGTTATCAAATCTCCCCTCACTCATCTCTTCTGTAGACTAAATAACTCCAGTTCCCTCAGCCTCTCCTCATAAGTCATTGCCCCAGCCCCCTAATCATTTGTGTTGCCCTCCACTGGACTCTGTCCTATTTCTCCACATCCCTTCTGTAATAGGGGGACTAAAACTGGATGCAATTCTCCAGGTGTGGCCTCATCATACTTTTTTATCTTGCTGGCAAGACTACTGTGGCAGACCGTATCAAAAGCTTTGCTAAAGTCAAGCTATATCATATCCACCACTTTCCCCATATCCACAGAGCTAGTTATCTTGTAATAGAAAGCAAACAGGTTGGTCAGGCATGACTTGCCCTTGGTGAATCCATGTTAACTGTTCCTTATCACCTTCCTCTCCTTCAAGAGCTTCAAAATGGATTCCTTGAGGGCCTGCTGCATGAGTTTTCCAGGGACTGAAGTGAGGCCTGCAGTTCCCTGGGTTCTCATTCTTTCCTTTTTTTAAAATATGGGAACTATATTTGCCTTTTTCCAATTGTCCGGGACCTCCCCCGATCGCCACAAATTTTCAAAGATAATGGCAAATGACTCTGCAATCACATCAACCATCTCCCTCAGCACCCTTGGATGCATTAGATCTGGAACCATGGACTTGTTCATGTCCAGCTTTTCTAAATAGTCCTTAACCTGTTCTTTCACCACTGAGGGCTGCTCACCTCCTGCCCATACTGTGTTGCCCAGTTCAGTAGTCTGGGAGCTGACCTTGCCTGTGAAGACCAAAGCAAAAAAATCATGGAGTACTTCAGCTTTTTCCACATCATCTGTCATTAGGTTGCCTCCCCCATTCAGTAAAGGTCCCACACTTCCCCTGAGCTGCTTGCTAACATGCCTGTAGAAACCTGTAGATGATATCACTCACCGTTTTATATAGCTTTTGCATATGGCGGAAATCCTTTGATCCCAAAGCTTGGTTCCCAGATCAGTCTGTGAAAAATAGTGACATCCCAAGATGAGTCCGTCACGTGGCCTTGTAGAGTCATAGCAGCCATTACTAGGAGGCTGTCTTTAGTATTTTCAGAAAGGCTCCTCAGGTGGGAGATAAGCTTCTCCTAAGGCCCATTGTTTTTTCCTAATGGCACATTGCCCTGAACAGACCCTTCCTCACCTACTATCTAGACAGAGAGTATCTTGTCTAGTGGACATTACCCAGGTATAACTACATTTGAAAGATACAGCTACATAGTCAGTATTTATAACTTCAGATGCAAAAAAGATACATGCGTACAATAGGATAATCAAATTCAGCAAATTGTAACTTTTCCATAGACACCTCACATGACTTGCATAAAATACATCATAATTATGCCATACTCATATCATAATGATATCCCAGTGAAGAATACGGGGTGCAGTGTCACCACCTTGTAATCCTCCCCTCCAAAGTGCTCGCAATCCCTCCCAGGTTGGTGTAATCTGAAAATTTTACAGGCAAACTCTCCACTCCAAGTCATTAATGAAAATATTGAATAATATTGGACTCAGGACTCACCCCTGCAGGACCCCACTTGGAGTATGGTCTTTCAACCAGGTTTGCACTCACCTTATAGTAACGTCATCTATACCCACATTTCCCTGGTATGCTTAAGAAAATAATAATTAATAAGCAGTGATACTATTGGTTAGTAGCCAATCATATACCGAGTCATTGCCATGATTGTGTATTTGTTCAGCATGATTAAGGCCCCCAAATTAAGGGCTGTTCTGCCTCAGCAAACAGAGAAGGAGAAGGCAACACACCTGGGGAGACCCAAGGGCAGATGTGAGCTCAGCTGAAGGCCAGGCTTGTGGGGAAGATGCCTGGCAGAGGTACAGGGTTCTGTTCTTGTCTCTGCCTCAGACTCCCTGTCTGACCTGGGGGCAGGGGCCAAGTCACTCAATGGTCCAGATTCTTTCTTGTGTCAGAGCACTGCTTGGAGGGTGGGGACAGGGAACTAGTTACAGCTCCCTCAGCCTAAGCCTGTCTCAGTTTGCAGAGCTCCACATCCGCTGTGGAAGGTAGAGGGGCAGGGAGCAGAGCCAGTGCTGCTGTCTGTGCTAGCAGAGAGCTCCAGAAGAATTCCCTGTTGCCCATTGGCTGTCCTTGGTACTGCCTAACTGGCAGGAAGAGTCTGTAATGTGTTACAGAATGTGTTAACCTCTGTTCCCAGTCTGTAAAATGGGCTGATCCCTAAAACTCTGGTGCATTTTGCTGGAGAGCTCTCTGCAGCAGGGACTGTCCCTCACTGTGTGTATATCCAGAGGTACAGGAGAGCTCCTTAAGTGAGAGGTGTGTTTGCCACTAGTTATTTAGTGGATATGGAGGCCAAAAGTTAGTGGATATGGGGCCAGTAGATGGCGCTCAAACACAGTGCTTGAATTCTGAAGGCTGGCTGCGGCATGCCCGGCAAGTGGCTCCTGGCATGCAGCTCTTACCACAAAGCACCTGGTCTCTGGGGGTCGGGCCGCTGCTGGGGTATGCTAACATAACACTCATTTCTCTTTGTTATCAGATCGAGCTCCCCTCCAAGACCTCTTTGCAGGGAAATGCATCTCCTGCCATGCTCCTTGCTTTTTATACAGGGACATGCCAGTGTGTTTGGGAGGAATCTCTCTCCTGCTACTAGCTGGACTTCACTATATCTACCATTGCACTGGGCTCCAGCAGGCCCCTGGATGGCCACCCCCACAGGGAGGCCAGGAATGAATTTCCATAGGAGCTGAACTCCCCTCGCACTCTAGGGAGCATGAGGCACATGTAGGGTGACCAGATAGCAAGTGTGAAAAATCGGGATGGGGGTGGGGGGGGAATTGCCACCTATATAAGACAAAGCCCCCAAAATCGGGACTCTTCCTATAAATCGGGACATCTGTTCACCCTAGCATGGCCAGGGAGCAATGGCTCAGCCAGCTTCCACCCTAGTTCAGGGCAGGCTTTTGGCAGAACCTTACATGCAGTGAGTGCCACCTTATGGCCACAGAGCAATGCCTGCTCCCAGACAGCAACTATAGCAAGACAGTGACTACCCCTCCCATCCCTCAGTTCCCCGTGCATGACCTGGTGTATCTACCGCCTGGTGGATCCTAATGGTAGAGTCTTCACTTGGGCTGGCAGGAAGGAAAGGGCATGATCCCTCTCCCTGGGGGTGGATCCACATTACCCTCTATCCAGACCAAGGACTAAAGGCCGTTGTCTGGTCCTTAGATCTTGTCGGGGACTCCAGTGGCTACAGAGACCATGGAAAGAGTCTGCTCCCATGTACACCAATGTAAATCAAGGGTCTCCGGGAAGCTTCTAGCTTTACAGCAGAACTTGTCAGGGCAGGGTCCAAAGGCACCCAGCATTGCCCTAGCAAGGCCATTTCAGTTAAGGAGAGTTCTACCAGTGACTTCAATGCGAGCAGTTAAGCCAGTGCCAAGCACCATTGATAAGCTGTGGCCATGGGCCAGATGTCTGTGGAACTCCACAGGCCTTGTACTGAATTTTCCTGGCAATCCCTGTGGGCCAAACCCAGCCGCAATGCCAGTGGAGAAGGAGAAGCTTTCTCCTTCTCAAAGCAATCTTCAGCTTGTGTAGCCAATGGAAATTAGCTGAAGAAATTAGCAACCCCACATACCTGGGGCAGGGCAAGGAGTCTGTGCAGCCAGACAGCCACCATGTCACAAAGGGAGCAAGGCCAACTCCTTCAAAGCATCTTTTATTTAACTTGTCTGCATTAATTCCCATCTATCACATTAGACTCTCAACACTCCTTATCACTCTTCTGCTGGGACGAGGGACACATGCTTGGGAAGGGAACAGGGAGCTTAGTAAGGGCTATAGACAGTTCACATCATCTTCCTTCCTTCCTTCATTGTGTAGGTTTCTTGGAGAGCCTCCCTTTCTTCAGCACCATGCAAGCATAATGCATATGCAGCAAGATCATTTAACCCTGCAAAGGCAGGGCCCAGGTCTGGCAAGAGCACAAGAGTGATCAGCACCTTGCAGCCTGTGCCCCTCTATGAGCCCAAGTTTCCTGGTACAGTTGCATGCTCCCAGGATGTCACCACCACCCTTCCCCCTCCCCGTGCATCCCGGCAGCTGGGATCGCTGGCAGCATCAGGACGATGTCACGTAAGCGGTCGCTATATACTTCCTATTGTTGCCATACGTGGATTTGGTCCAGGTGTAGGTCTGAATGCCCAGCTTGTGGCCCCCCAGGCTCAGCCGGCACCTGAAGGAGGAAAGCCCATATTTCAGCACTGCCTCACTCCTGACTCCATCTCCTCTTGAAGACAAGCAGCTCAGGGTCTGAGCCCATGCCAGGCAGTGCTGAGGGCAGCCAAGCTGATCCCAGAGCTCAGTCCAGAATACAATTGGATTCATGTCTTCCTATACGTCACCTAGGCCAAGGCAAGCCTCCTCTTAATTCCCCTCACCCCATACTCTGTCCAGAACCAGGCTCCCCCACCCACCAAGCCCTCATATGCCTCCCAAACTCCTCCCAATACAACCCTGTACCCAAACCACCCTTGAGGCCTAGCATGGGATTGAGGAGGTGTGTAGGCCTCTCAGTGGCCTTGGGCATGGGGTGAATTCTACCCGACACTTCCATGCGGTGAGAAGGAAGTGTTTGGTCAGAGGATGGCTCAAGGCTGGAATTTTCTCTGACTAGGAGCCCAGCAGGGAGGTCAGACCGAGAGGTCATCTGGAACAGGCATGATGGGACAGGGCTGTGTGCCATCTTGGCCCTGGAATCCCAGGGCTGAGCAGAGCCTAGGTGAATATACTTCCACCACAGGGTAGTGGGAACAGGTGCTGCTGGCTCCATGGCCTTCCCCTTGGTGGGGCAGGCTGAGTGACATGCAAGGTACGCATGTTGTAGCCAAGTTGGTCCAACACAAGACATGATCTCACCCGCCATCTCTCTTTGGACAGGACAGACGCTAGGGACAGGCACAGAACTTACATCTTCCCCGGCCGAGCAATGAAGCACAAAGTGTAGAGGCCAAATTCAAACTCAGGGCTACAGCCAATGAAGGCAGAGCCCACCGCCTTGAAATAGCCATCCCAGCTGAACTGCATCCCCAGCACATCAGGGTATGAGGTCCACTAAAAAGAGAGAGAGAGAGAGGGCGGGGTCAGAGCTGTGACCCACCCAGAGGCACAGTGTCACTCAGAGCAAGAGGTGGGAACTGTGATCCACCCAGGGATCCAGGGTCGCTCTCAGAGAGAGGGGTCAGAGCTGTGACCCAGCCAGAGATCCAGGGTCACTCTCAGAGTTAGGGGTGGGAGCTGTGACCCACCCAGAGGCACAGGATCGCTCTCAGAGCGAAGAGTCAGAGCTGTGACCCAGCCAGAGATCCAGAGAAACTTTCATTTGCAGAAATATCAGAGCAAGAGGATGTTAACACACAAGGAAATTAGTGCCCATCTTTACAAAAGGAGAAGAAGGAAGATCCAGGGAACTACAGGCTAATCAGCCTCACCTCAGTCCCTGGAAAAATCATGGAGCAGGTCCTCAAGGAGTCAATTCTGAAGCACTTAGAGGAGAGGAAAGTGATCAGGAACAGTCAGCATGGATTTACCAAGGGCAAATCATGCCTGACTAACCTAATTCCCTTCTATGATGAGATAACTGGCTCTGTGGATGAGGGGAAAGCAGTGGATGTGCTATTCCTTGACTTTAGCAAAGGTTTTGATAGTCTCCCACAGTATTTTTGCCAGCAAGTTAAAGAAGTCTGGGCTGGATGAATGGACCATAAGGTGGATAGAAAGCTGGCTGGATCGTCAGGCTCAATGGGTAGTGATCAATGCCTCCATGTCTAGTTGGCAGCCAGGATCAAGCGGAGTGTCCCAAGGGTCGGTCCTGGGACCGGTTTTATTCAATATCTTTATCAGTGATCTGGAGGATGGCGTGGACTGCACCCTCAGCAAGTTTGCAGATGACACTAAACTGGGAGGAGTGGTAGATACACTGGAGGGTAGGGATAGGATACAGAGGTACCTAGACAAATTAGAGGATTGGGCCAAAAGAAATCTGATGAGGTTCAACAAGGACAAGTGCAGCGTTCTGCACTTAGGATGGAAGAATCCCATGTACTGCTACAGACTAGGGACTGTATGGCTAGGAAGCAGTTCTGCAGAAAAGGACCTAGGGGTTACAGTGGATGAGAAGCTGGATATGAGTCAAAAGTGTGCCCTTGTTGCCAAGGAGGCTAACGGCATTTTGGGTTGTATAAATGGGGCATTTCTAGCAGATTGAGGGATGTGATCATTCCCCTTTATTCAGCATTGGTGAGGCCTCCTCTGGAGTACTGTGTCCAGTTTTGGGCCCCACACTATAAGAAGGATGTGGAAAAATTGGAAAGAGTCCAGTGGAGGGCAACAAAAATGATTAGAGGGCTGGAGCACATGACTGATGAGGAGAGGCTGAGGGAACTGGGATTGTTTAATCTGCAGAAGAGAAGAATGAGGTGGGATTTGATAGTTGCTTTCAAGTACCTGAAAGGGGGTTCCAAAGAGGATGAATCTAGACTGTTCTCAGTGGTAGCAGATGACAGAACAAGGAGTAATAGTCTCAAGTTGCAAAGGGAGAGGTTTAGGCTGGATATTTTCACTAGGAGGGTGGTGAAGCACTGGAATGGGTTACCTAGGGAGGTGGTGGAATCTCCTTCCTTAGAGGTTTTTAAGGTCAGGCTTGACAAAGGCCTGGTTGGGATGATTTATTTGGGGATTGGTCCTGCTTTGAGCAGGGGGTTGGACTAGATGACATCCTGAGGTCCCTTCCAACCCTGATATTCTATGATTCTATGCTTTCACTTGGCAGTCCTTCCACACTGGAGTTTGTCTCTTCCATGCCCAGCTCTTCCCATCCTGCCTTCTGGGGTCCTGGAAGGAAAAACGCACTGAAGGAAGTGTCCCTGATGTCAAATGGGCCATTGCTGATACTGGCTGGGATCCTCAATGTATCTGAAGAGAGCAAGCACTCATATGCCCTTGGATTCCAATGGGATTGCACTGGCTGAGTCTTGGAGACTGCTCTGAAAACCCTCCACGTCACACAAACGGGGCCAAACTCCCAGCTAGTGTGAAATGGCAAAATGTCATTGACTCCACAGGACTGATGCTGATTTACACCAGCCAGGGATCTGGCCCATTGACTCCAGTGGGTCTGTGTTAGGTTCCATTTGTCCATCAGTGGTACTTACCGGCCCGTCATAGTTATGGCTGTGGTAGTCAACCAGCCCCTGCTTCTCCAGAAGGTAGAAACGAATCCAGTTGTGGAATCCAGACACCTTTCCTTTTTTGACTTCCCCTAAATAGCAAGGAAGACAGTTCTGGTTAACTGAACCCTGAGGAAGAGGCCTGGCGATACAGGGCCAGCAGAGCTTGGCTGCTCACACACATTGAAGCCTAGGGGGAAGAGGGTTTCCTCTGCCTTCCTCTGGGAGCACGTCTGCTCAGTACATTCTTGGCACTGCCCATCACTCCAGCCAACCACTGTGTGTACCCAGCACCGTACCTGCAAAGACGTGCTCGAAACCGCTGGAATCCCCCTCATCCTGGCCTCTGGAATAAAGGCCAAACCACATCTCCTTCAGGTCGCTGACAAACTCCTCTTGCGTGCTGTAGCGCTCTGGAGAGAAAGCGACATGGACAGGGCCCCAAGCAAGTGAGGGGAGGGAAACCAAACATCCAAGAGAGGCATCACCTAGGTCATGTGTAACATTGACAGACCCAGTTATGTCAGTGGCTCTGGAGCTAAATACATGAGCCTCTTCTGATAAACTAAAAGCCACATGGCTCTTAGCCAAGGCTGTAGCAGACTTATCAGTCTATCAGTGGTCTTCAAAATGGGGTGTGCGAGACCACTGTCGGGGGTGCGCGGCCCGGGCAGCTGGAGGAGCTGGGCGGCTCCTCCTGCCGCCGGGGCAGTACTTGCAGAGGAGCTGCCGGGGCAGCCCAGCTCCTCCTGTCTTATTGGAAACCCAGGAGGTTTCCAGTAAGGCAAGAGGAGCCAGGCTGCCCCGGCAGCTCTTTTGCAAAAGCCGCGGCAGCAGCCCCGGTCGGAGGGGCCACACGCTGCAGCTGCAACCCTGGCCCCGGGCCCCAAGCCTGCAGCCTCGGGCCCTGCACGCCGCGGCTGCAGCCCCGGCTCTGGGCGCTGGGCCCCACGGCTGCAGCCCCGGCCCCGGGCACTGGGCCCCACATGCTGCGGCTGCAGCCCCGGCCCTGGGTGCTGGGCCCCACACGCCGCGGCTGCAGCCCTGGCCCCGGGAACCGGGCGCCATGTGCCAGGGCTGACACCTGGGCCCGGGAGCCAGGCTCTGCGGCTGAGGCCCAGCCCCAGGAGCCAAGCGCCACAGCGGAGATGGGCCCTAGGAGCCGGGCGTCGCAGCAGGGACCGGCCCTTGGGGGGCTGTTAGGGAACAAGGAGGGCAGGTTTATAGTGGGGCAGTTGGAGTGGAAGTGGGAGGGAGTGGATGGATGGGGGCAGGGCTTCCCCCCTGGGGGTGCATGCTCAAAAAAAATTTTCTACTGGGGGGTGCGTGGTCAAAAAAGTTTGGAGACCCCTGCTCTAGATGGGCTTGGTGGAACTCGAGGGGGACAGAGCGCCACACCCAGCAGGATTGTGTTACACGTCTTCTGGGCAGATCCCCTCCAGATTCCTGACCAGGCTTTGGAAGAACCAGAGATGAGGCTGCCTCTGCTCCAGAGCGGGCATCCCAGGTGTGACAGTGAGCTCTGGACCTGCCAGGCAGGACTTTGGGTGCTCAGCCAGTGCTTAGGCAGTGCTGGGCAACTGCCTATGCACCATACCCCTCTTTAGATGTGTTAATCTTCCCACCTGCAGGGACCCATCCCATCGCACAGCTGCTCCACCTTCTTGGTTCATAATTCTCAGTGCTGGAGAGAGCTGCTGCATTGACAACCTGGAGCAGTGAGCCCCCAGCACAGCAGAACCAGAGAGTGGGCGCCCCACTGCCACCAGCAGGACTCACACCTCCAGGAGGGAGGGGGTGCTCAGGTTCTGTGGCCTATTCAGACCCTGGCTTCTCTGCTGAGAGCAGCCATGAAAGCTGGTTGTGATGGAGGAGTGTCCCCTTTGAGCAGGGGTGTGCACAGGAATTTAAATTTGACTCCTTTTGGGGGGGACACAGAAGCTTGCTCTCCTCCTCTCTCTCTGGCCCTGGCAGGACCTCAATATCCCCTATCCCCATGGCCTGGGAGCGGAGACGTACTGTGCCCATGACGATTATTGGGGGACCCATACCCCTGCTTGCTTGCCCCTTGCACACACCCCTGATTTTGCGGAACAGGCAACACCTGCTGCTGTCAGCCATTGGGAAATGCTTGGATGCAGCAAACACCTGTTCTTAGGGTAACTCACATGTTCAGACAGTCCGAGCAATACACTCGGCAGGAATGTTGGTAACCAGGCCTATCCCTTGCTCAGCAGGTGCAACCCAGTACGACCTCAGCAGGCGCTGGCTGCCCAGTGCTATCCCCAGCAGGCGCTGGCTGCCCCAGGATCCACTTACTTTTCTCGTTCAGGAAACTGTAAAGCTTTTCAATTAGCTCTGTTTTCATGACCTCCTGCAGGAAGTTTTCCTGCTCCTTCAGCTGCTCGGCGCTGAAGGCTTCCCCTCTGCCCGTCATCCTTTGGTAATTATCCAGCAGCTTAATGAAACTGGCATAGGTGGGTTTGGAGAAGAGCTTCTCATTGACATACGTGTAGAGTCTGAAATGGAGAGATCGTGGGAGCTGGGGGTGGCGGGGGGCAGGAACGGCCATTTCAGCAGCTTCCTGGAACCCGGGCCAGTGACCAGGAACTCCAAGTGCCCAACATGAGGTTCCTTAAAGGGCCTGGACTGCCAGAGCCAGTGTGCTCGGCACATCCTGAGAATCAGGCCCCTTTCAACTGTCTCGAGTACAGTGACCAAAATCACTGGAAATTGAAAATTCATTTGAAAAATTAGGCCTAAAATCTTTGTAACTGCCCCCGCAACCCTGCTTGCCTTGCCTGCCCCCTCCACTACCCAACACCCCCCAGCCGGGGCCCCAGCAATCAGAAGGGCTCTCCTTGCTCTCTCTCACCCCCCAGGAACTCACATTCTCTAACGTCGTAACACAGCCCTTTGGCCCATCCCCTCCCGTGCAGGCTCCCTGCTCAGAACCCTGCTCGGCACCGGGCCACACTCCATCCTCGTAATGGAGTTGGAGGGGGTTTGGGAGCAGGTCACTCAGCCCAAGGCAATGGCGTGCACACACATCACTCACGGCTCAGGAGAATCATCCTCTGTGTCTCTGGTCTCAGCAGAGGAGGCGAGATGCTGCAGGTTAAGGGTGATGTCTGACTTCTGGGCTTTGTTGTGGTCCACCTTGTAAAGCTGCTCAGAGATGCTCAGGAGCTCTTCGTTGGTGATGGAGTCGTGACTGCTGGAGAATCCCTCTGCAGGGGTCAGGGCCATTGCACAAGCAGATGAGTGGATGTGAAGATCCAGGCCTGGGAGCTTACCCTTGGGAGAGGGCCTATTGCCCCACTTTCAGCAGTTGCAGCCACACCAGGGAGCTTGTCCTGATTTTCCTTCCCCCTAACACAGAGCTGCAGGGTGTGGGGCAGGGGCTATGAAAGCCTCAGCAATGCTGGGGAGAGGGAGAACTGAGGCTTCTAAGCAGGGGAGCCCCAAAACCCCAGTATGACCTTGCAGCTAAGGCAAAAGTCACCTCAGGGCATGGGGAGCACAAGGCTGTGGCACTGCATCAGCCCACAGGGTGCCCAGGCTTCGTGGTGGTCTCAGCCCTGGGCTGGATTATCCACAGCCTGCAAGTGCACTGGGGCAAGGGCATCACCTGCACTGCGCCACGCAAAAAAGATGATACTGAAGCTTGGAGGCCGTGGGAGGAGGTCACAAGGGCAGGGGAAATCCAGGAACTACCAGGGCTGAGCATTCCCAAAGGGAGGCAGGTTTGCAACTGAAAACAGTTCCCAGTGGACAAGGCATCCCAACTGTTGGAATTAGTGAATCTGCAGGGAAGGACCCCAGTTGTCTAGGGCAGGAGTTCTCCTTACAGACAGGTCCCTCGCCCTGGCATCTTAGCACCAGCAGAAGCAGTGCTGCTAGCTCTAACAATTTCACCAGGAGGCTCCCACTATTTATTTATCTTTTTTGCAGCAAGCCCTGGCTCCTGGAGTCAGGTGATTATGGGAGAGTGACCGTTTACAGTCCAAGACTGCCCGATTGCCTGGGGCTGAGCTCAAGTGGCCAGCCCAAGCTGCTACCCAGACCACAACATCCATACTGCTATTTTTAGAAAATTAGCTCAAGCAGTGCTAATGTGTTTGTCTACTTGGGCTGCAAGGCACACTACCAGCTGCAGTGGAGACAGACCCTATAAATCTAAAAAGGACCACAGTGATCATCTAGTGTGACCTGTACAACACAGGCCAGAGATCTTCCCTGATTCAATTTCTTTTTGAACTACAGCAGATCTTGAAGCACAGTGATTTTCAACCTTTTTTCATTTGTGGACCTCTAAAAGATTTTGAATGGAGGTGCAGACCTTTTGGAAATCTTAGACATAGTATGTGTGTAAGCAGTGTCAGGAATGAGATATATTCTGACATCTGGTGGTGAACTATGGGAATTGCAGTGAGTCTTGGAAAATAATTTTGGGGCTGACCAATTTGCATAGACACACCCACTGCGCCTAGCCTGAGCCCACAGCAGCCCACATGGCCACTTCGGCTGATGAGGGAGCCCCAGTTTCTATGTTATTGGGGCAGGAATGATAAAGTGATGTTACTGTGATTATGTGAGTGAAGGACTATGGACATGTACTTGGCCCTTGTTATGATGGAGGGACTCGCCATCATCTAGGTAGCACTCACTGGGCAAGGGCCATGCGTTTCAGAACATTGTGAGGTCAAGAGAGATAGTAGACAAGTATCTATACCTTTTGGTGAGGGCTGTGTTTGAGGTATTGTGAAGCCTATTGCATCCTGCTTCTCTCCACTGTGAAATGTCAGAATTGAATTTTGTTTCTATTAGGAGCTTGTTTTCAGATTGCTGAGCTGAAAATTGTTTTGGGCTCATTGGTGCACCTGCACTAAGGCTCCCCCACTGTATGCTAAAATCACATAAGAGATGAAGAAATCACTGAGCACTGTTTTAAGTAGGGGGACCTGAAAAAAGTGCAGAGTGGCTGGTGTAGCAGAGCAGTCTGCATGTCAGCTAGCAGGATGGCTAGCAGAGTTGTTGGTGCTGCGGGCAGAGTGACTGGCGCAGCACAGCTGTCTGTGTGTTGGCTAGCAGAGCAGCTAGCGGATCAACGGGCAGAGCAGTTTGTGGGACAGCCAGCGGAGCGGAGCAGAGCTGATTGCGGTGGGAGCTGCAGCGGAACCTCACGGAGAGGCGGTGCAGTTGGCCTCGGACTACGTAAGGTGCCCCGTGCCCTACCCTCCATTTCCACCCAGGCTGGGAGGGAAGACTCTGCTAATTGACTTTTGAACTCTGCACTGACCAAGAACAGAGACTCTTGGGCTGTTGGACTTTTGGGACTATTGAGTGACTTTTTGGGGTTGTGGAACTCAAGAGCCAAAGGGAAGGCCACGGCCTATTTGCTGGGAGAGGGGCTTCTGGTTCATGGTTTGGTTTATTAACCTTGTTTGTGGTGTTTCCCCAATATAATGCCACATTGTTTCTCCCTGTTATTAAAAGGCTTTGGTACACTCAGACTCTGTGCTTGCGAGAGGGGAAGTATTGTCTCTTACAGACGCCCAGAGGAGTGGTATATGGTTGTCCCAGGTCACTGGGTGGGGGCTCGAGCCGGTTTTTGTATTGTGCTACTGGAATGGAACCCCTGGATACTGAACCCGGCCCTTGTTGCTGCCAACTCTGATGGGCAGAAGGGTTACATGTGTAACCCCAGTGGGCCACAGGTCATGGATTGAAAATCAACGTTTTAAGAAAGTATCCAGTCTTGATTTTTAAATGGCCAGTGTTGCAGAATCTACCACAACCCTTAAAGTTTAAGTACCCTCAATGTTAAAATTTGCACCTTATTTATCTGAATTTGTCTAGTTTCAACTTCTAGTCTTTGGCGGGCAGGAAGGAGGGAGAGAGCTCAGTGATTTGAGCATTGGTGTGCTAAACCCAGGGTTATGAGTTCAGTCCTTGAGGGGGCTATTTAGGGATATAGGGCAAAATCTATTGGATGATTTAATTGGGGATTGATCCTGCCTTGAGCAGGGGGTTGGACTAGATGATCTCCTGATATTCTATGAGTCTGTGGATTGTATTAGATCTTTGCTGTTAGATTGAAGAGCCCATTATTAAATATTTGCTCCCATATAGACTGTAGACTGTAATCAAGTTCCCTCTTACTCTTCTCTTTGTTAAGCTAAATAGATTGAGATCCCTGAGTCTATCACTATAAGGCATGTTTTGCAATCCCTTAATCATTCTCACGGCTCTTCTGTGAACCCTCTCCAATTTATCAACACTTGTTGAATTGTGAGCACCAGAACTGGACACATTATTCCAGCAGCAACCCATCCAGTGCCAAACAGAGAGGTATAACAACCTCTCTATTCCTACTCAAGATTCCCCTGTTTATGCATCCCAGGATTGCATTTGCTATTTTGGCCACAGTGTCACACTGGGAGCTCATGTTCAGCTGATTATCCCCATAACTCCCAAATTTTTCTGAGAATCCCTGCTTCCCAGGATACAGTCCCCATGCCTTAAGTGGGCCTGCATTCTTTGTTCCTGGATATAGATATAGATATAAATGCTTCCCCCAGCACCACATAGCACCATCTACCTGCTCTGTGCACAGAAGGGGGTCGATGCTACAGAGGCCACAGGTCAATGTCATGCCCTACATCTGGGCAGGCAGGGGCAGAGCCCGATTTCCTCACCCAGATAACCAGGGAACAAAGGATGCCTGTCATAGAGGCAGGATAGACTCTGTGTGCTGTAGAGCATGACTCTGAAAGGGACTTGGGGTTGATGATGGAAACCAACTGAACATGATGTCTCAATGTGGCTGTGTCTAGGAGTGTGAACATGGTGCATGACCATATCAACAGGAAAATCAAGTGAGAGCATGGAAGTGCTATTACCCTCTACAGAGCATCGGCGAGCCTGATACTGGATATTGTGCCCACACTTCAGACACAAGGTTGAACAACTGGGAAGGTTTCCGAGGAATGATTCAAAGTCAGGAAAGCCAGATTGAAGGAGCTCTATCTGTGATCTTAGCCAAGAGCAGGTGAAGGGGTGACTTGAGCCGGGTCTGTAAGTACCACATGGGGAGGAGGTTTCTGGTAGCAGAGGGCTTTTTGAATGTCAGACAAAGGCAGAACAAGTTCCAGTGGTGGCAGCTGAAGTTTGAAAAATTGAAACAGAAAATGAAATACAAATTTGTAGCAATGGGGGAATTCCCCATTGGAGCAGCTTACCAAGAGGCATGGGGGATTCTCTGTCACTCGGAGTCCTTCAATCAAGCCTGGGCATCTCCTTCAAAAAGATCTGCTCTGGCCCAATCACAGGCTATCACTACAATCACTGACGGCTGGGCCCATGCAAGGAGCCTGGTGGATTCTCTGGCTCATACTATCCGGGAGCTCCGACTGGATAATCACAATGGCCTTAAAGTCCATGACTCTTTGAGGCCATAGAGGCATGTGGGGACCGAGAGGCCTTATGATACTGTCTGACACCTCCTAGCACCTTTCATCTGCACCTTATTACAAATCATGCCCCCCAGGTTTACACCTGGATTTACTTCCATGGCACACAGCCCTACAACTTTCCTACCACAGGCTGTTAACTGCACCTCGTTACTGTCATTACAGTTAAAATGTTGAATCATGAGATTCACAGCTTTGGAAACCCATGGCCTTTGTACTGATAAGAATCAGAGGGGTAGTCGTGTTAGTCTGGAATTGCAGAAGTGACAAAGAGTCCTGGGACACCTTAAAGACTAACTAAAGTACTAGAGAATAAGCTTTCATGGGCTAATACCCACTTCATCAGATGCATCCGATGAAGTGGGTATTAGCCCACGAAAGCTTATTCTCTAATACTTTAGCTAGTCTTTAAGGTGCCCCGGGACTCTTTGTCACTTTGTACTGATACAAAATCATAGAATCATAGAATCACAGAATATCAGGGTTGGAAGGGACCTCAGGAGGTTCTAGTCCAACCCCTTGGTCAAAGCAGGACCAATCCCCAACTAAATCATCCCAGAAGAGCAATAACACATGTGCAGAGCCTTGGGTTTGGGGAAACAGGCAGGGGCTGGCTGGAAAATGACTGCAAGTCACACATGTTGCTAGCGCCATGTGCAGCTACTCACCTTTGGAGTCTGCAGGCCCAGCCATGGGGTCCTTCTGTCGCCTATCTACATTAAGTGAAAAGAAAGAAGAAAGCAAATGATCACTCAGTAGATGGTCCCAGACTCAGGCACCTGGGTTGTAATGACTTTCGAGGGACTTATATTGAATGTGCTATCTAGAGGAACCAAGGGTAGCGGTTGGTGCCTGATTGTCATTGTTTTCTACTCATTAGAGGACATCACACATCTGGGCGCACATACATACACATTTGCACATGCAAGAGCACATCCATGAACACACAGACACAAACACACACAGCCAGTGCATTGCTGTGCGGTGTTGTTCTCCATTTTCCAATAAGTGTGAGAATTGGACAGACTAATAACTATAATCACAACTGATAATGAAGGATGGAATGGGAGAGCAGCAGCTGTGCTGGGAAACAACCCAGAGCCCAGTCCAGCCCCGTGTCCTCCACAGAGGCCGCTCACCCTTGCTGCAGTATGTATGGTAGTCGTCACAGCAGTTGCGATGTTTTACACACTTGGTATTACAGTGACATTCATCCTGCTTGTTGTACGGCTCGTGGCAGCGCCCCCTGCAGGAGTCAGGATCTGTGTACAAGTCTGGGGAAAAGGAAAAACAAGCTTTCAGTTTAAAAGGCAGCAACACCGTTCCTTGGGCTAGTCACGCAGGAATCACGCTGCTGACTCCACCATTGATGCAGACCGGGATCTGCACTGTGACAGCTGGCCATGCCACCTGCTCCAGAGGAAAGTGCAGAACATTCCCTCGTGGGGATCACCTGTGGGGATGGAAGTGCCTTCTCAGTGACCAGCAACTTGTAGCCACGTGGTCATGTGCACAGACGCATCAGCGGGATCCCCTGGCAGAGGCTCTGCCTCGAACAGAACCACCAGGTCCAGGTCAAACAGACGCGTCAGCAGGATCCCCTGGGAGAGGCCTCTCCCAGGCAAGGAGATTGTTGTGCTGCTGGACAAGTCAGCTGTATGGCATAGCTGAGCAGCAATGGTCTCAACCCACAACATGTGGCTCCCAGCCTGACATGCTCTAACATTCAGGGCTGTTTGAATTGGACCTGGTGGTTCTGTTCGTGGCAGAGGCTGCGAGTCATCCTGCGCAGAGCACGCAGTGGAGTCTCCATCCACTGGAGTCTGCTCATCGAGTATGGGACTGGCTCAGCCAGAGGTCGCTGGGTGCTGCTGGAGCTTGAGCTGGATAGTCACGATGGTCCCTTCTGGCCTTGAATTTGATGACTCTGTGAATGAGGGAGGTGGCACGAGGCCTAGGCAGCTCATAAGCCCCATTTAACCCTGTATTCATAGCTTCCGCGATTCTAAAGCCAGAGGAACCGTTCTGATCATCCAGTCTGAGCCCATGCAGGCCAGAGAATATCCCGGTCCCAGCCCGCTGGCTTGTGGCAGAGCCCTGAGGTGAATTTCACCCTGGAAAGGGCTAGCAAAGGAGTTAATAGAAAGTTGTGTTAATTCCCAGCATTGTGAATCCCGGACTGCAGCCCCCTAGGCACTGATACAAACTCACCGGCAGAGTTGGCACGTGCTGGCTCTGTTTCCTCTTTATCCTCAGCAGCTGCAATAAAAGGAAAGGAAAAGCCATGACTGTCTGTAGCTAGCAGTGGAGGGGCTGAGAGATGGGAAGGTATGAGTGGGGCTACCCTGTCTTATTTGGACATGGCCCACTCATGGCTGCATCACTCAACAAGCAGCCCTGTGAAAATAATTAACCATTGGAACAACATAAGGGTCATGGTGGATCTGCCATCACTGAAAATTTGTAAGTCAAGTTTGGATGTTTTTCTAAAGTATGTCCTCTAGAAATTACAGTAGACTCTCGATTATCCAGGATTGGGTTAACCGGGTTATGGATTAACCAGGATGTCAAAAAAAAACCCCAAAACTACACGTAACTCGCAGGGCTAGCTCTGGCTTTGTTGCCGCCCCAAGCACAAAAAACCAAACCAGGGCACAGGGCAGCCAGTGAATCAACATCCCCTCCCCCGGCACAGCCTGGCTGGTGAACCAACCTCCCCCTCCCCATATTTCCTATAGATGGTGATTATCCGGGATTTTATTAACCAGGATTAATTTTTGCCCTATCATCCTGGATAATCGAGAGTCTACTGTATTTTGGGGAAAGTCCTGTGGCCTGTGTTACACAGGAGGTCAGACTAGAGGACCAGAGTGGTCCCTACTGGCTTTGGAATCTAGGAATCTTGAATCGTGGTGCGACTGGGTTGTCTGCAGAGCTGCTTGGGAACTGGCGTTTCTTCCCTGTCAAAAATTTCTGTGAAAAAGGAAAAGGTTTTGTTTTTGCCAAAAACAGTTGTCTGATATTGGGGGAGAGGGTCCCTCTTTTGGTAACTGAGAACTGAAACATTTTATCTGGGTGAGTGAAATATTTTGGTAAGACCAAAAATTTCCACCCAACTACTTCACCTTTTTCAGTCACCAAAAATATGAAAAAAACATTCAAACATTTTGTTTTCTGATTCCTGAAAATGGAACCATGTTTTGGCCTTTGGCTTTTCACTGAAAGCCCAAAGAATTCCATTGTGGAATATTCCAAGGAAAGAACCAGAAAAGCGTTTTGAGGTCAAATTCTCAGCTGCCTCTCGTCTGGGCCTAAAGTGAGAGGGAGCTGAGGCTGCAGGCTGAGAGTGCATGAAAGAGCAGGTGGGCGACACAACCAGCCAATGGCGACTGGTGTCAGGTGCCAGGTGCAGGCAAGGAGCATGAATGTAATGGAGAAGCAGTGGAGAGATTCCTGGGAGGGGAGTGACCCAGTTGAAGTGCGACACTTTGAACTGACCAGCATGGCCCCAGGATCAGGAATAGCAGAGAGACTTTGCCCAGGCATGCGTGGATGAAGGCGCTTCCCTCACTGCGCTGCACTGAGTGCTCCTGGACCCAGCTGAGGTCAGTGGCTTTTAGCTGCACCTGGTAACTGCAGCTTTGAAACATCACCAGCAATAGCGACTAAGAGAGGCTTTTAGTTTCCCTGCCATAAATCAGCTGGAACTAGAGACTTGCCTGCTGTGCCAGGGTTTATGAGATGCACTTGCAAGCGGAGGCAATTAGCATTTGCCCTGGAGTGATCCTACAATCCTGTACTCACCTGCCCCACGCCAGGACTGTGGGAAACCTCTGCACACTGTCATACTGTGATACTGCACTGGGGATCCAGCGATCCCCATGGAAGGAGCCAGGCTCCTGCTGGCTTTGCTCCATGTGGGAAGCAATGGGGACTATTAGTGAGCCCATAGCCTGGTCAGGCCTTACAGTATCAGTGCCATATAGCTCCAGGAGCATGTGCCCTGGATCTGTGAGCTTCCCTGTGTAATACCTTAGTTGTATGCAGATTCCTCAAGGATTGGGTTCATTTATGCAGCTTCTCTGGGACTGATGCAATATTGGATGATAAGCCTCGGTGCATGAGTAATCCGGACCCACCTTCATATGCTGGCCCAGGCACAAGTGGGCCAGCTGCTTCGTCTCCAAACCCATGAAAACCCCATTACAGCCCCTCTGTACAAATTCTCAGCTTCTGGGCTAGAGGCAGGCAAGTGATTGTTACAGAGAATATTAATTAGCAGTGTAGCCCATTGTCCTGTTTGCAAATCATGTGGCCCTGGCTCAAGGCCTTAAAAATCAATGAATTAACTGTCCTAGTAGGAGCTGTTGATACCCCGCCTTCTGAAAAATTTAATTTGTTTTTGGCATGGTTACACGAATGCACACAATTGCTAAAAACAGTGGGAATTAACATTGTACAGAAGCCAATGCTAGAGCAACTTTGCTAGGATCATTAAGTAGTCACACTACTGGCTTTGATAATAATGTTACTCAAATGGTTAAACACATGGCTCGAAAGCATTTTAAGCTACCTTGCAGTTTAGCTGCATTGAAAGCTGACACAGCAGACTTTGAACAAACCACCCAATGATCACAAGATCCATTAAGGTATGAAGGCACCAGGGCAGGTTGATTGTTGACGAAGCATGGTACTAGTATCCTGCAGACTTTACCAGACCATTAATACATGTATGCCAGCAACAATGGACCAGTTCAGAGAATGGAGGGACTTTCCATGCCTCCCTAGGCTAGACAAAGACTCCCTGAGATACATCTTTAGATCCTGATTCAAACAAGTTACATACTGCCCCCTGACATTGTTACTTACTGCCCCCTGACATGGCTAGTTATTACTCAACACCTTGTACATGTTGGTTTGATCAAAGACATCTCTGTTACATACTGTCATCGTGACCTTATCTTTTAGGAGGGATCAGTGTGTTCCTGTTATCCTCAGGGAGTGTTTTTGTACCATCCTTGATACGGGGATGTTCTGGTACCACTTGATATCAGGATGTGTTTGACTGAGTGCTCTGTGCTTAGCACTTCTTACAAACGTGCATTTCTGCAATATCAACCCTGTTCTTTGGCAGATTCTGTGGGCCTCTTGCTGCCTCCTTTTTCTTGCTCACAGCTTGTCTTTGCTTTACATCAGTAAAGCGTTGACCAGTATTTTATCCAGGCCTCAGGCCTCATACCAGGTCTCTAATACAACGGCCTATGTCCCATGCTCTCTTCCTACTACATAAATCTCCAGCTTGGTTTTCAGTTCCTGAAGATGCTCCATAACACCCTCTGCACACCCTAGGCCTGAGTCTCCCCTGCTCTGTCCCCTCATGCCATCGTCATTCCCAATAAGGGAATGGAAACATTCATATTTACTTTATTGACAGTTGACTCAAGCCCTTCCACCCGGGCCAGCGGATCCTGAGTTAGAGGTAGCATTACTCCAACTCAGCACTTACCTAGCACAGAGCTAATGACAGTGCAGGATAAGGGAAAATTAAGCTCCCTACAGTTCTGGGCAGCCAGATCTGCAGCTTCACAGAGTCTTTCTGTCAGGGATTGCTGCTTGGATTCTCAGATCAAGAAAAATTCACTAATGTTTACTAGCTTCCAGGTTCTTTAGAAGTAGGCCACATTATTTTAGACTAGTCACTTTCAAACAAGAATAATTTCTGCCCTTGCACTACTCAGGAAACAAATTGCAAGGGCAACCAGTAAATCCTCATGCTTCAAGGGTTTATCTAATTGCTAGATAGCATCAGGAAGAAAAAAGTTCCTTCTGTGCAGCAGCATTGCACAAATGCCCTCATTCACGAGAGTTCAAGAGATACTTCTGAAGTGTCTCTGCACTGGCAGAGGCAAGGACCCAAGGCTAGCTGGACTACTGGGCTGTCGCCAGCTGGTGAACGTTCTTTCTAGAGCTGGTTGGGAATTTCCCATCACACCTTTTTTTTGATGAAGAATCATGGATTTGACTAAATGAAAACGTTTGTGGAAAGCATCTGAAAATTCTGATTTCTTGTCAAAAAAATCAAAAACCTGAAAAGAGAAAAATATTCAGTTTTTGAGTTTTCAATTTTTCAGTGAGAAGTTGAAATTTTCCATAGGGAAAGCTCCATTTTCTGAGGAGCTCTGGCAGTGCCTGATGTGTTGGAGCATGAGCAGTGCCCTGAAAATCTGCTCTCTGGGCCCCAGCAGTTCTGCTGTCAGTGCCATGGTATCTAACAGGACAGGTGAAGCAACAGAACCTCCGTACGTTCCTGTCCCAGTCCTCCAACCCCATTCTGGGTAGTGGTGCAAGTGGAGCCCACTTCCAGCTGCTCTTGCAGATAGATCCTGGTTTGCAATTCAGGGAAGAAGAACCTGGTTATGATGAAACATCCCAGTCATGTGCCTCCTAATACTGCAAATTTCTGACAAATCCTGAGTCAAACCAAAACCTGTGAGTCCGCTGTGTCTTCAGGAAGTATCGTGAGCTCAGTCTACAATGAAATCATCCAGGCCATTTGCTGCAAACCACCACCAAGGCAACAAAGACATTCCTGACTTGGGACACCCCAGATGCTGGCAGGAGAGAAGGGTATGGGGTTCAAACATCATGCAGTGCTTAAGGCACTTTATTCTGTGTCCCATTCCAACTCACTGTGCTTCGCAGCACCACACCCAGCCTCTCTGCCTGTGAATCTCAGGCCTTAAAGCAGTGGTCCCCAAACTTTACAGGGTTACAACCTCCCTTACCACTGTGCATGCTTTACCCCTCCCCGCCAAGCCAGGCCAGGAGTGGGGCCTCAGCTCTCAGGGAGCGGGGGTGGGGGCGGGGAAATGCAGATGGGATAAAGGGGCTGAGGCTGGGGCTGCAGCTGGGGATAAGGCTGGGAACAGGATTGAAGCCAGGAATAGAGCAACAGCTAGGGGCGAAGCTGAGGGCAAGGATAGAGCTGGGAGCAAAGCCGTACCTGGGCCCCATGGGGCTGGCAGCCGGGGCCACAGCTGAGGAGTGGGGCCAGAACAGACAGAACTGAGGGTGGAGGTGGAAGTGGGGCTGGGTGCTGCTCCCTCCCCATCCCCTTTGGGAGCTGGCCCAGGCTGTGCCGCACCCTCTCCCCAAAGTTCCTGCGTGCTTCCTTAGGGGGGTGCACCCCACAGTTTGGGGAGCTCTGTTTAAAGGCATTGTCCCCAGTACCACAGGATGTTTTCCATTGTCTCTCCAGGTCAGTTATTCACACACCGGGCCCAGCTTTTCCCTCACTCAGCTACTCTAGAGTCACACCCATTTCTATGAGAAGAGAGACAGCCCCACATTCGCTGCCACCTCTGAAGACCCCTATTCTGCACCCCCTTCGCCTGCTGCACCCAGGCTGTCCTGGTGAAGCTAGTGCCTGAAGGTCAGTGTGTGTGAGTTAGCCGTGGCAGGGCTAAGTCAGTGCACAAGCTCAGGTCCCAAATGCCCGTCTTGCAAAGATCAAATATCGCCACCCACCAAAAGTATTTCACCTTGGATTTAGGGCCTGATTCTCCCCAGAAGTGCACCTTATGCCATCATCTCCTCCTGAGCCAAATGAGGGCCAAACGCTTCCCAAACTCAGCACTAGCTTTTCACCCCCACTTTGCCTCACTTTATACCAGTGGAGACATAGGTGCCGACTCCATGGGTGCTCTGTGGCTGGAGCACCCATGAAAAAAAACAGTGAGTGCTCAGCATCCTCCAGTCACAGCTGTTCAGGGATGCCACCAAACAGCTAATAGGCAGCGCCACCAAACCCCTGTTTAGCAGCTCAAGGAGGGGCTAGGAAGAGGGCGGAGCAGTGGGGGATGCAAGGCTCAAGAAAGCCACAGAGTGAGGGTGGAAAGAGGCAGAGCAGGATTGGGGCCTTGGGGGAAGGAGCAGAGTGGGGGTAGGAAGATGTGGAGCAAAGGTGGGGTTTTGGAGGAATGGGCTGAGTGGGGGCAGGCCTCAGGGGTGGAGCACCTCCAGAGAAAAGTCAAAGTCGGCGCCTATGAGTGGAGATGGCTCCTAATGTTGAAGACAGCAGAAAATCAGGCCTTTGGCCAGTAACCTGGGCTGAGACATTCAAAGCTGGCTAAAGAACTCTGATGCACAGTTCCTGGTGGCTTCTGGGACTGGAGTGTCCAGCTCCCTTGGCAGATCAACAAGTTCATCCTTGCTGACTAAAGATTCAAACCTGTTCCTAGGTCATCTCCAGAGACTGAAGTTTGCCCCATACCTAGGGAGCTTGCATAAAGCCTCTGCACTTCCCCCACACCCGCCAGAGGTCCAGGCCAGCAGAGCATGGGGCTGGGGCTGGCCTCTGCAAAGCAAATGATTTCAACTAGACATAAAAAAGGAATCCTCCTGTTTAGAAAGATTAGGTCATTCAATCTGGAAACTGAGACAGTATCACGTGACTTGATTAACCATTCAAAGAGAGCAAATATGCAGTCACAAAGACTTAATACTCACAGCAAATATAAACTGTTGAATGCTTAATTCAGAAATGTAATATATCAGACTAAGGTAATATCCCTTTAAATAGTGGATGAGCCTTCTAGTGGTGCTCACCATGTTCTCTGTGTCCATAGATACAAGAACCAGCCAGAGCAGCAGCCTGCGTGTAGCTAGGACAGGCATGCTGTGTGTTTAGTAAACCTGGTTATTTGGGACCTGACTGTGCCCTGGTGATTTCTTCATGTCTTTGTTGCATAAAGTGCAAAAGACACACGCGAATTTTGCATTAGCCACTATCATCTGATTAGCACCAGAGCTAGTCACAAACTGTTCACGCCACGTGTCACTTGGTGAATAATGGTGATATCTGTGAAAGAAGGTATCTGAGGAAAAAATAGTCATGGCCTCCACCCAGCACTGCCTAGGCTGCTGAGGAACCCATGGAAAGTGTCTCACAAACTATCCATGAATGAAAAACAAATCAGAGCAAATCACAGCCTGCACTTGGACAGAAAGTAAAGGGGCCATTTGCAGGGATGGGGTGTAAATGATTCACAATAAATAATTGGAGGAGCCCAGGTGGTATTTCTGAAACGGGCATAACCCCAGTGGTGGCTGTGCCCAGGGGCACTGGAACAATTAGTATACTGAGGGTGCTGAGAGCCATTCAGCCAAACTGTTAACCTTGTGTATAATGGAAACCACTGTGAGTCAGGAGGCACCCCTAGAACCCCCAGGTCCAGCACCTCTGGCTGTACCATCGCAACACTTCAAATACTAGACCAGCCTCCAGTTTCTACCTTCTTATCAAACCTTCTCCTGCTAAGCCCCAGGGACCTCAACTTCACAAGGAGCTGAGGAATCCTAGAGGTGCTTAGGGTGACCAGAGGTCCTGATATTATGGGCTTTGCTTTATATAGGCCCTATTACCCCCCATAGGACCCTATTACCTCCCACAAACCCTCCCAGGACCCTATTACCCTCCCCATCATGATTTTCCACGCTTGCTATCCACTCACCCTAAAGACACTAAGCACCCCAATGGGATGAGGCCTCAGACCCTTCCATGGTCAAGCCCCTGTTGGGAAGATCTGCTGGCTGTTATAGCATCCTGTGAAACAAAGCATCTCTACTTACTGCCAGAGGCCAAGCTGCAGGCGATTCCTGCTGTGATGAGAAGGATCCACGTCTTCATTGTTCCAGAGATGCAGCAAATGAGGCTTCCAAGATGTCAGTGAGAAGGAGACTCCTGAATTCCCAAACACCTGTCTGCCTGTCCCTGCTATCTATGGGAGGTTCACAGCAATGCCAAAGGAGTGGGTGCTGGGGAAGTTTTATTGGATCCCTTATGGGAGGAGAGTGTGGTGAATATGGTGATACCTGAGTGAGGCATGCACACCAACCTTGCCAAAAAAAAATCCACTTTTTAAAAATGTTGTTGCTTAAGCTAGGCAGAAGGCTGGAAATTCCGGCTGAGTCTATAGCTGTGCTCCACTTGTCGCAACATGCATGTGGCCCCAGGACGCTGGATGCTCTGGTAGTAGAAATTAATAATCAGAGTATTAATGTGTGAGACATCTGAGTGTCCTCTCACTGGGGAGTGTACTGCTGACACTCACTGGGCTGGGCTGTCATCCTGTCAGACTCTCCAGACCTGTGCTGCTCCCTCCAGTGGCCAGAGGATAAAGGGAAAATGTAAATAAAAACACTGCGGCACTCATTGGGCTAGTTACCAGCTCCTCACCCTGCTCTGCTGCCTGGCTGCTGGCATGTCCTACGTGATAGCTAACCTCCCTCCCCCATTGTCTCCCAGAACCTCTGTAGGAAAGCTCCACCCCCTTCCCTTTGAGGTGGCACTGAGAGCTCCCAGAGTTACCCAACAGCAGTCTCTGCAGTTTCTGGTTCCCTGCCCTGTTCCTCCTGCCCTTTGGGGCCTCCAATTATGTTACCACAGAGTTTCCAGGAAATGCCTGACAGTTCCTGCTGATTTCCAGTCCCAGAACACGTTGTGTAAGCTGGGCAGGACACACACAAGGACCCAGCTCATGAAGCTGCTAGATGGGATCAAACCCGAGGCCATCTGGCCCAGTCTCCTGGCTCTGAGACTGCCAGCATAGTTGCTTCAGAGAAAGGTGCTAGGAGCCCCACAGTGGCAGTCCTGGGATATCCTGTTCCCAACTCCTGACCACTGATAGTGACAAGCTGGCTCATGCCCCAGAGAGAGAGAGAGTTCTGAGACCTTCCCAGCTTACTTAGATCATGTCTACACTATAAACTGATGCAAGTGTCACTGATTCACATGATCAGTGCTAGACTTCCAGCTTTGGGACAGTCCCTTGGAGGAACTCCTTCCATGTGCCAAACCCACAATGGGTCTCCCTCTTCCTTCAGGTTGGGCCACTCAGCCTCACTGCATCCTGTGCCCTTGTTGCCAAGAAGGCTAACAGCATTTGGGGCTGTATAAGTAGGGGCATTGCCAGCAGATCGAGGGACGTGATTGTTCCCCTCTATTCAACATTGGTAAGGCCTCATCTGGAGTACTGTGTCCAGGTTTGGGGCCCACAGTACAAGAAGGATGTGGAAAAATTGGAAAGAGTCCAGAGAAGGGCAACAAAAATGATTAGGGGCCTGGAGCACGTGACTTATGAGGAGAGGCTGAGAGAACTGGGATGGTTTAAGCGACAAAGAGTCTTGTAGCATCTTATAGACTAACAGATTTTAGGGATCATGAGCTTTCGTGGGCAAAGACCCACTTCATCAGATGAATGTTGTGGAAATCTCCAGAGGCAGGTATAAATAGTGCCCCCCCCCAAATGAATTTACCTTGCTTTCTTGCCTGCTATTTATACCTGCCTCTGGAGATTTCCACAACATTCATCTGATGAAGTGGGTCTTAGCCCACAAAAGCTCATGATCTCTAAAATCTGTTAGTCTATAAGGTGCTACAAAACTCTTTGTTGCTTTTGCAGATCCAGACTAACATGGCTACCCCTCTGATACTAGACTAGAAACTATGTCAGGAATGAGATATATTCTGACATCTGGTGGCGAACTATGGGAATTGCAGTGAGTCTTGGAAAATAACTTTGGGGCTGACCAATTTGCATAGACACACCCACTGCGCCTAGCCTGAGACCACATAGCAGCCCACATGGCCACTTCGGCTGATGAGGGAGCCCCAGTTTCTATGTTATTGGGGCAGGAATGATAAAGTGATGTTACTGTGATTATGTGAGTGAAGGACTATGGACATGTACTTGGCCCTTGTTATGATGGAGGGACTCGCCATCATCTAGGTAGCACTCACTGGGCAAGAGCCATGCGTTTCAGAACACTGTAAGATTGAGAAAGGGGGTGGAGAAATACTTATGCTTTTTGGGGAGGGTTCTGTCTTAGGGCATCCCAGGCCTATTGCACCCTGTGTGTCTCCACTGTGGCATATCAGAATTGAATTTTGCTTCCATTAGGAGCCTGCTTTCAGGCTGCTGAGCTGAAAATTGCTTTGGGCTCACTAGTGCACCTGTGCTAAGGCTCTGCTACTGTGAGCTGAAATCATGTAAGAGCTAAAGAAATCACTGAGCACTGTCTTAAATAGGGGGGCCTGAAAAAAGTGCAGCATGGCTGGTGCAGCAGAGTAGTCTGCATGTCAGCTAGCGGAGTTGTTGGTGCTGCGGAGTGGCTGGTGCAGCAGAGCTGTCTGTCGATTAGCGGAGGCGTTGGTGCTGCGGGCAGAGTGACCGGCGCGGCGCAGCTGTCTGTGTCAACTAGCGGAGGCGTTGGTGCTGCGGGCAGAGTGACCGGTGCGGCAGAGCTGTCTGTGTCAACTAGCAGAGGCGTTGGTGCTGCGGGCAGAGTGACCGGCGCGGCACAGCTGTCTGTGTGTCGGCTAGCAGAGCAGCTAGCGGATCAATGGGCAGAGCGGTTCGTGGGACAGCCAGTGGAGCGGAGCAGAGCCAATTGCGGGGAGAGCTGCAGCGGAACCTCACAGAGAGGAGGCGCAGTCGGCCTCGGACCACGTAAGGTGCCCCTTGCCCTACCCTCCATTTCCACCCAGGCTGGGAGGTAAGACTCTGCAGATTAACTCTTGAACTCTGCACTGACCAGGAACAGAGACTCTTGGGCTGTTGGACTTTTGGGACTATTGGGTGATTTTTGGATTGCTGGGCTCCAGAGACTTTTGGGCTGTGGGACATTTCGGGACTATTGGGTGATTTTTGGATTGCTGGGCTCCAGAGACTTTTGGGCTGTGGGACATTTTGGGGACTTTGGGTGATTTTGGGGCTACTGGACTCACAAACCTAAAGAAGGGGGCACAGCCCAATCGGCTGGGGTGGCGGTTTGCTCAGTGGTTGGTTTATGACCCTAGTTGTGGTGTTTTTTCCCAATTTGATTATGTCATTTATCTCCTGTTAATAAAATTTTCTGATACACCAGTCTGTGCTTGCAAGAGGGGAAGTATTGCCTCTTTGAGGCACCCAGGGGGGGTGTTAGGATTTTTCCCAGGTCACTGGGTGTGGGCTCGAGCCAGTTTTTGCCTTGTGTTGTTAAGAGGGGACCCCTAGGTACTGAACCTGGCCCTTGCTGCTATTAACCCGGCCTGGCAGAAGGGTTACACTAGTCTGATACTAGACTACGGCTACACATTTTATACACATTGGCTCAGGGACTATATTTTCTGGCATATTCTTTACAGTGCTTGTATGACAGTGAATAATACAAATCATGACAATAATCGTGAACTTTATGGACTCTGTGGATCATTTTCTGTTCTTTGTTCTGGAATTGGCCTGAGTACAGCTGAAACCTTAAGAATCTGAAGCGTAATCACATCTGGTGCTCAAACAACACTTTCTCATGCCTTCCTTTTCCCAAACTCGAAACAAAAAATGACAAAACAAATGGTTTTCAGTTAAAATATAAAATTGCACAGCAGCCATTGCTCTAAAACCCAGCATGGGGCAGAACCTGGCACCCCTCGGGGGTTATATGATCTACTCTCATCTGACTCTCATTCTCTCTCTTTCTTCATTGTTCCTGACCTTCGTACTCCTTTTCATGCTGTCAAACATGACATTCTTCCCAGTCACCTGGGACTATTTGCTGGCGTCTCAGAGAACTGGCCTTCTTGGTTTTGCTTCCATCTAGCAGAGTCCTCTTTTTTGCAGCATGCAGAAGAGAGATAGGCTGGTCCAGTATGTAGAAAACAAGCCCTGGGTTCTACCCCCGCCCCCATGGATTTCCTGTAGGACAGCACGTCAGTGCCTTAGGGACAGAGTTTCACAGATTTTTAGGCACCCAAAGATGCAAGCTAGGCATTTAGTGGGGTTAACAAAATACATAACCTTCTAGGCACTTTTGAAAATCCCACTAGGTGCCTAAATATCTTTGTAATTCCGGACTTACCTCACTGAAGGGCTGTGAAGAGACATAGGTTGCCCCCCCCCCCCCCCCCCCCCACAGATCGACCCTCGCTGGATTTATCACTGCCCACTGATCCGGCTAGACATACCGTAGCAGGGCGATCACCCTGTGTGAGGGAATAAAAATGCTCTCAATGGCTCCTCTGACTATTGTGTGAAGGTGTCCATGCCTGAAGCTGTAACTTGACTCCAGGTGGGGGGAAGAGGTCACCTGACCTCCTGCCTGGGGAGCAGACAAAGGAAGCAGGGGAGGAGCTGGGGGGTGAGTTTCAGTCAGGAGCTGGCTGGAGTCAGGCAGGGAAGGGCAGAGCAGCTCTCTGGCTCTCTGGCCCCCAAAATGGATCCAGCTGAGGGGTCGCGCTCGCTGTGTGGTCTGTGCTATACCATGTACCTGTCATCTAATAAACCTCTGTTTTACTGTCTGGCTGAGAGTCACATCTGGCTGTGGAGTTGGGGTGCAGACCCACGGGCTTCCCCAGGACCCCGCCAGGGCGGGATCGCTGGGGGAAGCGCACGGAGGGGCAGAAGGTGCTGAATGCTCTGAGGTCAGACCCGGGAAGGTGGAAGTTGTGAAGCTCCTAGCCTTGGAGACAGGCTGTTTATGGAGAAGAAGCTTCCCCCCAGAGTCCTGACTGGCTTCTTAGGGAGCGGTTGCAGACCATCGCCCTGGGGACTCCGTGACATCCTGCTCCAGCCCTGAGAGTGTCAAAAGCAGCCCTGGGAAGGGCTACAGCCAGGAAAGCCAATCAGGTAGGCTGATTGCCATGCCCCAATCAGGCCACAGCTGGCCCTTATAAAAGGGCTGTGAGCCAGGTGCTCAGTCATTCTCTCTCTGGCTGTGAGGAAAGAAGGACCTAGCTGCTGGGAAGAAAAGGGTACCTGGAGTGGAGCAGTGCTGAGGAAAGGCCAGAGGAGCTGGGAAGCTCCAGCCCAGCAACTCCCCAGGCTGCAGGGCCTTGTGCAAGGCCTACAGAGGTCATTGAGGTTGCAAAGGTGCAGCCCAGGGCTAGGCAGAGGCAGCAGGTCCTACCCCCCTGGCCAATGATGTGTGGCCACTACAGATTGCAGTCTGCCCCAGGAAGCGGAGGCTAGATAATGACTGGCAGTAGCCACTAAGGCAAGTTGGGATTACAGGGTTGGGGGTTCCCTGGGAGGGGAGACCCAGAATGTGGGGGTACTGCAGTGGGCAGAAACCCCGGGCAAAGGGCACTGGGGTCTGGGAGGGCACGGGGCTAGCAACCAGCGAGACACCGGTTGGCAGAGGACACTCTGGAACTGAAAAAGAGCTAATTCCTAGACAGGCATCAGGAAGGACCACACCAGAGAGCTGTCGCATCACTACACATACCCTGAATGTAACCTTGGCTCAGAGGGCTTGGCTGTATGTCTTCTGAGTTCCCTGTCTTCAATTCTCCTCTTCTCCCTCACCCACACCCAACAGAGAGATTCCTGTTTTACAGGTTCAGCTAAGGACTTCCAGAGCCTTAATTTAATTACCAGCTCTTTTATATCTTAATCACGCTGCCTCTGTTTATAACCAAACTACAGACTCCCTACCCCAGGGGCACAAGCTGGGAGCAGCAACACCTCGCTTCTGAGACTACACATTCCAAACTCAGTTAAGAGCTCTGCCTGGGGGCTAGGGCCTGTGCCAAAACTCAGGGCAAGGGAGGCAGAAACCTCTTCCCCTGTTCCTCCACCCGCACCACCGCCTCCACTCCCACCAAATGGCACCCCTGCAGCTGAGGCCAGCGTCAGAGAAATGTTAACTATGGGTCTAATAATAACTGTTGTTAAGTTACTAACAGTAAATTGTTATTAAGACTAGTGGATTACTTGACCATAAAACATCAAATGATACCATGAGTAAAGGATAAACAGAACTGGAAGAAGTTAAATGGTCCCTTCTGGCCCTGGAATCTATGAATCTATAACAATGGGGAAAATCCCAGCCAAGAAATGGCAGTTTATTATTTCTTTGGTTAGTAGGTCGAGATGAACACTAGAGGGCAGCCTAGTCTTTAATTACTCTGCTAACACACATTAATACTTCGACTGCCCTATCTTCACTAGTGGTATGTCTTCACTACGAAATTAAGTCGATTGTGTTGAAGTCGATTTTTGGAAACAGATTGTATAAAGTCAAATATGTGCGTCCCCAGTAAGCACATTAAGTCGGCAGCGTTCATCCACAGTACCGTGGCAAGCGTCAACATTCTGAGCAGTGCACTGTGGGTAGCTATCCCACAGTTCCCGCCAGATGCCATTCTGAGCAGTGCACTGTGGGTAGCAATCCCATAGTTCCCACACCCTTGCAGTGCCCCTTCCTCCATGAAAGCAACTGCAGGCAATCATTTCACACCCTTTTGCATCGATTGCCCGTGCTGATGCCACAGCAGCGCAAGCATGGAGCCCACTCAGATCACTGCTGCAGTTATGACCATTGTAAACACCTCGCACATTGTTGTGGAGTGTATGCTGCACATGCAAAAGAAGGCAAGCAGGTGACAACTGTGCTGTCATGAGAGTGACGAGGACATGGACACGGACTTCTCTGAAAGTATGCGACCCAGCAATTTGGACATTTTGGTGGCAATGGGGCAGGCTCATGCTATGGAACGCTGATTCTGAGCCCGGGAAACAAGCACAGACTGGTGGGATCGCATAGTGTTGCGGGGTCTGGGATGACTCGCAGTGGCTCAGAAATATTCACATGCGTAAGGGCATGTTCTGCTTTCCCCCGCCCTCAAGCACAAGAATACCAAGATGAGAGCAGCCCTCATAGTTCAGAAGCAAGTGGTGATAGCCCTCTGGAAGCTTGCAATGCCAGACAGCTACCGGTCAGTCAGGAATCAAAGCAGTGGGTAAATCTACAATGGGGGCTGTTGCGATGCAAGTAGCCAATGCAATCATTGACCTGCTACTATTGATGGTAGTGGCTCTGGGAAATGTGCAGACTATAGTAGATGGCTTTGCTGCAATGGGATTCCCTAACTGTGGTGGGACTATAGACGAGACGCATATCCCTATCTTGGGACGGGACCATGAGGGCAGGCAGTACATAAACTAAAAGGGGTATTTTTCAATGGTCCTGCAAGCACTGGTTGACCACAAGGGACATTTCACCGACATCTATGTGGGATGGTCGGGAAGGGTTCATGACGCTTGCATCTTCAAGAACTCTAGGGTTGGTAGACAACTGGAGCAAGGGACTTTCTTCCCAGACTAGAAAATTACTGTTGAGTATGTTGAAATGCTGATTGTTATCCTTGCGTATCCAGCCTACCCCTTAATGCCCTGGCTCATGAAGCTATACACAGGCACCCTGGACAGGAGTAAGGAGCAGTTCAACTATAGGCTGAGCAAGTGCAGTATAGTAGAGTGCACATTTGGCCATTTAAAGGCTCACTGGCACACTTTACTGCCTCGATCAGACCTCAGCAAAAGAAATATGCCCATTGTCATTGCTGCTTGCTGTGTGCTCCACAATCTCTGTGAGAGCAAGGGGGAGATGTTTATGGCCATGTGGGCGGTAGAGGCAAATCTCTTGTCCTCTAATTATGAGCAGCCAGACACCAGAGCAAGTAGAAGAACGCAGCAGCAGGCACTGCACATCACAGAAGACTTAAAAAACAGTTTTATGACTTCCCAAAGTTCTGTTGAAAACGCGCCTCCTTGCTCTACTCCACTTTAAGCCTGCTGCCCTCCCCATCCCTCGATCACCGCTTGCAGAGGAAATAAATTCATTGTTCTTTGGATTAAATTCATGCATTCTTTATTAATTCATCACAAACACAGGGGATGACTGGCAAGGTATCCCGGCAGAGGTGGGTGAGGAGGGAAACCACCAGGTGGGGTGGTGGATGAGGGGAGGACAAGGCCACACCGCATTTCAAAACTTTTTTGAAAAATCCAGCCTTCCATTGCTTGTGCTGTCCTCGGGGGTGGAGTGGTTGAGTGCCCCTGACCTCCCCGCCTGCCACTTTCTTGAGAGTCTAGGTGAGGAGGCTATGGAACTTGGGGATGCGGGGGGAGCAGTTACATAGGGGCTGCAGCGGCAATCTTTGTTCCCGCTGAAGCTCCACCAGACACCGGAGCATGTCAGTTTGATACTCACAGTAGCCGCAGCATTGCATCCTCCCTCCTCTCATCGCGCTCCCACCATCTCTTCTCCCATTCATTTAGCGCTCTCCTGGACTCTAAAATTGTTTGTCTCCATGTATTCTGGGACTCTAAAACTGTTTTCTCCATGCATTCTGCTGAGCTGTTCCAGTACGGGAGGAGTGCATAAGCTCTGATCATCATGCGTCTTATTTTTTTCTCTTTCTTATCTGCACTAGCCTCTGATGAAAGGGGGAAGACTGACACATCTGCAGCAGCTGCAGGAGGAAAAAAGGGAGACAAGTATATAAGAAAGATACATTTTACAGAAAAATGGATATAGTCTTTCATGGTGAAACAAAGTATTCACATCACATAGCACATATGCTTTCGGCACAAAGTTGCATTTTTGCATCTTATATTCAGTGCTTGTGGCTTTCAAGTGAGAGATCAGACACGCAGGACCGGGCAACAGAAATTGCCTTGCAGTCGGCCATGGTAAGCCATACTCTTTCGGCTTCTTCCACCTTATTAACAGCAGTGTTCTCCTTTCTCATACCAAGCAAAGCACGTTGAGTTGGCCATTTAAAAGGAGGTGTTTCGGCAAACCCAACAAATCTTCCCCACCCGCATCTCTGGGATGATCGCTGCTCCCCTCCCCCCACCACATGGCTGGTATCATGGAGGACCCCTGCTAGCCAAACGCAAACAGCTCAATGTGAATGCCCCCCCCCAACACACACCCGTCGCTTGGGTAACTGTGGGGAGGATTTCTTCTCAGCCACAGCTGAACAGCCAGTAGTAACCTCCACAAATGAATGTCTCCTTACTTACAGTCCCATATTTCAAACAAGTTACCATGAACAATATCACTCTGCTGAGGATAACACAGAGAGATAAAGAACGGATGTTGCTTGAATGCCAGCAAATCCTGGGCCATATGCTGCCATACTTTGTCATGCTATGACACCACACTACTTCCTACTGGCCTGGCGCGGTAAAGTGTCCTACCATGGAAGATGAAATAAGGCTGCTCTTCCCAGAAACCTTCTGCAAAGGCTTTTAGAGTATCTCCAGGAGAGCTTCAGGGAAATGTCCCTGGAGGATTTCTGCTCCATCCCCAGACACATTAACAGACTTTTCCAGTAGCTGTACTGGCCATGAATGCATTCCAAGTCCTCAGGGCAAATTAATCATTAATAAATGCATCCTTTTAAATCATGCCTTATATTTACAAAGGGATACTCACCAGAGATGCCTTCGCCTACTTCTCCATCCAGGATACTGCCTTGGGAGGGTTGGAAGGGTATTGGTTCCAGTGTGATTAAAAAGATACTGCCTCTCAGGGAAAAGCATCTCTCCACTTGCCTGCTGCACGGTATCCTCATCTTCCTCTTCATCTTCCTCGTCCACCGAATCCTTATGCCTGCTGAAGATTACCCCATCAGTAGAGTCTATGGCCACCAGTGGGGCTGTGGTGGTGGCCCCCCCGCAGCATTTTATGCAGTTCATTGTAGACGCGGCATGTCTGTGGCTGTGTCCGGAGCGTCTGTTTGCCTCTTTGTTTTTCTAGTACACTTGCCTCAGTTCCTAAATATTCATGCAACACTGTTGTCTGTCCCTGTTGTAGCCCCTCTCCATCATAGCCTTTGAGACTTTGCCAAACATATTGGCATTTCATTTGTTTGAACGGAGTTGTAAGCATGGATTCCTTTCCCCATATAGCGATCAGATCCAGCACCTCCTGTGTGAACCATGCTGGAGCTCTCCTGCGCTTCTGGGACTGCATGGTCTCCTGTGCTGATGAGCTCTGCATGGCGACCTGTGTAGGTGAGCTCGCCACACTGGCCAGACAGGAAATAAAATTCAGAAGTTCCCGGGGTTTTTCCTGTCTACCTGGCGAGTGCAGCCGAGTTGAGAGTGCTGTCTGGAGCGGTCACAATGGAGCACTGTGACACAGCTCCCGGAGGCCAATAGCGTCAAAATGCATCCTCACTAACCCCACAGTTGACCCAGAGATGTTGATTTCAGCGCTAATCCTCTTATCAGGGAGAAGTACAGAAATCGATTGTAAGGGCCCTTTAAGTCAGTGGAAAAGGCTTCCACATGAGGACAGGTACAGGGTTACGCTGATTTAACACTGCCACAGTGGACTTAAAATCGTAGTGTAGACCAGGCCTTAGTGGACTGTCATGTAAACATGCTGTCTGAAGTTTAGGTAATGGCTTCCTGCAATGACTGAGGGAAATTGGGCATGAGCATGTGACTTGCCCATGTGACTCCACACGTCATCTTGTTGCTGTACTTTTCCACAGTAAGAACAATGGGATGCCCTCCACATTGCAAAACAGCTCCGTTTGGTCTTCAGTTCTGCTTCTTATCTCTGGAGGAACTTTGCTACAAACTGAAGGTCTAAACCAGGGGTGGGCAAAGTTTTTGGCCCAAGAGCTATATTGGGGTGGCAAAATTGCATGGAGGGCCGGGTAGGGAAGGCTATGCCTCCCAAAACGGCTTGGACTCGCCCCCCTATCCAACCCCCTTCCCACTTACTGTCCCCCTCAGAATCTCTGCCCCATCCAACCCCCCCGCTCCTTGTCCCCTGACCACCCCCTCCAGAGACCCCCCCACCCCTAACCATCCTCCCCAGGACGCCAATCCCTATCTAAGCCCCCCTGCTACTTGTCCCCTGACCACCCGCCTCCCTAGATCCCCTACCTAACACCCCCCCCTCAACACCCCTGACAGACCTCTAGGACTCCCATGCCTCATCCAACCCCCTCCTGCTCCCAGACTACCCCTCTGGAACTCCCCGCCCGTTATGAAACCCCCTGGATCCAGCCCTTACCACACCACTCAGCAGCATATCTGGCAGCCACATAGAGTCAGATACCCTGCCCCCTCCCCCCCACTCCCCAGAGCACTGCCCACAGGGCAGGCTGAGGCTCCAGGAGAGGGGGCCGGCAAGGGCCGGGCCGGCAGCAGCCTCACCAGCCAGGAGCGCAGGCAGGCCCGCCCTGCAGAGCGCTGCCCACATGGGGGCTGAGGCTCTGGGGGCGGGGCTGGAACCCTCAGCAGCCTCCCCAGGCAGGAGCTCAGGCGGGCTGGGCAGGATGAGCCCACGGGGCAAATGTGGCCTGTGAGCCATAGTTTGTCCACCCCTGGTCTAAACAAAGGACTGAATGACCCATATAAGATGTGGATGTACTCCAGAGACTTGACTTTATCCAGCAGTTTAGTCCATTACTGCTACAAGCCTGAACCAAGAACTTTGCCATTACTGTATGCAATTGATTCCTCTAACCAATTTTAACTCTCACCTTTCTTTCCTTTTATGAATAAACCCTCAGATTTTAGATACTAAAGGATTGGCACCAGTATGATTTTTGAGTAAGATCTAAGTTATGTATTCACCTGGGGTGTGTGTCTGATCCTTTGGGATCAGAAGAACCTATTATTTAATGAGATTGGTTGTAAAGAAGCACTCATCTCTGAATCCAGTGTTTTTGGTGGTGATATAAGAACTGGAATGCCTGAGGAAACTGCCTTTATGTTTTCTTGTTAGCCAGTGTGTGGTGAAACAGTTTACTTTTGTGGCCAGTTTGGTAAATCTTATAAAAGAATAACCACCAATTTTAGGATGTGTTTGCCCTATTTCTCAGCAGTTCGTTCTGAATTTGGCATCTTCAGTTGTGACCCACTAAGGCACGGTTACACTAACACTTGATTTAAGGAATTGGGAGGATTGATGTCAGGGATCCCCACATCCAGGTCCCTTTCCCCACCTGGGCTGCGTAAGGGGTGGGCAGGGCAGGAAAGTGGCAGCTGCTGATCCTCACCTCACAGCCCAGTCCAGATGGGAAAAGTAACCTGGATTCATGGTGCGCTTGGTGTTGCTCCTCACTCCCACCCTCACAGCTCCCTGGCTGAGGTAGGACAGGGAGGAACACAGTAGGGGGCAAGCAGTGTCTGTGCATCACTCCCCCATGCATGTTCCTTCACCAGGAGGAAGCAGGGAGAAATCTGGGCACCCCCAACATGCAGTGCTCCCCTGCCAGCTAGGAGCAGCTTCTAATTCTACACTGGCAGCATACACCTCTGCAGTACCACACGGTGCCCCCTTGACCATGGCACCCCAGGGTGGTTGTCTGGACAGCCCACACCTAAGGTCAGCCCTACTTGCTGCTATTGTATGTGGATGGGACAGAGCCAAAGCCCTGCTCCAGGACTCCCTGAACACCGGGGATGTCTATGGAGGTGGCATGTTTCCAGCTTCTGCCTGTCTCAGCAGAACATGCAACACCTCACTGATACAAGGTTGTAGGTGCTGGCCTGATCTCTCCTGCTGCTTGGCCCCTATGGGAGGGAAAAGAGGGGCCGAATGTTGAAGGAAGCAGCTGAGTTTGCTTGTACCCTGAATGTGGCTGTGGGGGAGGAGATGGTGCCCAGCCTGAGCTTGTGAACTTGGCATGAGTGGGGGAGAGGGGGTGTTTCTCTTGGCCTAAGAATGGGCAAAGATATTCCTGTGGTAACCTAAGTGCAGCTAAGTGCCCTAAGTGCAAGGGCATCTGTCCCTGGCGTTTTGTCCCCATAGGACGGAATCATGCGCTGTCCATGCTATGTGTGGCTCCTTGGGACTCTGCCCTCAGGGCAAGAGCACATAAGGCAGCACATATGTACCTTGGCCCTGTCCCCACGCAGTGGGCCCACCCCCATGCAGAAGTGATTGTAATGGGCCCCCCGCTCCGCAGCAGCCTCTCAGTATTCACCATCTGCTGGCAGGGGTGTCTTTCAAAGGTAGGGGGAGGAGATCACCAAGCCTCAGTTTGACCCTTCCGTATTTCTAGTGGGCAAGAGCTGTGACCTGTTGTCAGCCCCCAGTGATGGTCCCTCTAGCCCCCAGCTGCCTAGAGAGCTCTGCTGCATGGCACCATAGGGACCCAGGCCTGCACTTTCAAACAGGACGTTTGCCCCAAGGGCTGGGTGCTTGGTGCCTCTGAAAACTGGCCAGCTTTTCTCTAGGTGCTGACATATGGCTTCTTGAGGCACCTGTGCTCATGGGTGAAGACTGGCCAGGCCCAGCATTGGGCCAGCTGCCCAGGAAGGAGCGTCGTCTGGAGGTGCCCTGGCTAAGGAACTCCTCGGTGGGCTCCTCTGCCACTGAATCTGGATGTGCCCAGCCAGGTACATGGCATTTGCAGTGCACTACATGGTGCGTATAGAGCCGCCTGCTCCAAGAGCGGTCTCAGCAGAACTGCTGGAAGAGTTATTACAACACTGGAGGATCTAGCTCCCATTCTCCTCATGTATCTGACACATCCAGGATGTCTGGAGATGGTGCCTGGTACTAGGCTGAGGTTTGAGAGCATGTTGCTATCCTGGAGCTCATCCCCCATGACCAACATCTTGAGCCCACCTTCTAGGCAGCTCCCTGTGGTAGAGCTGCCCAGTCCCAGTGCACAGGGTGGGTCAGTCCTGTGCTGGGCTCTTGCCCTAGAATGAGTGTGGACACCAGCTATCCCAGTGCCTGAGGACTGAGTACAGCTGTGCAGGATCTTGGCAGGAGGAGGAGCAGGAGACCACATACCATGAGCAACCTAGGACAGATTCTGGGCTTTCAGAATCACACTGCCCCTAGAAAAGAGCCCCAAGAGCACTGGCTCCCCAAAGGTGTCTGCATCCCAGCGGATTCCAGTTAGATGGAGCAGACTGAGGGTGCTGCGGGGCAGCTGGCAAGGCCAGCGCTGCCTGAGGACAGTCTGGGGAGACGGCTTGCAGCTGGGGCTGACTAGCTGGTCTCCTGTGTCGCAGCAGCACTGGGGCTGAGCCTAGAGCAGTGTGCAAACACGAGGGGCCTGTGGCAGAAGTGGGAAGAGGGGCCACTCATTGGGATCAGTTTAGGGAGGTTCACACCTCTGCCTAGAGACTGGGAATGGGGGCTGATTCTGAAAGTCTGTACTGGGAGGGAGGGAAGGGGGCTGGCTTTCACCAGGCTGGAGGGTGGAAGCATCCATGAAATGCATCATTGTGTCAGCTCACCGAGCCTGGCGCCTTTCCCACACTCTCCCCTGCAGCCCAGCAAAGTCTCCATAGCTGTTTGTGGGATCCTGAAGCTTGTGGTAGGGGCTAGCTAGCACAGGCCACCAGGGGGTGCAGCCTGACTGGTTTTTAATAAATATTTTTAAATGGCCAGCCCCTTGTGTCCCCCTCAAACTGTCAAGTGCCAACAGCGCTGCCTTTAGTGCATGCCCAGCTCAGAGCGACTCCTCAGCTGCTCCCAGCCTGCTGCTGCCTTGAGCCCAGCTCTGCTCACCTGTAAGAGCCTCACAGCGGCTGACCCATTCTCGCTTGGTTGCTGAGCTCAGGTCCTGCTTGCTGCAGGATGCATGGGCCTTAACTCCACCCTGTTCCCATCACCAGCAGAGATGAAGGACAAAGCTCCCCTCTGGCAACACCTAAGTCCCAGGCAACTGGCCTGGAACCAGGGGACGACTAGGTCAGGCAGACAAGCTCTCCCTGAGCCTTCAGGCTGCTGGCTGATGAGCTACATGGCCCAGGGCCTTGCTCCCAACTGGGAGCTTTGACCTCACACAGCCAGTGAGGATCATGCTATCTGTAGGCAGCCTGCTGCCTATGTGCCAGGAGCTGCAGGACAACAGAGCTGAGGCAGGAGTCATAAGCCAAGTACCGTTCCCCCTACAGCAGGTGTACGGGACACCTCCTGGTGTGTCTGCCTCAGAGCGTGCTTGACTGCAGCGCCCAGCTGTCCAGCAGGATGCCATGTGTTCTACAGGCTGTGTTGGAAGGGAGTGGTATGAGCACATGCCCAGTGACCCCTGGGGGAGAGGGAGGCATTCAACTTATGTCATGGAGATGCTGGTTCTGTGGCTAGTGCCTCTGGTTCCTCTTTCCCCTCCTGCTCTCTGGGGCATTGGCTGCTCTGCCCAGGCTTCCCAGAGCCTTTGGGCTGAGGTGCCTGTCAGAAACTAACTTAGGGAGGTGATTGAACATTTGGCTGAGGCCTTGACCCCCAGGCAGCTCAAACGGGTGTCCTTGGTCCGCCCTCACAGTACTAGGCCCCCAGAACCTTGCACTCCTGTGGCCCACTGAGCCACACTGCTGGGCTGGATCACCCTGCCTGGGGCTCGCCCTGGCCAGCACTTAGCTGTGTACCTAGAGATCCTGCCTCTTCTCTCTGCAGCTGCTGGGGAGGGAGCTTTTTATTCCCTGCTTTTGGAACTCGAATGAAGTTTCAATCCATCTTGGCAGTGGAGCACCAGCTGACACCCCATGTGGAGCAGTCAGCACACACTCAGGCTCCTGCTTCCAATGGTCCCTCTTCTGAACCCACCACTTGTTAGGCACTAGTGGGCACAGCTGGGAGGGGACTGGTAACCACGCTGCCAGCAGACTCCATTTACCCCCTTGTCTATACTAGCAATTAGAGCAGAGACGCCACATTCCCTTCTCCCCCTTGCTGGAAGCTCCATGCTGGAGATGCTGCTGCAGGACCAGGAAGAAAAACATCCCTGTGTACAAAAAATACTTCTATTGACTGGCAGTGGGTACAGCCAGAGCATCTAGTCCTTCTTCCCCCGGCCCTGGCCCTGCCCCTTCCTGTCTCGCTTCATAGCACAAGCCATCATTGGGGCTGGCCCATTACTGCTCCAAGCTCTAGCCAGCTGGCCCCAAATCTGAGAGCAACAGTGTAGCCCAAGTGGTGCCCGGTCCTGGCTGGGGGAGCGGTCTGGCAGATGGGCTGCGGTGGGGTCCCTCTGCAGTGGGGACAGTCAGAATGCATGGCCAACCCTCTCGCAGGAGGTGGAGGGCCTGCACAACTGCTCTGTTGCAGCCAGGCAGGGGCACTGTGCTGGCGGTGGGCTGAGGAATGTTCCCTTTGGTATGGTCTAGCCTGGCCACTCCTACTCCTCCCCTGGTCCAAAGCATCAGGACTCAAGGTCCCGGGAAAGCCGTGATAGCTCCTTTTGGTTGTCAATCACTTTCAGGTGCTGGATGTAGGCCCGGCTGGAGGCAGGACTTCGCATGCTCAGGGACTGCTCAGAGCCTGCAAGGAAACAGCCCCAGATCAGTGACATTCTTGCCCAAATCTCACAGCTCAGCACAGGCAGCTGTTCCCTCACTGCCCCACATCTTGACACTGAGCCGTAAGGCTGCAGTGTTGGCCCAGTGCTGGGTAAGGAGGGGTAAGGGCAGGGACAGCTGGAAGCGCAGCTCATGCCTGGCTCAGTTGGATTCTGCTGGGCTGTGGAAGCAGGGGATTCAGAGCCAGGTCTGCAGGCGCAATCCTACGAGTGCCCAGTGGGAAAGGCAGGGGCGGTGCAGCCGCTGTACCCTCTAGATTAGAACGCACACAGGACTGGGAGCCAGCAGATCCTGTGTTTGATTCCCACCTGACAGACTGGTGCCAGGACAGTCCCAAGGTCCCCGGGCAAGTTAGTAGAAGAAGCAGCAAGGAGTGGAGCAAGTGCAGGAGGGGACTGGGAGGCTGAGGCAGCATAACTGCCAGGCTCCAGCAGCTGCTTCTGTCCCTCGTGGGGCTGTGCCAGGGGGGTAAGTGGGGAGTTGGGCTGCAGTCAAGAAGCCAGCGGAATCACAGTCAAGCAGAACAGGGCACAACGTGCACAGGGGCTGAGCCCGTAGAAGAGGAGGGGAGGCAGCCTCGGGCTCATGCCCACCAGGCTGGAGTGGCATCCTCCTTTACTCCAACCCTTTCACCATGGGATCTCGAGTGAGCCCGAGTGTGGAGTGGGGCTGCTCCTGGGTGAGCAGAAAGGGCAGGTGCCCTATGAGCAGGTGCTGAAGGGTGAGCTGCCAGCTGTGATTGGTGGCACTGCTCTCCCCCTGCCCTAGGGAGCACTGAGAATGAGTACGATGGTGCCAAGACTCAGCACAAGGGTGCCATGCCATGGCACAGTGGCAGACAGTGGACATGGGTGGGCTGCAGAGAACACAACCAGCCCAGCTCAGGGGCTGGCCATGATCCCCAGCTATGGCCAGAGGCAGGAGCACCCCAGAATCTCCCTACAACTGCTGTGGGAGGGGACTATGGGCAGGTCCCTGTTTATGTTCACTCCCTGGGCCTGACGTGCCCTTGCTAGCACAGGCGTGAGGTGGGAATCCCACTGGGGGTCAGCCAAGGGGCCAGGCCTGCCCACACAAGGCCCTTGGCTTGGCTGGTGCTGGCAGAGACCCCACAGTGGGTACAGCTGGACCGGGGGAGTGAATCTGTATGATAGGCCATGAATGGGGAAGGGGCAGCACTGGCCTAGCCTCTCTCTCCCTCCCCCCACCCTTGCTCCTACTCATCCCCCGCAGCAGGCTGGCCGCACGAGGGGTAAGGAAGGTGGAGCTCCGTACAGGTGGAGATCCGCAGGGCCTGGGGGTCCTCCAGCAGCTGAGGGGCATGACTCCGCAGCGGGGAGATGGGAGCTAGGAGAACAGAACAGGATGTCAGGCACTCACGCACATCCCTCCTGTCCCCACGGGCCCCCTGCTCCCCTATACCCCCTCCCCCAACCTCTGCTCTCCTTCCTGCGTGGGCTCCCTGATCCCCTCCACACTCCCTCCCCCAACCTCTGCCCTCCTTCCCTACACATACCCCTCCCCCAACCTTTGCCCTCTTGCCCCCACAGGTCCCCTCCTTCCCTACACACACCCCTCCCCCAATCTCTGCCCTCCTGCCCCAACAGGACCCCTGCTCCCTTACACACCTGTACCCCAACCTCTGCCCTCTTACCCTGACAGGCCCCATTCCCCAATACCCACTGCTCTCCTAGCCCAACGCATTTCCTACATGTCAGTGACCCAGGAACCCCTTGGTGTCAACTGGCAGAGGGCACAGGGCTGCAGAGGATTACAGAGCTCCCTGGTCTGATCTCTGTAAAGGGTGTCACGTGAGGCCCCACTGAAAGCCTATGTCACACTGAGCACTACAATCAGTGCAGAATGTATGTGGCAAGAGTTGTGTGTCTGTACCAGAGGTGGACAAACTTTTTAGCCCGAGGGCCACATCTGGGTGGGGAAATGGCTTGCAGGATCATGAATGCAGGGCTGGGGCAGGGGTTGTGGGTGCTGGAGAGAGTACGGCGTGTGGGAGGGGTGTGATGTGCAGGAAGGGGCTCAGGACAAGGGGTTGGGGCAGAGGATGGGTGCGGGATGTACAAGGGGGCTCAGGGCAGAGGGTTGGGGTGCAGGAGGGGGTGCACAGTGCAGGAGCGGGCTCAGGGCAGTGATAAAAGGAAAGGTGTGGAGTACAGGAGGTGGCTCAGGTCAGGGTTTGGAGTGTAGGAGGGGTGCAGGGTGCAGTAGGGGGTTGGGGTGCAGGCAGGGGGCTCAGGGCAGGGAGTCAGGGTGCAGGATTCAGGAGAGGTTCGGGGTGCGGGCTCCGGCCTGGCACCGCTTACCTGGAGCAGCTCCAGGATGGCAGTAGCGTGCACTGAGAGTAGGGCAGGCTGGTCTGGCTGCCCTGGGCCCTGTCTAAGCTGTAACCCTGAAGGGCAGACCCCAGTGCTGGGGGTAGGTGGCGAAGTGCCTGCTCCCATTGGCGCCAGAACCCGACCCAGGAGGAGCTCTCATGCTCTGACTCGCTGTCCGTGTGATGCTGGCTGGAGGGTGACCTTCCCCAGAGCTGGGCGCTGGCCCTGCCCACAGGCCCTGGTGCGCACTCACCGTACGTGTGGCTCTGGCAGTGGTGGATGATACGTACGGCCTTGGCCATCATTCGCTGCAGGCAAGGCACAGGGTTACTCACTGGCCAGGGAGCGAGGCCCGGGGCACACACCATCACCCTCCCAGGCCAGGTAAAGCCCTTCCCCCTCCCACTCCTTTGGAAGCCAAGTGCCTGTGATGGGTGTGGGGCACAACTACCCCATCCAGCACAAGCCCTCTGCCAAAGGCCTGTCCCTCATTCAGGCAACCCCAGCAAAGGGCAATGGGCAACAGAGAAAAATGTGCGAATCAGCCACAACCCCCAGGGCCCAGGGATGGGGCACCATGATGGGCCATCCCCTCTGCTTGGCTGGGGCAGCGTTGCAGGATGGGCAGGTGGGGCCCGTTCGGGTGCTGCCATGGGACAGAGGAATCCCTGGGCTGGGAGTGGGTGAAGGAGGAGTCCCCAGCCAGCCCCATCCAACTTCTGCGCACAGGCACTCTCAGCACTGTTTTCAGGCGAAGCCCCTTTTCCAGACAGGCCTGTCAGTGCACGAGACCAGGAGCCAGAACACCTGGGTTCTCACTGCGCCTCAGCTTCCTCCCTGGAAAAATGCAGCTCATGAGCGTGAGCGGGTGGCTGGGGGAGCCCCAAATGCCAGTGTCTGTGCAGTACTTCACTTCGCCAGACCCCTCAACCGCAATGAGGAGTGGGGCCAGCCTGGTGGGGTGACAGGCTCTGCCTGGCTCACCATCTTCTCAAAGTTGATGAGGTTCTCTGTCAGCGTGCGGTTACCCTCATGGATGAAGGTCATGTCTGCAAGGGGAAGCCTCGAAGTCAGTGACCAGCCCCCAGCAGTTCAGCCTCCTTCCACAGGTGCCAGCTAACACCTCAGAGCATCAACAGAGATGGGGAGGCTGCTGTCGCTGAACCTCTGCTTGGCCCATCCCACCAATACTCCTCCATCCAGCAGGGCAGGGCTCCCGCAGGGACTTCCCCACCTCCCCACACCCCAGGATTGGTAATGGAGGTATGGATTCAGAGCGTCCCCGAGAAGCAGCCCGACAGCAGCCAAATCCAGTGTTCTCTGGAGGCATGGCCCCATGGCCAAAGAGATCAGAGGCTTGGGGGTGGGGGTGGAGGAGGCTGGAGTCAACTGCATACAATTGAATTCCTCAGTCCCCCCGCACTGTGAGATGGAGCCCCAGTCCCCCAGCCCCACAGGATGGAGTCCCAGTCTCACAGGACGGGTTCTGTGTCACTGTGAGGCAGTGTAACACTGTCCCCTTCTGTAGCCATACTGCCCTGCCAACCCACTCTAGGAGGGGGTCACTTCTGGAAACACAGTACTGCCTGGCCCCCTCAATTCCAGCTCCTTTGCCCTCCCAGGCTGAAATTCCTGAGCTGTTCCTGTACCTTTGAGAAGGAGGGGCACAAAGGGGATGATGGGTGGGGTCAGTTTGGCGATCACCAGTCTGTAGACTCTGTGATTCCAGGAAGGGTCCTGGAAAGAGAAGAGGATTTCAAAGCAGGAGCCAATTCCTGGCCCCGGGGTGGTGCCTTTGCAAGGCCATGGCTGCAGGCTAGGCCTCCAGCAGGCCAGAGCTCAGCTCCCCCAGCCACAAGCAGCCTGTGACTCCCCAGGCTAGTGCAGCCCCTAGCAGCCTTAGGGAGCCTCCCGACCTGAGGGTAACCTCGCCACCGCTGGGGTGGAGCACAGCAGCTATTTAGCAGTAGCTCAGGGCTGGAAGGGCAGGGGAGTGCTGCAGCCAGTTGATGCTGCGGGGGACTTAGGGGTGCAGAAAGTCCTCACTCAGCGTATCTGGGATCTCTTGGGACCAGGGGGCTTAGCACAACTCCTCCTGCAGTGCTCTGACACCATGGAGCCGTAGTCTGAGATGGAGCCCCCTAGCACCGCATGGGGGATACATGCAGCGTGTGGGGCTGGGGGGTGTTACCCTTCCTGCATCACCGGCACCACTTCCTGCCCCCCAAGGACCACTCCCCCAGGCACTGCCCCTGCCCAGCATGGCTTAACTCCCACAGCTGGGTGGGCTGGGCTATGGGAACCTGCCTGGGGGTGTCTCTGCCGTCTGCAAGAATCGTGTGGGGAGGTGAAGGTGCTGGCAAAGGGAGCCAAACTTACCAGCATCCGCTCCAGCACCGAATGTAGCTTCCTGGTTTTGTGCGGCAGCCTCTGTGTGTGAGACAGAGGGGGTGAGAGCATCCCCCAAACCCCAGGGGATCCTCCAGCCCCCTGCACCAGGACCCTCTCCTGCTCCTCACACAGGTGCCACATCTCCTCCCTGATCATCAAAAATCACAACCGTGCACGTTCTCAGAGCCTCTGCCATGCTGGGGGCTGCATGGAGACTGACCCCGCACAGCCACGCCTGGGTACCCAGAACTGCCTCCATTCCTGTGGGAGTTCTGGGTGTGAAGAAGGCAGGCCCCGGTCAAGACACTAGACACAAGGATTGTTTCAGCTAGCACTGAGCTGCAGCCACTTTGGGGTGGAACACGGGGTACGGGGAAGGGAGCGAAGAAGGAGTCTATCTGAATGAGACTACGACATGGGATGGTGTTGAATGGAGTGAGCAGCTGTTGGATTTTGGCCAGGACACTCTCATTAACTAAGCCCAGGGCTCCGGTCTCAGCCCGTCGCTCGTTATAGCTGAACCCGGGCTTCAGTCCCAGCCCATCATTCGTTATAGCTGAGCCCAGGGCTCCGGTCCCTGCCTGTCGCTCGTTATAACTGAACTCGGGGCTCTGGGTCTGGCCCGTCGCTCATTATAGCTGAGTCGGGGGCTCCAGTCCTGGCCCATTGCTCGTTCTAGCTGAACTCGGGGCTCTGGTCCCGGCCTTTCGCTCGTTATAACTGAGCTTGGGGCTCTGGGTCCGGCCCATCACTCGTTATAGCTGAGCCTGGGGCTCCGATCCTGGCCTGTCACTCATTATAGATGAGACCGGGGCTCCAGTCCCAGCCCGGCCCTCGTTATAACTGAGCCTGGGGCTCCGGTCCCGACCTGTCACTCATTATAACTGAGCCCGGGGCTCTGGGTCCGGCCCGTCGCTCATTATAGCTGAGTCGGGGGCTCCAGTCCTAGCCCATCGCTCGTTATAGCTGAGCCCGGGGCTCTGGTTTTGGCCCATGGCCCAGTGGGAGGTGAACTCTGACTAGGCTGTTAGGAGCTGAGGGCCATGCTATCACTTCCCATGTCCTAGGGGTTGGGTTGACACCCTATGGCCTGGTGAGCTGGACAATGGCCTTTTTCCTGGGACCAGGCTCCTCCTCCACCTGTCAGGGCCCAGCAGGGAGATGCTGATTTACCACTGGAGTTGGTCCCAGGGCCTGGGGGAAGTTTCCCAGGCTGGATCTGACCAGGGGCAGCAGGGCCTGTGCCTTAGTCTGTACCTCCCAGGTCTTGGCGAGGCGACTCACGGCCGTGTTGCTCAGACCGAACATCACCGCGAAGAAGGAATTCAGGTTCTTTTGCTCCTTGAGGCTGAAATGTAAGATACAGTTACTCGGGGGCTGGGGACCAGCACTGGGCTCAGATGACACAGCTAGCAGGGCCCAGTGCTAGGCTGCCTCCATGGAAAGGGCTGGCTTGGGTGCTGCTAGGACTCCTGGAGGACGAGTTCCCTGCCCGCGAGTCACTCACTGTGCAGCCATTTTAATGAACTTCCTCAGCAGCTGGGCCCGCTTGCCTGGCTCTGCACACAGGCAGAGCTCGGTGGCGATCCAGTACTGCAGCTCATTGAAGCGCCGCATGACGCGTTCCAGGTTCGCCGTGGTTGCGCTGGGAAAGGTCTGCTGCCCAAAGATGTAATAGATCAGCTCCACCTTCAAAACACAAGGGCCAGAGCTCAGGGCTGGGATTAGATCCATATCTCCCAAGAGCCAGCCCAGCACCTGGCCCACCGCCCCTCCACTTCGACCCCAGGCTTGTTGCTCCAGATGCTGCCCTTTACCTGGTGAACGCTCCTGAAGAGGTTCCAGTCGTAATCCGTCAGCTGACTGGCCAAGTCCTTGGAGCCGATGAGGTCCAGGGTCTCTGAGGAGCCAATAGTGGGCCCCAACTGCTCGGGATGAGGGGTCTGGATAGAGGGGGAGAGAGAAAGTCAGACACCCCCATCTCCTTAGCCCCACGTGCTCTGCATGACCTGCAGGTGAGCCAGGCAGCCCTGGGCTGGAGCCCTGTCCAGCTCAGCGGGGAGCTGGTAGATCTTAGGTGGCTGTGAACGCCCAGGCAGACCAGTCACAGGGCCCAGATCCCAAGCCATCCACACCACAGGTCAAGGTGCTGCTCCTGCTGCTGGGAGCAGACTGTGGCAGTCCCTGGGGCAGAGGCATTGCTGCTGAGGGCCCGTGTGCTGCAGTGCTGGGCCTGGGGTCTCCACGTCCCATAACAACCAGTTCCCAGCTCTGAGTGTCTCTGGTAACAGACAGCAGCCCCCAGGTGGTGTGTGTGCTGGACCAGTTGTCCCTGGGGTCTCTGAGCTCGCAGGATGAGGTCTCCAGCTCCCAGCCTAGAACCCCGCTCCCCCTGCCCAGCCCTCACCAGGGTATGTAGCTCCTGGAGAGTCACAACAAAGAGTCTCTCGTTCAGGCCCAGGGACGTGTACACACCAATAGTGTCCATCTGCAGCACCACTTTATCTGTCAGAGAGAGAGAGAGAGAGAGCCTGTTGGAGAGCTAGTCCTGAAGCGGCCACCAGGCAGCGGTGTTTACGCACACACCAGCCAGCAGGGATGGGCATGTTCCCCAGGGGAGCACAGCCAGCCTCGCTGCCCTAGGGCGCAGGGGAAACATGGGGTAATCTGAGCCTGGGCAGAGCTCAGGGCTGGTCATTCCGGCATCCCCCTTGTTCCCAGGAAATTCACAGGCCTGTGAGGAGGGCATGCCAATCCCCCACACCCGCAGAGCTGGTGCTGGGCCACACAATCACCCAGCTATGCACCAGGGACCACACTGGCTGCAGCAGGGGGAAACCCCACTCCCTCCAGCTCCAGAGGGGACAGGCTCAAGGCAGGGTTGGTGCAACCACTAAGCAAACTAGGTGGCTGCCTAGGGCACCAAATGGTTGGGGGTGCCAAAAAGGGTGCCCAGGGGAGGGGGTGGAGCAGTGGTGAGCTGGGACGGTGCGGGGGGGGGGTGTGAGGGCCCCCAGCAAGTAACAGGGGTGGGGGAGGCGGTGCACAGGGGAACCGCTCCCCACCCCAGCTCACCTCCGCTCTGCCTCCTCCCCTGAGCATGCTGCCCCAACTCTGCTTCTCCTCCCTTCCCAGGCTTGCCGCGCCACACAGATGATTGGCACCACAAGCCTGGGAGATGGGAGGCGTGGAGCGGCGCTGGCATGCTCATGGGGGGAGGTGGAGTGGAGGTGAGCTGAGCTGGGGCGGGGAGTTGTTGCAGGACTCCCCGGGCAGGGAAGTGCCGCAGGGTTCCCCGAGCAGAGGGGGGGAGGGCGAGGAGCTGCTGCAGGGTTCCCCAGGTGGAGAGGGGGGTGGGAAGCTGTCACAGGGTTCCCGGGGAGGGAGGGCGTAAGGTAGACATTTCGCCTAGGGCGCAAAATATCCTTGCACAGGCCCTGGCACAGGGTGTAGGACTGGGAGGTTTCTGCAGGACATGGGTCAGCCATGCAGCCTGAGTCCCAGCCCAGCGCTGCCCCCTGAGGCATAGTGTGGTGCCTGGGCCAGGCGGGAACAGGAGCAGATGCTGCCATTAGAACAGCATCCCCCCCTCGCTGGGTCAGGATGGGTAGGGAGAGCATGGGGAGAAGGACCAGCTGTCACTGGTGCAGAAAAAGGGTTGGGCAGACAAACAGGCCTCTAGATGCTTGGCAGACCCCAGGGAGGGGACTGGGGAGCAGTCAGGCAGCCACTGTCTAAAGGGAATACATCCCACTCCCCATCACTGCCCCCTCTTCACTCCAGCTGCTTCAGGGACATCCTGCCCCAGTGCAGCTGGTGGGAAGAGACGGGGGGACAATGTGCTGCCCCAGCGCAGCTAGAGGGGGAAGTGGAGGGAGGACGTGGTACCCCAGTGCAGCTGGCAGGGAGGAGGACGTGCTGCCCCAGTGCAGCTAGCGGGGAAAAGCGGGGAGGACGTGCTGCCCCAGTGCACTCACCCCCTGCTGAGTTGACCTTGACCAGCATGCGCTCGCTGTGCCCGCCCTCCCGACGGGCAAGGAACTGGAGCACGTCGCGCACGGAGGCATTCACTGGCAGCACCACGGTGAGGCAGGAGTGGTCCACTCTGTAGACATCATAGGGCACTGAGGAAGGCAGGGGGCCCGCTAGTGAGACTCCCTTGGCCAGGACCCAGTCAGCCGAGGGCAGTAGTGACCCAAGACCCATGGGCAGGGAGTCCCATTTGGGGGCAGGTTTGAACTGAGAACTGTGGGAGGCAGTCTGGGGCCCCAGAGCACAAGCCCTGACTGCAAGTTCCTATGGGCTCCGAGCAACGCCCTGCCTCTGGGGTGTGGGGGCCACCATGTGGGGGAGTCTGCACCCCACACACCTCCCAGGGTGACTGTCTAAGGGGAGGTGTGACACTCTTTACCTCAGAGCAACACCCCGGCATCCCTATATCTACCATGGTGATATGATTTTGATGTGTTTTGTAAAAAGTCTTCCTTGTGTGGTACTATTTTAAAAGTCTTGATCTGTTGAGCATTAACATCCTGTTGGACTGTATGTGCTGTCATTGTATGCGACCGGTCGGGTTAACCCTAGGCAGCAGCCTCTGCGGTGGCCGAGGTTACCTGCAGAGCGGATATTGTGGCCTTTAGGAAGTACCTTCAGCCCGTTCCCTACCTGGCCCACTGTTCCCTAGCCGGCGAGAGCAGCGAGAGGAGTTGTCCTGGCTCCCCAGGCACTCCATGCAACCGGCGGCAGGGGAGGGGACCTGGGCAAGCCATCACCACCTGACCCGGGCCCAGCAGTCTATTCCCCCGGGGGTGCTGCGCTGAGCTCGTCTCAACCATGCGGTCAGCAAGTAAGGGGCTGTGGGCTGGTTAGTCTCCTGCTACGGATGAGTGCTAAGCATGGGGCTAAAGTTGGGCTGCTCTCCCCAGGAACGGGTCTGAGCAGAGTGGGGCAGTAGCTGGGTGTGGAAGCCCTAGCCAATGGCCAGGCTGGAGGAGCGGGACGAAGGAGAGGGGTTGGGGGGTCCCTGCAAATGGCAGGGGGAGGAGAATGGGGCCTGCAGTGGGGCCTGCAGCAGAGCACTCCCTAGAGCTGCTGTGATTTGGCCTATGCTGTGGGAGTAGCGAGCCAGGGGCAGCAGTAGGGTGTGTCTGTCACTTATGGGGAATTCTCTCCGCCCCTCCCTCCCCCATGCCAGAGAACAGGAAAAACTTTTGTGTTCCCCGAGCCATGTGTCCAGGATTCAAGGCAGACCGAGCAGCTTCTAGGCCTGGGAAATGCTAGGGCAGCGTTGGTGCAGCTGTTATTTAAGGGGTTGCCTGACATCAGCCCCTCCCAGCTATTTCCTAGCTATTCTGGGGCCCTATGCAGCACCCCCCTCAAGGGCGGAGCAGGACTCCGTGGGCAGGGGGCTGCCTTGGGAGGCAAGGGGAAACTGCCCCCCCAGCACTCACCAACGGGGTGGCTGGGACTGGGTTTCTGCACTTTATACCGCCGGTGAGTGCAGGTCCAGCCCTGCAGCAGTCCTCGGGGTAGGAAGGGGCAGAGCAGAGGTGGGAAGGGGCGGGGCGGGGCGGGGGGATGGAGCAGGGTGGGGAGCTTGGGGAAGGGGTGGAGTGGGGGTGGGGGCTTTGAGGAAAGGGTGGCTGGGGCAGAGCAGGGTCAGGAAAAAGTGGGACTGGGGCCGAGCAGGGTCGGGGACCATGGGGAAGAGGCGGGGCAGGGGCTGGAGCAGCATGCAGCCGCACAGGGCACCAGGAAATTTGGTGCCCCATATTTCCTGGTGCCCTACGCAGCTGCGTACTTTGCCTGTGAATAAGGACAGCCCTGCCTCTCGGAACCCCCGAAAACTCCACCAACCACAGCCGCCCAGAGCTCACACCCCAAGCCCTTTTCTGTGCCTCAACCTCCTGCCCCAGCTCAAAGTCCCGTCACACACTCAAACTCCTTCCCAGAGCTTGTACCCCACATCCCCTCCTGCACCCAAACTCCTTCCCACCTCAGACTGCTTGGCCCCAGTCTGGAGCATCCTCCTGCACTCTGAACCCCCAATCCCAGAGCCCACACCTCCAGCCGGAGTGCCTCCCAAACATACCCCAACCCCCTGCCCCAGCCCAGTGAAAGTGAGCAAGCGACGGAGATGGGGGGGAAGGAGTGAGTGGGGGTGGGGTCATGGGGAAGGGGGCGGGGCAAGGGTGTTTGGTTTTCTGAAATTAGAAATTTGGGAACCCTAGTATCCATATTACCATTATCTGTGTACAATGAAGTCTTCTCAAAGGGGGCAGGTAAACAATGGACACATTTTGACTCACGTCATAGCAAAAGATCTTTCCAGCAAGCTGGAGGAACCTATAGATGGGGGCAGTGACATCACATCACTTGTCCTCACTCCCTTCACAACTCAACACCTGGAAACAGGTCTGAAGAAAAAGACTGAACTGAGGAGGGGGTCCTAGGCTGAAGAGATTTCTTGCCTGTGTATGGAAGATCTGTGACCTGGTTGTATTTTCTGCCAGGGTGAAGCACAGCTTGAGTCAAATCCTATCTAGTTAATAGAACACAGATGGTGAATTTCTTTTATGTCTTAGGTAACTAACTTTGATCTGTTCGCTTACTACTTAGAATCACTTAAAATCTATCTGTTTGCAGTTGTTAAATCTATTTTATATTTTTTACCTAAAACAGTGTTGTTTGAAGTCCGAAGAGAAATCTGCTCAGGAGTAAGGACTGGTGCACATCATCTCCACACTGAGAGAGGGACAAGCTAGGTAATAAACTTACACTGGTCAGGCTTCTGACCATGTATAACTCTGGAGTCCTAAGCTGGGGAGCTGTGGGGAATTTTCCAGAGCCTCTCTATTGTTGGTTCATGGGTGGCCTACAAAAGCATTCATATAAGAACATAAGAACATAAGACATATAACATAACATATAACTCAGCTAGATGCGTCCCTGCCTGTGAATGTTTGTGTGAGTGCAAGACCTGGAGGTGTTTGCAGCTCATCACATAATCACCGTGTGAGAGGGAGCCCAGGTTGGCAAGACAGAGGGCTCAGCATTACCCCAGTTCCAGGTTGCACCCTCAAGAACCCGTCACAGAAGGGCTACACCTCACAGACTTACAGGGGAGATATTGCCTCTGCAGACGCCTAAGAAGTTGCAGGATTTTGCCTGTAGCTTTAGGGGGTAGAAGCAGCGTGTGTGGGGTGTGTGTGTGTGTGTGCATGCATGCATGAGGGAGGGGGAGGGGGCAGAATCAGTCTGTGCATGTGTGTGCGCGTGAGATAGACAGAGAGAGGGGAGACAGAAGCAATCTGTGTGTATGTGTTGTGTGTGAGGGGGCAGAAGCAGTCTTGTGTGTGGTGGGTGGGTGGGTGAGGGGGTGGAAATAGTCTGTGTATGTGTGTTGTATGTGAAGAAGAAGAAGAAATCTCTGTGTGTGCGAAGGGGAAGAAGCAATCTGTGTGTGAGTGTGAGGGGGCAGAAGCAGTTTGTGTGAGTGGTGTGTGTGAGGGGGTGATAGCAATGTGTGGGTGGGTCAGGGGCAGAAGCAGTCTTCTGTGTGGCGTGCATGAGGGGGCAGAAGCAGTCTGTGTGTGGTGTATTTTTAAGTTGGCAGAACCAGTCTGGGGAGTGGGGGACAGAAGCATTATGTGAGTGTTGTGTTTGTGCAAGAGGGCAGAATCAGTCTTGTGTGTGTGTGTGAGGAGGCAGAAGTAGAGTGTGTCATGTGTGTGTGTGAGGAGGTAAAAGCAGTGTGTGCGCGGGGGAGAGAAGGTGGGTCAAAAGCAGTCCTGTATGTGAGGGGGCGGAAGCAGTCTGTGTGTATGTGTTGTGTGTGCGTTGTGTGTGAAGAGGCAGAAGCAATCTTCTGAGGTGTGTGTGTGAGGGGGTAGAAGCAATGTGTGTGTGTGTGGCAAGGTGACAGAAGCAATCTTGTGTGTGGTGTGTGTAAAGGGGCGGAAGCAGTCTGTGTGTGTTGTGGGGGCAGAAGCAGTGTGTGCACAGGGGTGGGTGAGGGGACAGAAGAAGTCTGTGGAGGGGAAGAAATAGTCTGCATGTGTGTGAAAGGGGGTGAAAGCAGTCTGTGTGTGTTGTATGTGAGGAGCAAAACAGTCGTGTGTGGTGTGTGTGTACGGGAAGAAGCAGTCTGTGCGTGTGGTGTCTGTATGAGGAGGTGAAAGCAGTGGGTTGGGGCAGAAGCAGTCTATGTGTGTGGGTTGTGTGTAAGGGACCAGAAGCAGTCTTGTGTGGTGTGTGTGTATATGTGTGTGAGGGGGCAGAAGCAGTGTGTCTGTCAGTGTGGGTGTGGGTGTGGGTGTGAAGATGGAAGGTCTGTTTGTGTGGTGTGTGCGCATCCGTGTGTGTGATGGGTGGATGCAGAGCTGCTACCTTTGTCCTGGGCCCTGATGGCACAGCTGTTATTCAGTGTGGCATCCTCCAGGCTGGCGATCCAGTTCACTGAGCTCCGAACCTGGGATGGGGGAACAAAGAAGAGTCTGCATGGGGTGCTGAATGGCAGACACTGGCATCTGCCATGCTCACAGCGCAAGAGCACAGCACTCCCACAGAAACAAACAGTGCAGTTCAGGTGAGCCAGGCCCTCAAAGCCCCACACAATCACCCTCAGCCTGTGTCAGGGCCACTTCCCTTCAGGGTGTTTCCTCGGCTCCCTACCCATCAATCATGCCCCTAGGAGAGGAGCAGCAGGTGCCCCATGGCGCTGCTGGGCTGGCGGTACCTTGGGCTGTGGAGATGCACTTCCATCACCGTTCTCCAGTCTGCAAAGAGGAGAAATACACACAGGTGAGAGCCCTAGAACTGGCACCTCCCAGACATGAATCAGGCACAGCACCCAGGGGCACTACGTCACCCAGAGCACAGCCAACAGCTGCGAGTTCACTTGGGGAGTTCAGCTTGGAGCTCCTCCACCACGGCACTGAGCCCCCAGAGCTTCCTGTGGGTTTAAACCCCTCCTTCTCAGCTGGGAGCCCAGATACCTGGATGGGGAGAGGGTCTGAATGACACTGACTAGTTTCTTCCTCCACATAGCATGTCCTTCCGGCATGTCCAAGAGCCCTAAGCCTCCCAAGTCCATTCCCTCTGAGGCACAGAGAAGCTGGCCCAGCCACGTGAGTTAACAGCAGGGCTGGGGTAAAAGGCAGACCTCTTGACTCCCCACCCCCACTCTAAGCCCACACATCTGCACATCTACCCTGGTATTAGGACCCAGGAGTCCAGTCACTGCCGCACAGGTTACACTGCATCCTTGCTGGCGCAGCCAAGGCCATGTGGCTGGGACTCAGGCCTGCAGAAGGTTCAGGCATGGCTCCGGTTATGGCTGAGCTGCGGTGAGAGTTGTCCGTCTATGCACTGACAGGGCCGCAGGGGGTTCGGATGTAAGGAGGTGGTGCGGAGCAGTGACTCACGTTCTGTTCCTCCGACGATCCTGTGTCTGGTCCCGGAGCAGGCTGCACAGACGAGGATTCCGGCTCACGAAGTCTGAGAGGTTCTGCAGGACAAAGGCTCTGGCTGGTCAGTGCCAAGCTGCCCCATGCAGGGCAGTGATTTTAGAGCATGTGCTGGGACACCTGAGGTCACCCTACACAGGGGCCTGGAAATCTCTCCCCGGGGAAGGGAGGGGGGCGGTATTTGGGGTTGGCTCCATGGGTAGCAATGTCCTCACATGACACCCTGGAAGAGCCAGCATTACCTGTGGCCGGTCGAGCGTCTAGCCCAGGGGTAGGCAACCTATGGCATGCATGCCAAAGGCGGCACATGAGTGGATTTTCAGTGGCACTCACACTGCCCGGGTCCTGGCCACCAGTGTGTGGGGCTCTGCATTGTAATTTAATTTTAAATGAAGCTTCTTAAACATTTGAAAAACCTTATTTATTTTACATACAACAATAGTTTAGTTCTATATTATAGACATATAGAAAGAGACCTTCTAAAAACATTAAAATGTATTACTGGCATGTGAAACCTTAAATTAGATTAGAATGAATAAATGAAGGCTCGGCACACCACTTTGGAAAGGTTGCCGACCCCTGGTCTAGGTCCCTGGGGCTATAAGGATGGAGTCTGCTATGCAGGGTGCAGTAGCCAGGGGCAGTTTATCTTTTCTAGGATAGCACCCCTGGTGCTGGATTATGGAATCGCATCCTCACACGCTGCATCTCCACTGGCAAGAGACGTGAAAGGAACGGTGGCCATGGGTGGCAGGGGACAGAGCTCAGCAGCTCTGGGGCCAGGATCAGCCTCATTACTCCCTTGGATGTCAGCCCCCTTGAGCCCACTGCTTGCCACACTCCCCCACCCATGTGCTGCTTAGCTCCTCTCCTGCCCCACCCCAGTACCTGCAGCAGGGTTATGGCACTGTGGTCGGCCTGCAGCAGATGCCCATAGAGCAGCACCCATTGGCTGACCAGCCTTAGGATCTTCTGCCGCTTGCTGAGGGTGTAGACGGCCTTCTCCTGTTCTGAGCCGTCTGATGGCTCCGCATGGAAAGTGGGGGCCAGTCAAGGAAGCCACTAGGTCAGTGTGTTCTGGGAGCAGTAATGGGGTCAGGCAGCAAGTCTGCAGGGCATTCCCATGCCAGTCAGTCCCACTGCACAGAGAGTGGCTAGCCCTGCAGTATGCACCCAGAGAACAGCAGAAGCAATCAGCCCCACAGCACAGACATGGGGTAGTGTGCGATCTGGCCCCCAGGAGATCTGACCCACTGCATGGGCAGTGGAGGGGACAGGACCCCCCACATTGCTAGCTTTGGCAGCACTGCCCTTTGGCTGACAGTCACCCCATTCCATATCCCAGACTCCCACATGTGCAAGCAGCTCTGTCTAGTCCATAGCTCGGTGGCTGTGATGCCTTTGCTCTCCGCACATGGCCCCTGTGCAGCATGTGGATAAGTGCAGACTGGCCCCAGGCAACAGGTGCTTTGAGCCAGAGGGATGCAGACTATGGCCACACTAGAGAGCTCTGAGCAATGCAGCTGTGCCAGTGTAAGCTCTCTTTGCAGTGCAGACATAGCCTTAGACTGAGAGACCAGCAAAATGAGCCAGGATGTGGAGCTCCCCGAGTGAGTGCGGAGGGGGTGGCACTGCTGCGCCAGTGGGCCCTGAGAATGGGTCTGTCTCTTCACACAGCAGAGCCCAAGCACAGAACACACAGGCTGCAGAGCTACAGACCCCACAGTGGTTCTCTGGCAGGCTCCTCACAGATTCGCTCTGTTTCTCTGTCTTTTGTGGTCAGGAGGAAACCCGTGATCCACCGCTCCCAAGCTGCACCGCGAGGTGCTGGTCTCTGCAGCCCTAGAAGGATATTGGTGCAGAAGGGCTCTGCAGAGCTGGGTGGTCGGCATGAACACATTGTAGGTCAGCAGGAAATCCCCAACCAAGGTATCTGAAAAACAACAGCCCAGCACGCATTAAAGGTCCTCGCCCCAGGCAGGAGCCACTGGTTCTGGGCCCAGCAGCAATCCCAGACAGCATGCTCCCACCATCCCTTCAACCATCCCAGTCCCCTGTCCCCAAACCACCTCAGCTCCCTGTACTCCCACCCCCCAAAACATCCCAGTTCCCTCAAACCATCCCAGCCCTCATGTCCTACAAGCCTGCAACCATCCCAGCCCCCTGTGCTCCCACTATCTCCCCCAGCCATCACAGACCCCCATGTTGCCTTCGGAGCTGGACAGCCAGAGAACAGCTGTTGCTCTCCGGCTGCCCAGCTCTGAAGGCAACGCCACCGCCAGCAGCAACACAGAAGTGAGGGTGGTCTGGTCTGGTATTGCCACCCTTACTTCTGGGCTGCTGTTGATGGTGGCTCTGTCTTTAGAGCTGTGTGCCCAGCCAGCAGCCACTACTCTCCAGCTGCCCTTTTAGGTCAGGACCCCCATTCTGAGAAATGGTAACTTAAGGGCTTTATATGTTTGTGTTTTTAAATAGTCATGCTTTGTTTCAACACTGACATTTAACATTTAAATATCTGAAACCATGAATTCAATGTTTTTAAAATACTATGGGCTGGTCTTCACTACCCACTGGATTGGCGGGTACTGATCGATCTTTCGGGGATCGATTATCACGTCTTGTCTAGACGTCATAAACCGATCCCCAAAGGCGCTCCCCGTCGACTCCGGTACTCCAACTTGCCAAGAGGCGCAAGCAGAGTCAACGGGGGAGCCCACTGCCGCTGTGAGGATGCTAGGTAAGTCCACTTACAATGCACCGATTTCAGCTACGCTATTCACGTAGCTGAAGTTGCATATCTTAGGTTAACAAGCACACACACAAACACGCTCTGCGCGCTAGTGTAGACCTGGCCTCAGATCATGAGATTTACCAAACTGGACCATGAACTTGGTGATGTGACAAGCAGGGAGGAGGGTGGACGTGATCTCAAGAGTTTCACTGGAGAGGGGAGGCTTCTCTGAAGGGGGATACCTGGAGCTGTAACCTGAGATGAGAAGGGGGAGGAGAGATGACACCTAGAGCCCGGGAGGTGAACAAAGGAAGGGAAAGACAGCTGCAAGGTTTTGCGGGGAGTAGAAGCTGGCTGGGGAAGAGGAGGGAGCCTGGATTTGGGGTCTTATCTTCCTGCCCCCCAGAAGGACCTGACTAAGGGGTCCTGTTTGTACTGACAAGTTCTGAGTTGGATTGTGTTCCTGTCATCTCAAATAAACCTTCTGATCTACAGGCTGGCTAAGAATCACTGTGAATTCCAGGAAGTGCGGGGTGTGGGAACTGGACTCCCCCACCTCCTGTGACACTTGGTAAGGCTCCAGCTGGGTGTTGTGTGGAGAATGTAAGACAGTGTCTGCTCTGCATTTCTCTTTAGTGCTGCAGGAACCTGGCACCATGTCCAAGCTCAGAAAAGCTCTGTATGTGCATGTGTGTGTCCATAAGTGTGTATCTGTGTGCACGTGTATCCAGGCACATGTCCGTGAGGGCATGTATCTCTGCACACAGGCATGTCTGTGTATCTGGGAATGCGTGTATCTGTGTGTGTCCATGCACACATATCCATGGGAGTGTGTATCCAGGGGCACATGTCTGGGCACATGGCGAGCCCAGCCCAGCCAGCCCACACCTACCCAGAGGGTCTGAAAATGTCGCGTCCAACCTCATGGCTTCCAGCAAATGTTCCAAGATCTTGTCAGGGGTCCCAGCCATCACCGAGTACCTGGAGGACAGAGTACACCCAACACGTCAGACACCCACAGGGTCATAAGCCTCATCCCCTGGCCTAGACACATGGCGAAGACCCAGCCCACACAGGCTCAGCAGAGCCACCAGGTGACCAACTACAGACATGCCTCTACCTGCCCCGCACACGCTCCCAATCTGGCAGCTGGGGTCCACAGCTCAGATGTGTCCCAGCATCCTTTGTAACAAGCACCACGGCTCCTTTGAAACGTTGCAGCTGCCAAGGGAAGCAGAAGCAACAGCTCCCCACCCTGCTGCATCAGACAGCAGGACCTCGTCAGGGGGAGGAGATGGGGTGGGGGTGGGGAACTGCATGGGGCAGCCTGGGATCACAGTGAGGTCTCCCTGGGAACAGCCCAGTCTGTCTCACTGCCGCCTGGGCCCTGGGGTGCTGCTGGTCCCAGGCCTGGCAAGGTTTTGGCCGCAGGGATAGAAGCCGCTGTACCTACTGCTCCCCGCAGATGGTGACTGGTTGCTAGAGCCACTGCCCTGCAGGTTCTTCTCCAGCACTAGCACCACCTTCCCGTGCTCCTTCAGGCGCATGGTGTTGGCCTCGACATCCTAGAGAACCCAGCATCAGAGTTGCTGCTGAACTGTCTCTGTGAGATGGGTCAGCAGGGGTGGGGTGGGGCAGTGCAAGAACTGGGGCAGGGGCAGGGGTTGGGGCAGAGTAAGGACAGAGGTGGGGCAAGGGGCACTGCAAGGACTGGGGTGGGGTAGGGCAACTCAAGGACTGGAGCAGGGTTGGGACACTGCAAGAACTGGGTCAGGGTAAGGGGGCAGAACAATGACTGGGGAAGATATAAGGCACTGCAAGAACTGGGGCAGGGGCAAGGATTGGGGTGGGGGCAGAGCTGGAGGCAGAGCAAGGACTGGGGCAAAGCTGGGGTGGGGCCAGAGGCAGAGCAAGAGCTAGAGCAGGCCAACGGACAGGGCAAGGAGTGGGGCAGAGTGGGGGCAGAAAGTCCACCCCTTCCTAGGCAGGAGATTCACTAGATCCCTCCCGCTCCCCCAGCGACTGTTGGTCCCTGTACTGGGATCTGCTCATGCTAGTGGCTGCCCTGCCCTGTGACTCTGCTTTTGCACACTTGTCCTGGGGCAGGTGTTGTCAGGAGCAGGGAGCAGGAGGTCTCAGGAGCAAATGTACCTGGACTGTAACCTGACCCCCCTGCCCTGGGGTCGGGGGAGGGGAGGCTTTCTGCCTGAGTGTGAAGGTGAACAAAGGCTGGGGGAGTGGCCGGGGGGAAGGGTGAAAGGCAGCAGTTTCAGTTGAGGGGGTTAGAAGTTGGCTGGGGAACAGGAGGGAGCCCGGATTATCTCCCTGCCCTCCAGAAGGGCCTGACTAAGGGGTCCTGTTTGTACTGACCAGCTCTGAGTTGGATTGTGTTCCTGTCATCTCACATAAACCTTCTGATCTATGGGCTGGCTAAGAATCACTGTGAATTCCAGGAAGTGGGGGTGTGGGAACTGGACTCCCCCATACCCTGTGACAGGTGTCTCTCAGGGCAGGACGGGGCAGTGGGTAACAGCAGCACAGTGGGCTGGAGCATGAAGTGCCTGGATACCAGGCAGACCCGGGCAGAAAGACATCGAGTCCTGTTCCCTGGCTGTTTCTCTCAGCCGGCCGGCAGAGAGTCCTGATGAGACTCTTATCAGGCCCAGGAGCTCCATGGATTTGAGCCCAGTGAGTGCTGGGCCAGAGAGCCCCAGTCAGTGGAAACCAGAACATGAGACCAAGATGCCTGACTGCGCTATGTGGATAATAGAGCAGATGCAGGCAGTTTCCACAGGATCCGTGGCTGGACAGGGCTTGGCCCAGCCCAGAGGAGAATATTAGCAATGATTGACAGAGCCAAGGAAGTGGAGTCGCAGGCAAGCTGGCAGGCTGCCTAGAGGGCACCATGTATCAGTCCCCATGGGTCACCCAGTGGGAATTTTTAATATTGTGGATGACTGTGTGCCTCAGTTTTCCCTATGTGTGCATAGTTAACTAGGTGTGGGGAAAGATCCAGGTGTGGCTACCTGGGGCCTGGGCTGAGAAGGCAATGACCATTCCAATTGCCCTGGACATTTGGTACCTAGCAACTAACGGCCAGGGGCAGCAGACCCTTCCACAGGAAGCCAGTTGGGTGAGACCAGCTGGAGTACAAAGGGCTGGGAGGAGGCCGGGTGACAATATTTGCTTGGGAACAGGACAAAAGGCCTGAGGAAAGGCCGGGCAGTGGTGTTAAGAGTGGGTTGCTGGAGGGGGAGAAGCACCTGGCCTGGGACTAAAGAGGGCTGTGGTCTGAGCCAGATGGACTTTGCTCTAACTTTCTGTTCTCTGTGTTAACTAAGGACTTCCTATGCTGTGTTCCTCCAGATTAAGGAAGTTGGGGGTGTCTTGCTCCCTTTGAGTGTGTAAGTCTCCCTTCATGCCCAATCCAGCTGCAGGGAGCTCATGGTGTGAGGCAGGGGTGCTGAAAGCTCCAAGGTTTGGACCCAGGAGGTGGTGAAGTCAAGGGGCTTACAAGTGAGAGTGTGACCCTAATGGGGCTGATACACTGAAAGGTTCCTCCCGGGGACCATTCCTGGCTGGTACCACAGCACCAGACCTGAGGATCAATGACACCATGGCACCAAGCCCAGGGCACAAAGGCACAGATGGCAAGGGCCACACAGCAGGAAACGGGGACAGCCTCCTTGCAGCTGGGGCTGCACTGCAGATGTGCCTGCAGCGGGGACTCAGCAGAACAGTACAGAACGCAGGGGATCACCATGTGTCAGCCAGCCCCCCACTTCCCCCAACACACCCTCCTGCTGCTCAGAGTCCCCAGCCCTATCTCCAGCCTGGTACGCCATGGATACTGGGCTGTGTGGCTCTGGTGATGTGAGCTGATCCACAGACCAAAGAGGCAGCAGTCCCAGTGCCCACAGCCTGCTTGGCAGGGGCAGCAGGAAGAAGAACACAGGAGATCTGCCCTCTGGGGATGTCTGGGCCCCGTGGTGCAGGGACTGGGCCCACCTTGAGGATGCGGTTGAAGTCTCGCTTGTCCACACGCAGGAAATGGCAGTTGTCCTCCCGCAGGATGATGGTGGCAGCTCGGGGGGCATCGTTCACCAGCGCCAGCTGTCCAAAGTCATCCCCCTCATGCAGGGTGGTCACCAGGCCCTGGAGGTAGCAGCTGGGTGAGAAACCAGAGATTCCCACACCATCACCCGCCGGCTTTGGAGCAGGGGAACCGGGACGTGCTGGGATCCAGGGGGAGCAACATGCTGGCTCAGGGGGCACAGGCCCTTCATCTCCCACCTCCACTTGTTGCTCTCAAGGGGTGGAGCCTGGAGGTCCCAGTTCCATCCCTAGGAGCACAGCTAAGGTGACCAGATATTCCAATATTAGGGGCTTTGTCTCACATGGGCAATTATACCCTCCCCCATCCTGATTTTTCACTTTATATCTGTGTGACAAGTAGGGGGAAGGGTGGACATGACTCCTGAGGCTAAACTACTCTGACCTGGAAACCTGGAGCTGTAACCTGAGATGGAGGGGGAGGGGAGTTGACACCTTGGGGCTGGCAAGGGAGCAAAGGGCAGGCAGACGTTGGAGTTTTTTGAAAAGGGGTTAGACGCTGGCTGGGGAAGAGGAGGGAGCCCGGATTCGGGGTCTCATCTCCCTGCCCCCCCAGAAGGGCCGGGCCAAGGGGGCCTGTTTGTACTGACAGCTCTAAGTGGGATTGTGTGCCTGGCATCTCAAATAAACCTTCTGATCTACTGGCTGGCTAAGAATCACTGTGAATCCCAAGAAGTGGGGGGGTGGGGTGGGAACGGGACTCCCCCACCCCCCGTGACAACTGGTGGTAGGGGTGGGATCTACTGCACCCCAGGAACGACACTTCCTGCAGTAAGTGA
>ML677378.1:5267214-5373293 GCA_007922305.1 Dermatemys mawii
CGAAGGTTTGTGCCCCACTTTAGTGCCATAGCTGCCCCCATCACTGAGCTATGCAAGAAGGGGAAAGCAGACAAGGTGATCTGGACCGAGCAGTGCCAGAGGGCTCTCTGTGTGCTGAAGGAAGCTCTCGTCAGCGGCCCGGTTCTGGCAAACCCGGACTTTGACAAGCCATTTGTGGTATTCACCGACGCCTCAGATGTGGGGCTGGGGGCGGTGTTAATGCAGGAGGATGAAAAGGGGGAGAGACACCCCATCGTGTACTTGAGCAAGAAGTTGCTCCCCCGGGAGCAGAACTACGCGGCCATCGAGAAGGAATGCCTGGCCATGGTGTGGGCCCTCAAGAAACTACAACCGTATCTATTTGGGAGACACTTCACCGTGTACACTGACCACTCCCCCCTGACCTGGCTGCACCAGATGAAAGGGGCCAACGCCAAGCTCCTGAGGTGGAGTCTGCTCCTGCAGGATTATGACATGGACGTGGTCCATGTGAAGGGAAGTGCCAACATTATAGCGGATGCGTTGTCCCAGAGAGGGGGCCCTGAACTTCCCCAGGTCGCTGGTCAGAGCGACCCCGCTCAGTTCAGACTGGAAGGGGGGGGTGATGTGACAAGTAGGGGGAAGGGTGGACATGACTCCTGAGGCTGAGCTACTCTGACCTGGAAACCTGGAGCTGTAACCTGAGATGGAGTGGGAGGGGAGTTGACACCTTGGGGCTGGCAAGGGAGCAAAGGGCAGGCAGACGTTGGTTTTTTTTGAAAAGGGGTTAGACGCTGGCTGGGGAAGAGGAGGGAGCCTGGATTCGGGGTCTCATCTCCCTGCCCCCCCAGAAGGGCCGGGCCAAGGGGGCCTGTTTGTACTGACAGCTCTAAGTGGGATTGTGTGCCTGGCATCTCAAATAAACCTTCTGATCTACTGGCTGGCTAAGAATCACTGTGAATCCCAAGAAGTGGGGGGTGGGGGTGGGAACGGGACTCCCCCACCCCCTGTGACAATCTGGTCACAATAGGCTCAGTGGACCTGCAGGGGGAGGAATCAGGGGATCCTGATTCCATCCCAGCAGTGGGGCTCAGTGGGATTGCAGGGGGAGGAGTCAGAGGATCCCGGTTCCGTCCCAGCAGGGGGCCCAGTGGGATTGCAGGGGTAGAAGCCTGGAGGTCCTGGTTCTGTCCCAACCCCGGGGCCCAGTGGACCTGCATGGAAGGAGACAGGAGATCCTGATTCCATCCCAGCAGTGGGGCCCAGTGGGATTGCATGGGGAGGAGCCTGAAGGTCCTGGTTGTGTCCCAGCAGTAGGGCCAGTGGGACTGTAGGGAGCATGGAGAGCAGGGAAGCACATACCTTGCCATGGGTGACCACGTTCACTGAGCCCTTCCAGATGATGTACCATGAGGTGCCTTTGTCTCCTTGGCTGAACACTGCAAAGAAGTTGTGGTTTGTCCAGGGAGCCCAAACAACTGGGGATCTGGACCACACATTCTAGCCCCGCAGAGGCTATTCGTTCCAAGGGAGCTGCCCTGACCAGACCAGCCCTGCCGTGGGGAGCACAGAGATCTGGGAAGCATGGGACAAGTACTCTCGGGGCTGGTGCTTTGGCCGGCTCCGTCCCCTAAGCCAAGAGGACTTGTGGGGCCACACAGCAGGGTCGGGATGTGCCAAATGCTGAATGCCACCATTTCCAGCCATTCCCACACTGACCGCCCAGGGACTCAGAGTGCACTCAGGGCTCAGGCCCTTACCCCAGAAAACAGCCCCAGGGCTCCTCCCTTCCCACAGGGTCTGGTGGGCACAAGGTTCCCTGGGATCAGAGCCCTGCAGTGGGTGCCAGGGGCGGTCTGCTGTGTGGTGCCAGGCAATGACACACCATGGGGCAGTGCCTGGTGCGGCACTGGGTTGCTCCTGCACCTCCAAGGTGTAACTTCTTGGTACCAGAGGACGCCAGGCACCAGGCTGGGTACAGTGGTGCCCCAGGAACCAGACTGGCAGAGCACAGGACACCCCGCTCTGGGCCCAGGCTCACAGTGTCACTGGCTGGGGCAGGCTGTGATACTCACACACGGTGCCCGCTTTGGGGTGCGACTCAAACAGCAGCACAGAGGCCAGCTCCCGCTTCACCTGCAGTGAGAGACACCCCTTAGCACTGTCCCGGCACAGGGCAAGGGTCATGGGATGGGGGGCTGGCACTGGATGGCATGAGGCCTGGGCTGAATGAGATGAGCATATTGGGGCAGGCAGACAGGGGGAGGGAGGGTGTGCTGCCAGGCCGGGCTTGCCTGGCAGCACAGGGCAGGAGCAACAGTGGGGCCCAGTGAGACCCAGTGAGATGCCTGAGGAGCTGGGTAAGGGAACTCCATGGGGGCAGAGAGAGCTGGGGAGTCAGGATGGATAGTCTAGGACACACAGAGGGCAAGAGGTGCTTGGCAGAGGGTTCCCCCTGGCTGAAAGGAGGCTGGGGCTGGGTAGAGGCAGTGGGGATAGAGGTGAAGCAGGACTGTAGGTGGGTGAGAGGTAGCAGGGGTAGCAGGGGAAGGAGAATGGGGGCTTGCGGGGAAAAGGGAGTGGGAGTTGGTGCGGGGAATAGGGGTTCACCATGGGGATGGGAGTGGGGGTTGGTGGTGGAACAGGAATTGGAGCTGGCAGGTGGAGGGCAGCAGGGCTGGTGGGGAGAGGGGCTGGCGGGGGTGGGGGAGCAGAGGTTGACCAGAGGAAGGGGAGTGGGGATTGTGGGAGAAGGGGAATGGGGGCTGGCCGGCATAGGACAGCAGTGTTGGTGGGAAGAGGGGCTGGCCAGGGGAGAGCAGGGGTTGACCGGGGTGAGGGGAATGGGGGATGGTGGGAGAAGGAGAATGGGGGCTGGCCAGGCAGAGGACAGCAGGGCTGATGCGGAAAGGGGCTGACGGGGTGGAAGCAGGGGTTGGCCGGGGTGAGGGGGAGCCAGCACTCACCGAGTGGGAAAGATGAGCCACAGCTTTGATGTGCAGCAGCTCCTCAAAGATGACCTCCAGCTCATCCTCCATGCGCTGGGCAGGGCTGGGGAGAGAGCAGTGTTACCCTGGCACTAGCGTGCCTGGGGCACAGATCCCCATGCTGAGCATGGCCCCACACAGAGGGCAGCCCTGGCCAGGCACCAGGGTGGGTCTCACATCCCCCTTCCTCAGGTGCTGTCTTGGGGGGGTCTGTTTGTCTAGGATCTGAAGCAGAGGGCACCGACTACCCAAATATACCCCAGCCTGGCAAGACAATTCCAGGATCCAGGCAGACCACAGGGCCCTTGTGGTAATGTGGGGAGATGGCCCACTTAGCGCCCTCTACACCCCACCTAGAGTTTCAGACCCACTGAGCCCAGCTGCTCCTGGGGGGCAGCCCAGCTGTGGGGAGGGTGAGTCTCTTGGTGGGCAGCCCAGCCCTCCCCCAGCCATGGGGCACATGTGGCATACTCACAGCTTGCGCAGGGCCATGGTGAGCAGCGCATCAGGGCCCAGCTGGGCCAGAAAGGCCAATGCCTCCAGTAGCTCCTCAGTGTCCCAGGTGCCAGGCTCCAGACTCAGCTCCCCCTCAGCGAAGCGGTAAAACTGGGCATCCTTGTCCTGGAAATGCCACTCCTGCTTCACTGGGGAGAGATCCATAGGGCAACATCAGCCTATGTGCGATGCCAGGCGTGGCATGAGCCTGGCTCACAAAGTGCCTGGACCAGGTCACGAGCCGCTGTGAGCCCATGAGAGAGTCGGTACAGCGTGAGATGGGGTAGGAACAGACACCAGGGTCACAGTGGAAACCGTCAATGTGTGCCATGGGCGGAGGGGCATAGGCAATACCTCCCTTGCTCTCCTTGTCATGGGCAGATATTTGACAGGAGCCTGAACTGGGCCCTGTCCCCCCAGCAAGGAGCCCAGCCATGGAGCAAGAGCTTGGTGAGGGTGTAAGTCTAACAAATCCATACAGCCCCTGGCCCATCCCATAGGCCCTCACAATTCCGGCAACCCCACCCCAGTGGGTCCTGGCCCAGCACATCCTAACAAACTCCACGTGGTTTCCAGCCCCACCCCTGCATCCCCCAGCCGAGCCCACCCTGCCAGACACCATGGGACCTCAGCCTGCCCAGCCCACCCCTGGCAGTCCTTGGCCTACCCTTCACCTCCAGGACCTGTGCATTCCCTAGCAGCTCCTGACATACCCCACTCCACCCAATTGGGTCCTTCCTGGCCCACTGCACCTGGCACAACAATCAGCCCCTCCTCTCTGCCTGATGCCATGTGGCCCAGTCCCATACCATCCCACCAGGACCCTGGCAGGCCCTGGTACACCCCTCCTTATTGCATCCTGGCCACCACACCCAAACTCCACATCATTCCCAGCTCCATCCCTTGATTTCGGGATGTGACAAGCAGGGAGGAGGAAGGTTTCTCTGGAGAGAATGTACCTGGACTGTAACCTGACCCCCCTGCCCTGGGGTCAGGGGAGGGGAGGCTTTCTGCCTGGCTGTGAAGGTGAACAAAGGCTGGGGGAGGGGGCGGGGGGAAGGAGAAAGGCAGTAGTTTCAGTTGAGGGGGTTAGAAGTTGGCTGGGGAAGAGGAGGGAGCTCAGATTTGGGGTCTCATCTCCTTGCCCCCAGAAGGGCCTGACTAAGGGGTCCTGTTTGTACTGGCAAGCTCTGAGTTGGATTGTGTTCCTGTCATCTCAAATAAACCTTCTGATCTATGGGCTGGCTAAGAATCACTGTGAATTCCAAGAAGTGGGGGGTGTGGGAACTGGACTCCCCCACCCCCTGTGACACGGGCCCCATGCATCCCTCAGCCTACCTCACTATATGGCCCCCAGCCTGCTCCATCAGGCCCCCTCATAGACCCTGGTCTATCCTGCCCTGCTGGGTCCCGGCCTACCACAACCTGACAAAGTCTACATGGTTCCCAGCCCCAGCCTGTGCCCACACAGGCCCTGGCATGCCCAGCCCCCAGCCCAGTCCTCCAGCCTGCTCCTCTCAGCTTGGCACTGCAGAGGTGCCAGAGTCCTGGAAGCACCCAGACCCTTTGTGATTCTCACCATGAGTCAGGACTCCTCCATCCACCAGCACCTGGCAAACCCCAATGGCCTGGCTCCGCGTTTGGATGGACAGCCCTGCGCTGAGCAGCCAGTCCACCAGCTCCTTCCCGGAGCAACAATGCCTGCAGCCGGAGAAATGGTGATGGATGAGTGACACAAAACTAGTGACCTGGGGAATCCAGGGCTGGCACAGCAGGGCAGGAGAAAAGGTGCAAGGAAGGTTTTGTGGACTATCATTGCTGGGTGGGTGGGTGGGATTTGAGGGACACTAGCAGAGCTGGAGGCAGAGAGAGTCCTCAAGTGGAATAGGAGGGGGTCTGTGGGTGGGGATTGAGGGGCACCAGCAGAGTTGGGGGCAGGGGGACCCAGGGCAGGGATTGCAGGGTCAGGATTGAGGTGTACTATCAGAGCTGTAGAAGAGGGAAAACCCAGGACTGGGGTAACAGGGGCTGAAGGTCAGGAAGGACACCAGAAGAGCTGTGGTGTGAGGAGAGAGCCCAAGACTGGAATACCGGGGGGCTGTGGGTGAGGATTGAGGGGCACCAGCAGACTTGCAGTGGGGACTCAGAGCAGGGATTGCAGGGGCTGAGGGTCAAACCAAGGGGCTCCGGCAGAGCTGCAATGGGGGTGGACGTAGGGTAGGTTCTGCAGGAGCTGGGGTTTAGGATTGAGGGACACCAGCAGAGCTGGGGAGGGAGGAACCCATGGCAGGTACTGCAGGGGCTGCTGGTCAGGACTGAGGGGCACCAGCAGAGCTGAGGAGGATGGGGGTAGGGGGCTGGGCTGTGGGTGGCAATTGAGGGGCAACAACTGGGGACCCAGGGCAGGGATTGCAGGAGCTGAGGGTCAGACCAAGGGACTCTGGCAGAGCTGCGAAGTGGGAGGGACCCAGGGAAGGTACTGCAGGGACTGTGGGTTGGAGGGCAGGGCTGTGTGGAGGAGGAGACTTGCCCTGCTTTGTGACTGACATTTAGCGACATTAAATTCTCTCAGGTAGGAAGCACCAGGCCTGCGAGGGTCCATGCTTGTCTCTTCCTTTCTGGCTTTGGGGATGGGGCTGTGACATCCCACCTGTCTATCCAGGCCTGGCCCCCAGGAAGGTCCATACCCAGGCACACAGGAGCTGCCCTGTGAGGCTCTCTCATTGGTAGGTACTGCCATGGCCACAAAGCAGGGCCATCCCACCTGTGGTGCCTGAGGTGGTATTTGTGATCACGGATGAGGCCAGGACAGGAGCTCACAAGGTGGCTGTACAGGAGTCTCCCTGCTCTCCAAATCTTCTCTGCAGGTGCCTGGGGGACAAACAAACATCAGCAGTCAGGAAGCTGGACAGGGGACTGGGCACTTCCTCCTTAGCCCTGCTTGTATCAGCCTTTGGCACTGCTTGCTCCATACGGGCTCTCCCACGCTAAGCAGGGTCACCCCTGCTCACAATTTGGACGTGAAACTGACAAGATAAAACTACCCCCAGCTTCCTCTCCCCTTCCAGCCAGTGTCCAGGCCAGGGATGCCATGGGATGCCCTGTGGGGTGGAGGGACACTCCCAGACAAACAGGCAGCAAGGGCCTTTTAAGTTGCTTTCTTTGCGCAGGGGAGTGAACTGCCTCCCAGTGATGGGGGGTGGCTTCCCAAAGCAGGGACTACCCCTCTCACCTGAGTAAGGCTCTGCCTGCCATCTGGGGCTGATTCACTGTCAGGGAGCGGCGTCTGGAAAACAACAGGACACAGACTTCCTCAGTTAGTGGCATACAGGGGCCCCTCCACACCCACGCCCTCTGTTTGAGGCATGCAGTGGCACAAGATGCCCTGTTGATAAAGATGCCAGCAGGGTCTGAGCACAGCCTGCAGCCACTTGCTATGAAGGGCAGAGATCACGTGGTGACAGCAAAGCTCTCCCAGTCCTACCTGGCAGGGGAGAGGGGCCTTTCCAGGATGACTCCTGGATTACACGGGGAGAGACAGGCCTGCAAGCCCCAGCCTGCAGGAGTCTCATTCAGACACTAAGCAAGGTTGCCCCATAGTCGCTGTTCATTGTTAAACAGCTGCCATTTCCTACCTCAACAGCAGTTGCATGTGTGGTGGATGCAGTGGGCAGTTTTTTCAGTGTAAAATTTTGATTGGAGAAGAACAGACTGGAACAAGGGCGATGCATGGGCAGCTGGATATGAGGCCCTTTAGAACTAGCCTGTTGTTACTGGTATCAGATTAGTCGGCCAACCATCATTGCGCCTTTGCTTAATGTGCTGCTACTGGTAACAGTTTTACAAATAGCCCTTGTGGGGGTTTTCCCCACTTAAATATAATGGTAACAAGCCTGCCCTCATCACACTGCCCAGCCAACACCTGCTTCCTGGGGCAGGGCTACACACCCCATGGGCTGAAGCATTGGTGCACAGGATAGTTAACTGAGTTACTTGAGGAAAATCAGGACTAGAACTCATGAGTTCCTGACCCCAAACATAGTCCACCTAGACCACCCACCGTAGGAGCTAGGCCTCCGCATGATCACAGCTGTGGCAGAGCCTCACTCATTAGCCAGCATGGGGCTCTGTCTGTAGTCTGAGCCAGGGAGCTGCCTGGTGATCTGTGAGCAGGGCTTAGCTAGACCCTGTATGTGAGGCCTGGCCGCAAGGGTGCTGAAACAATTTGTATAGTGGGGGTGCTGAGAGCCAGTGAACCAAACTGTAAACCCTGTGTAGCATGGACACCATTTCAAGCCAGGGGGTGTGGCAGCACCCCCAGCACCCCTAGTTCCCACACGTATGGGTCTGGTAATATGAAGAAAGTTCCACTGGCCATGGTTAGAGTTGGACGGGTTTGCTGCTGCTACTAGCCAGTCTAGGGGCCCAAGGGACCTCTGGGCCCAAGCCTAGCTTCCGGCTGGCTCACAAATGTCCCAGCTGTGCAGGGAGGGATCTGGCCAGGCTTACTGGCCACCCATACATCTCTAGGAAGAAAAAGAAGCAGTAGGAAGACCTGTGAGAGGTCCCAGTGCTCAGAGGTCAAAACAACGATTGGGACAGTACATTGCCCCCTCGCAGCCAGGGTGCTGCGAACTGGCACCAAGTCAAGGCTTCGATCAGGCAGGGCAGAACCAACCTCTCTCGTGGGCCAGCTGCTTTATCCCCCCAGTGCTGGAAGCCTCCAAACCTGCCAGGACTGTAAACCGGGTCACAATACACAGTACTGCTGAGACCAAGGAATCCCAGCTGAGCCTGGCCTACCCGTTGCAAGAACTGCAGATCGGAGAGCTTCCTCCCATGCTAAGGATGGAAAGGACAGACGATTCTCTGGAGATGAGGCCTCGAGGAAACCCTCAGCATCTCTGTTTTCCAACCCTCCGGCCCTGCCCTGGCTCATTCAGCTCTGGAAAGGTCCCAACTGCATAAGAAGCAATTAAAGAAGAACCTAGCACCAGTCCTATGATCCTGAGCAAGAGGCATGTGTACTTTGATCCAAGCCCTGCTTTGCTCTCCACTGCCCTGCTGTTCCTTCCCCTGACCCTTTCTCCACCGGTCCCTCACCTGCCACATATATTTATATTTGTCGGAGTTCAGACTTGAGTGGTGCCTCACCAACATACATGGTCTTTCACACACACTTTTCATGAGCATTTGAGCATGCAGGCTTCTCTTACGCTACTATGTGCCAAATGCTGATGTCTCATAGACAGAAGGGACCATCATGATCGTCTAACCTGACCTCCTGCACACCGCAGGCCTCAAAACCTCACTCACCCACTCCTGGAATAGACCCCTAACCTCTGGCTGAGTTACCAAAGTCCTCAAATCACAATGTAAAGACAAAGTTTGAGAATCCATTTACTCTTGTTTAAACCTGCAAGTGACTCATGTTGCAGAGGAAGGCAAAGAAAAACAACAGGGTCTCTCTCTACCAATCTCATTCACAGAAAGTACATGGCAAATTGAACATCTGATTTTAAAATTTGCAGTTTGTAGAAGGTCGGTAAGTTACATGAGGCATCTAATCAGACAGCAGAAACAGCAGCATGTGACCTGTGTCCCTAGCCAATGAAGTGCCCATTTTCAATTGTCTATTTGGTTATGGTATTCCCATTACCTGCCCTATGTCACATGGTATTGTTTCTGTTCCCTGACTGGCTGATTATGTAAATACAGTAACCAACACATTGGGTGCTGCAGAATGTATTTGTGCAATGTTTGTCTGCAGACCTGGACATCACTGAATAATGTTGAAGGGTGAAATCTGTAAGCCTTGCCCATATGCCCCATGGCACCTCTGCCTTGCCCACAGTACCTGGCCTTGGGTTCAGCTGCTCAGCTTTCCCACAGCAGATGCTTTCCTCACAAATTCTTGTTCAGTGAAAAAACCAATTTTCCACTGAAAAACATTTTGATGGCAAATGTCTAAGTGTCCCTGCCTCAAATCGCATTTGGCTGGGGTGAGGCTAATGGAATTTAGCAGCTGGAAACCAGGAGAGGAGCCAGAACCCAATAGTCAACCAGCTCCCTGCTGACTCCCAAGGTTCAACTCACCTCCACTAGCCACAGCATGAGACCCATCGTCTGGCCCAGTCTTCTGTGCTGGGCTGCAGAGCAGACTCATCACACTGCAGGCGCTCCTGAGCGCCATCAGACCACGGAGGGAGAGAAACCCCCAATTATACAATAGCTTTCCCATGGAGGGAATTCTCCTAATCCCAGGCAGTCAGTTGGCTATGCACCCACCCTAACTCCATGCCCTGCAACATCCCTGTCCGCCAGTCCTCAGTGAATTCCCTGGCTCTTTAAATTGTCTCGGCCCAAGGTGCAGGAAACATTTGCAGAGTTATCATCTATTTGTCACTGGAATGGACTAGAAAGTATTGTTCACTGTTGGTCAAAGCGTGCCAGTTAGAGACAGAGCAGGACTGGGTTGTAGGGAACAACCCTGCATTCTTATTTGGTATATTGGTCATGTGGTGGTGCCTAGAGGAGTGCTACTCAAAGTGGTGGTCCATGGACTGGTGCCAATCTGCAAGCCATCACTGCCGGCGAGTCCACGGTGAGTTTCCAGGAAACAAAGAAAGAAATAATAGTACAGTAGACGCTTGATTATCTGGGATGATAGGGAAAAAATTAATCCCGGTTAATAAAATCCTGGATAATCACCAGCCATAGGCAATACGGAGGAGGGGGGAGGGGAAGGGAGGGGGAGGAGGATGCGCCGGCCACCCTGTGCCCTGGGGGGAGGGGATGGGGGGGGCACTGGCTGTCCTGTACCCTGGGAAAGGGTCAGGGGAGGGCAGCCACCCTGCACCCAGGGGGATGGGGGCAGGGGGGCACCAGCCGCCTTTCTAATTTTTACTCACCTGGCAGCGCTCCAGGTCTTCAGCGGTGGGTCCTTCACTCGCTCCAGGTATGTTCGGCAGCACTGAAGGACCCACTACTGAAATGCCACTGAAGACCCAGGGTGGCCGGCGCACACACGCCTACCCCCTCCCCCTCGGGCACAGGGTGGCCAGCACCCTCCCCCCAGTGTCGCTGAAAACCCGGAGCGCCGCCCTGTCCCTAAACGTGCTGCCGGGTACTATGGGGGCCCTGCAGGGCCCAGGGCTGAGGCAAATTGCCTCACTTGCCCCACCCACACCCTCGGCAGCCCTGTTCCCCAGCTGCCCTGCACACTCATGGTGATTTTTTTGTTTTTCAGGGTCTTTTTTGCTTGGGGCAGCATCCTAGTTAACCCAATTCTGGATAATTGAGAGTCTACTGTATAATTTAAAAATCACACCAGAATTCCACCAAGAATAATTATCAGTCAATGAAGTCGACAATATTAAATAATAATATGTTTTCAGAAGCACCTATTATAATACTGATAATTATGCCATAATGCTACAGCATGTTTTGCATCAGATGCGTGAGCGTGCTTGCCCTAACCTTTTGCATATAAAGACCCCACTCCACTGGCAATTACCATGGAGAAGTTGAATAAAGAGTGTCATACAGTCTTTAAAGATGTCTGCATGGAAATGCTGGGCGAGCCAGCAGCAAAGAAAGTGACTCAGGTACCACTTTCAAATGACACTATAGCTCGACGAATTCACAATCTGTCTCATGATATGGAAGATCAGCTCATCGGACAGATTAAATTAGCAAAGTACTTTTCTTTGCAGCCTGATGAACATACAGATGTTGCTAACATGACCATTCTGATGGTGTATGTGCACTTTGAACATGAGGGTGATTTGAAAGAAGAGGGGTTTTTTCTGCTTCACTACCAACAAAAACAACTAGTTCTGAAGTGTTCAAGACTGTGAGTAACTACATCATTAACAAATGTGGGCTGGATTTCAAGTTTTGTGTAGGTGTATGTTCTGATGGCGCTGCCGCAATGAGAGGATGGCATTCTGGAGTGGTTATGAGAATACGATAATATGGTACTGGTCCCTGGCACATTGGAAAAAAATTTCCGGTCCACCACATCAGATAGTTTGAGAAGCATTGACCTAGAGGGCCCAATGAAATCCACGCTCTGCTGTGCTGGGCGCTGTACAGACCTTGGGAGACACTGCCCCGTCATCATCTCATGGTTCTGAGCACTGGTTTGGCTAGAAAGTGTCAGCATGTGAAGAGTTAATGCTTCAATGAAGTGCTGTAGAAGTGTAGCCTCCCTCCAGGCCTATGTTTGCACTGCTCACAAGGGTTTGCTGAAGGACTTAGGACATCAATGAGATAAATAACATCTGGGGAGCTGGAACCTACAGAAACCAACAGGGGAAACTGGACCGGGCCTTTTGGGGATAGTAAGATGACCCAAAGGGGCAGCGCCCAGCCACACCCATGATGACCCAGAGCGGCTGTGCCCAGCCAGACCCAAGATGCTCCAGAGGAGTAGCACCCAGCCACCCCCAGGCACGGAAGCCCCACGCTGACGAAGGATAGTGTTCCCCATCTGTTTCCATGTGACTGGAGAGGAGGGTCCCTTTGCTGGACAGTTTGTCCCCACTCGAGGAGATGGGTGGAAGCAACTGGCTCAGCATTCCTTCGCTGAAGGCAGGTCTCACAAATCCATCCAGCCTTGCACAAGGTCATTCCCAGAGTGCCCGTTTCCTCCAGCCATGAGTGTGTTTACACAGCAAATATCACAAGTGCGCCGGCTGCCAAGGCAGCAAGAAGTGCTAAGGGCACGGTGTGCTCAGCTCATGGCAATGGAGACCCAGTGCAGGGTGTTGCAGTCTGAGCTGGCCTCCCAGTTCCGACAGGGAGACAGGCCGGACACGTACTGGGAATGAAGTGGGACCCAGATCTGCAGAGCCAACCCCTCAGTGCCTATTATCAAAGAGCAAAACTAGCTGCACGGACATGGTGTCGGGTGGGAGTCAGTGCCCCTGGGCACAAAGCCAAGGTGTCACAGGGGATTGGCTGCTCCTCTGCACCCTAGAGCTAGCACATCACTCCCTGTGCAGACTTGGAGAGGGTCCATGGCAGCCTCCCCCGCCAGAATACCAGGGGTGCAGAAGGGATGACAGCAGCAGGACCTCAGCCGTGCAAGGCAGACACCACAGTGAGGGGCAAGGGATCAAAACCACACACTATCACAGTAGTCTCTCCCCATGCCTCCCTTCAGCCCTGGTCCTGTCCAGCCATCAAGGGCAGCACGGGTGAAGGTCCCCAGTCGATGGAGTAAAGTCCAGAGTTTCACCCTAAGCCAGATTGCAGACAAGACCCTGATCCCAGCATGTTGCTCTGACATGGTCCCAGAGAGGTCTCAGGGCCATGAGGGCATCTCTAGACCCTAGCTTGGCAGGGAGGAACAAACACATCCCTCTGCAGAGCTGCGTCTGTCAGTGCCAGCTGGGAATGGCAGGACTCAAATCTATGGGACCAGCTCACTCTTTAGCGACAAAAGACTCTCTGGGACAAATTCTGTTTGTGCCAATTTACACCACAAAATCTTTGTCCCTTGTACTCTGAGCCCTAGAGTGACTGCTGCTCCTCCCTGGCAGAGCCAGCAGAGCCTACATTAACAGCACATGGTGCTGGCAGCAACTGGGCAAATCAAACGCAGCTGAATTAGCCAACCCCACTGCAGCATGAGTCTGTGGGAGTATGCCTTGCCCCTGCACTGGGATACCAGAGCCCAGGTGACAATGGTAAGAGCCTCACTCTCGCCTTTTGGAGACCACATAGTGTCTTCTCCAGCAGGTGCAAACTATGGTAAGGCCTGAGCTGACATCTCTCTGCACAGGAAAAAGAGGCACAAGTGCTGCAGGGCAGGGCAATGTACAAAGTTCTTTGCAGCCACAATTCTCTTTAAACATTAACTCAGCATCCTTCTGTTAATGCCAAGGGGTTAGTGCCTGGGGATGCCTGCACAGATCCCTACCTGGTTAGTACACATTTACTATAAGGTTCAACCCAAACCTGGGGCTTGCAGCAGATCTACCCTTACAGCACAAGTTACAAGCAAGTTCTGGGAGCTGCCCCCCAAGCTAGTCCACTCTGAGCTATCTGGTCCAGCTGTGACCCCAGTGCTATAGTTTATGGAGTCTGCACAGGAACAGGAAAGCTCTATGGCTTCCTTCACTCTCATGAGGATCAGCTGTGGTGTACATGCCAGCTTGTGACTGGGCTTACGTACCCCATACTGGCCCAGGCAGTGTCAGACCTATGCTACTGACAGTGGAAGTCCTGCCTCCCCAGCAGGACTGAGCATGCTCCAAATGCTCTAGTAGTATAAAGAGAGGGAGCTCAGCTCATTCCGGGCTGGTGGCTTCAGAGGAAGGACGTGCCTGGGAAGCGCCTGCGGAGGACCAGCCACAGCCCCTGACAGGGCTGGGAACTGGAGCCCACCTGGGCCTGCTGGAAGCCCAGCGACTACAGGAGCCAGAAGAGGCGACCAGCTAGATTGTCCACAGAGATCCTGAAGAATCATGGGAGACCACAACTTACATACTGGTAGGAAATGATCCAGGGAGGGTGACGGAGCAGTACCTCCTGCCCGGGAAGGCTCAACGTGTTTCAGTAGGACTCCCCCCCACCCCCCAGCCAACTCAGTGGCAAGGCACATTGCCACTGTTATGGCCCTGGGTCGAGGCTCGGTGGAGTTGGGTGGGCCTGGGCCCCCCTACCAGGGTCACTCCACCCCTTTGAGGGCACCCCTGCTTTATGGACTCTGGCCAGTAGGCCAGGCTGCCCTGCACCTAAGGGCCGCTTTATGGAATCTGGTCATTAGGCCACACTGTCCCAGCCCCAGGGCCTTAAACCCTCACACACCGTGGAGAATGCAGGCGACGACCCCGACCTGTTGAGAGGTCCAGGGGAAGGAGTTAAATGACGCCCCACTGCCGTCCAAGATGTACACCGAGAAGCTTCTGAAGTGGATGCTGGCAAGGCAGCAAGAGCAGGCAGCCCAACAGCAGCAGCAACAGGCATAGGTGATGCAGCAGATGGCCAGCCAGCAGCAGCTGCAGATGACCCAGCATCAGGAACAACAGCAGTAGCTCCTTTGTGAGTTGACTGCCCAGCAACATTTACAACAAGAATGCCTGGTCCAGCAAGTGGCCAGTTTATTGCACCCGTCAGGAGCCCCAGCCCCCATACCCACTGGAGCAGGATCCGGAGAGACTTTGGGGGAGCTGCCGATATGCCTCACTAAAACAGGACCAGGGGACAACTCCAAGGCGTTCCTGGTCACATTTGAGCAGGTCGTGATGGCCACCGTGCTGGCCCCGTATTTGACTGGGCAGGCACAGACTGCCTATCGTAACCTCAATCTCCAGGAGGCCCAGGTGAAAGCGACCATCCTGGACCATACCGGCATTAGCCCAGAAACTTACCGCCAGCACCTCCGCAAAGAATAGTACCCCTCTGGGGCCTAACCCCGGGCCGTGGCCCAACAGATACAGGACCACTGTTGGAGATGGTTGAACCTGGAAGGCTTGACCGGACCCCATGTGGCAGAGATGGTGGCGCTGGAGCAATTAACCCAGATCCTCCCAGCAGGAGGGACGGCATGGGTGCGACACCACCGACCGGCAACATAGACTTCCATCAGGCTCACAGCCACTGACAATCTGGCAGCTGAGGGAGCCACGACACCACCCTGGGGAGCTGGCAACCCGAGCAGAAGGGCTGGGCCAGGCAAAGGAGGCCCCCAGGGAGCAGAGGCCCAGGAGCCTCCATCTGTCACCTCCCCCACACTCGTTAAGCCCTCCAAACCCCAACTCCAGACAAAAGGGACACCCGGACAGTGACTCGAAGGGATCGGCATCTGCAAGGGGGATGAAGCCCACCACAAGAAGGCCCTAGGCCCACAGAAGCCCGAGACTGCTGCTGGGAGTGTGGCCAAGCAGGGCATTTTCAGCAGGAATGCCCATTCATGGACTGTAACTATGGAGAAGCCTGGGTTGCTAGCCAAAGGGCTCAGAAGAGAGAACTGGGAAAGCTTGTGGTTCCCATATGGGTTGAGGGGATCCCCACGAGTGCCCTCGTGACCTCAAGATGCAGTCAGACCCTCATGGGAGGGACTGATCCCTGGCCTTAAACTATCTGGCACACAAATGCACTTGCAATGTGTCCATGGGGATATCCTTCCGTACCCCCCAGCCTGGGTGAAGATGGAGATCTGCCAGCGGAAGGAAGGCCTCTGCATGGGCATGGCCCCCAGATTGGCCTACCCTGTAGTACTGGGGTGAGACTGGCCAGAATTTGGGGAGTTCCTCCAAAGGTATCAATGCCCCACTCCGCGAATGGAAGGGACTAGGTCTTCGGGGAGGGGGTTGCTCAGACACATGCCAGAGGCCAACTCTGAGGAAGGGACACCTATGAGGAAGAAGACGCCCCCGAACACCCGTGCAGTGAAACATCCATCGGTGGAAGATGCCGAGGCAGAGCTGAGCGAGATATGGACTTCGTGCAGGAGCAGATGGAGGACCCAACCCTGAGTAGGGTCTGGGAGCAGGCCACCAGCCCCAACCTTGGTGAGGACCTACCCCCGAGGCCTCTGCAGGGGCCCCCATTTGCGATCTGGTGGGATTTTTTTTCTCCTGCTGATAATGGCCCATCCAAATTAAACAGCCTCTTAGAATTGGTATGCTAATGTACAATTTTTCTTTCGTTCTGTGTATATAAATACATCCTACTTCTGTTCCATTCTATGCATCTGATGAAGTGGGCGATAGCCCACGAAAGCTTATACTGAAATAAACTGGTTAGTCTCTAAGGTGCTACAAAGTCTTCCTCATCTTATTTACGGATACAGACTAACACAGCTGCTAATCTTAAACCTGAAGAGAGAGTCAAACTGCCTGCAATTGTCCAGGGGCAGGAGCTATCCTGGGTTTGGGAGGAGTCAGACTGTAATAAGGGGGAAGAGACATCCTGGGGCTGGGGAGAGTCACACATTAGCTAGGGGGAGGGGCCTGTCCTGGAGTTGGGAGGAATCAAACAGTAGCAAGAGGGAGGGAGGCCCTTTTGACCATTTGTTGTGAGCTCTGCAGGTGACCAGCTCATAGGCTGACCAGACAGCAAGTGTGAAAAATCGGGACAGAGGGTGAGGGGTAATAGGAGCCTATATAAGAAAAAGCCCCAAATATCGGGACTGTCCCTATAAAATTAGGACATCTGGTCACCCTACCAGCTCACAGCTGTGCCAGAGCCCTGTAGGAACTGGCAGTGGCTCAGACAATTGTGTGGCCTGGGAGTGACCACAGAACAGCCACCTGCACAGAGCTGCCGGCCTGCTGCAATCCACAGAGCACCCTCTGCTGAGGAATTAGTCTCACAAAGCCTGTCACACACTGGCTGCACCTACTACAGGACACGAGTAGCAGCGTGACCACCACACACTGGCCTAGTGGGCTCAGAGTGAAGGCAGAGTGAAGTTGGGATGAATGGATAGATGAATGGATAGAGACATCTGTCTAGGGTGGGTGGAGCATAGCTGGGCGCTGCACCTGCTCCCCTGACTACAGATATTTCCCCCAGCATCCCAGTGGGCCTCACCTGAGCTCAGGTTCACAGCCAGGATCATCTAGACCGAGGGCCTGGGATGCACAGGCCAGAGGTCCCCTAGTCCCACTGCACTGAGCCGAATGGTTTCTGTTTGCTCAAAGCCCACTTCCAGGAAGATCTCTGGTTTGGATGGGATGACAGCAAGGGATGGATACTCCAGCCCTGACCTGGGGAGTTTGTTCCTATGGCTATTGACCCTCCTCTGTTAAATAGTTGTGCCGCCTTCTTTCTCATCGGAATTTGTCTGGCTTCAACTTCCAATCACTGGTTCTTGTTCTGCTATTATCTGCAAAATTCAAGTACCCACTATTTCTCCTCCGGAAGATACACAGATGGCAATCAAGTCATCTCTCTGTCCTGGTCTCTAGCCCTTGAATCATTTTTGTGGCTCTTCTCTGCATCCTCGTGAATTTTTCACCATCCATTTTAAAATGTGGAGTCTGGCTGCAAGCCCAGCATAGGCTCTCACATTGAGCTCTTTGCTGCAGGTCAGTATAGGGCCAGATTCCCCTCTGGGCCTAAGAGCACTGTCCCTGCCCCAGCTCCCACTAGGGCCTCCCAGGGTATGGCCCCTGCCTGGTTCTGCTCTCAGAGGTGGTGTCTGCCAAGAAGTGACGGCCTGTGACTCAGAGCGGGCAAATCCACACTGTCAGCTTGGATCCTGCAGGCTCAGGAACCAGAATCCCCCCTGCTTTACACTCTCAGAGATAAAGTCTGGCTCCTCCTGCCAGGAGCCATATGCCATATCTTGGTTTGCACTGGGTAGCACAAGGAGCACACGCAAACACTCCTGCTGAGGCCATGCTGCTCCTAGGCCGAGGGCAGCTAGGCAATGCCATGGGCAATGCTAGGCCAGGTCAGCAAAGCTCTTGCCTGTTCCATTGTGGAGAAGTGGAGCTCCTCTGCTTGGCTCCCCCTCACACACAGGTTCCTTCCTGCCAGAGCAAGGCTAGCCCATGGGTACCATCGGCAAGGGCATGACTCACAAAGCTGGCTTCATGAGCCAACTCAGAGACACATAGACGGTCACTCTAACCTCCTTTTCTGCCAGAACATTCACAAGCCCCGGTACCCCGCCTTGTGTGCAGACATTTGGCTAAGCAAGGTACACAGCAGTTCCAGCCTCATGGCCTGGCTGACAGCAACACCTGTCTGGCACCCAAACATCCACATCTCCCAGTCAACAGGGCAATGCATGTTTACAGAGCGCTCCTCTGCCACTCACCCCATTGTTACTGGAGCACCAGCATGCCCAGGACAGAATCTGACAGGCAGGGGACGCTGATGGGTCCTTAGTGGTTTCTTTCTGTGAGCAGGGCCTGAAAAGCTCTCCCCTGACAGCAACTGAGACACTGGGGGGAAAGACTTCAGGAGCAGACCCTGTTTGCACCCCCCCCACCACTCTGCTGAGATGTTCAGCAGGACAAGGTGGGTGAGGTAATACCTTTTATTAGACCAACTTCTGTTGGTGTGAGAGATTAGCTTTCAAGCTACACAGAGCTCTTCAGACCTGCTTGGCAGAGAGATCAATGTTGGCTGGTGCTAGGTTACAATTCACGGTAGTGTGCTGAAAGCAGAGGAATTAAATGTTATTATCCTGATAGTATGAGTGAAGGACAACATAACTCAGCCTGTCCCAGCTGAGGGGTTCCCCCTAAACTGAATCTCACTTGCTAAGCAGAGGGTAGGAATGCCAGAGGCAAATAAAGATAAAAGCAGGAGGGGGCCTGGGCCGGATGGATGGTGCTGAAAGAGTCTCAGATACTATTGAGCATCCTCTCTCTAGCATTTGAAGATAGAACTGCTCGGTCTCAATGGAGAGCCCTGGTTTCTGTTCAGTGTTTAGCAATGCTATGATCGCTGGTGAGCAGGACTAAGCCTTTGACCTGGCATGGGGACAGCGCTACAGTGAAAAAGAATGAAGAGGCAGCAGCACAGGGCTGGTTCCCCATTATCCAGTGAAATCACTAAGAGCTGGCCTAAATGGGGAAACTCAAAATGCAGCATTGCAGAAGTGGCAGTGAGCATGAAGCAGTGGCAGAGACAACAGTAGCAGAGGCAGCAGTGAGTGGCCAGTGGTGGCAGTGGGATAGGTGCAGAGTCGGCAGCAGCAGTGGAGGCCAAGTGGAGGCCAGTTGTGAGTGCGGAGCAGCTGAGGGAAAGGGAAGTGGCATGTTAAAGGGCCATTGTTTGGACTTTCACACCACAAGGTGGGAAGCTGAGGCAAAGAATACCCCTCCCTCCCAACATACTTTGCTTATGGTTATGTGCTTTTGAACGTGGCTGTGGTGTTTTGCCAAATTAATGCTGTGTTCCCTTTCACAGAATATTAAGGTTGGAAGAGACTTCAGGAAATCATCTAGTCCAATCTCCTGTTCAAAGCAGGACCAACACCAACTAAATCATCCCAGCCAGAGCTTTGCCAAGTTGGGTCTTAAAAACCTCTAGGGAGGGAGATTCCACCACCTCCCTAGGTAACACATTCCATTGCTTCACCACCCTCCTAGTGAAATAGTGTTTCCTAATATCCAACCTACCTCCCCCGGGCTGCAACTTGAGACCATTGCTCCTTGTTCTGCAATCTGCCATCGCTGAGAACAACCTAGCTCCATCCTCTTTGGAACTCCCCTTCAGGTAGTTGAAGGCTATCCCCCTCATTCTTCTCTTCTGTATACAAAATAACCACAGTTCCCTCATAAGTCATGTGCCCAGCCCCCTAATCATTTTCGTTGCCCTCCTCTGGACTCTCTCCACTTCGTCCACATCCCTTCTGTAGTGGGTAGACCAAAACTGGACACAATACTCCAAGTGTGGCCTCACCTGTGCTGAATACAGGGGAATAATTACATAAGAAAGGCCATACTGGGTCAGTCCAAAGGTCCATCTAGCCCAGTATCCTATCTACCGACAGTGACCAATGCCAGGTGCCCTGAAGTGAGTGAATCTAACAGGTAATGATCAAGTGATCTCTCTGCTGCCGTCCATCACCCCCCTCTGAAAAACAGAGGCTAGGGACACCATTCTTTACCCTTCCTGGCTAATAGCCATTAATGGACTTAACCTCCATGAATTTATCCAGTTCTCTTTTAAAACCTGTTATAGTCCTAGTCTTCACAGCCACCTCAGGCAAGGAGTTCCACAGGTTGACTGTTGCGCTGTGTGAAGAACTTCCTTTTATTTGTTTTAAACCTGCTGCCCACTAACTTCATTGGGTGGCCCCTAGTTCTTCCATTATGGGAACAAGTGGATAACTTTTCCTTATTCACTTTCTCCACGCCACTCATAATTTTATATACCTCTATCATATCCCCCCTTAGTCTCCTCTTTTCCAAGCTAAAAAGTCCTAGCCTCTTTAGTCTCTCCTCATATGGGACCCGTTCCAGTCCCCTAATCATGTTAGTTGCCCTTCTCTGAACCTTTTCTAATGCCAGTATATCCTTTTTGAGATGAGGAGACCACATTTGTACACAGTATTCAAGATGTGGGTGCACCATGGATTTGTATAAGGTATTCTCCGTCTTATTCTCTATTCCTTTTTTAATGATTCCTAACATCCTGTTTGCTTTTTTGACTGCCGCTGCACACTGCATGGACGTCTTCAGAGAACTATCCACAATGACTCCAAGATCTTTTTCCTGATTAGTTGTAGCTAAATTAGCCCCCCATCATATTGTATGTATAGTTGGGGTTATTTTTTCCAATGTTCATTACTTTACATTCATCCACATTAAATTTCATTTGCCATTTTGTTGCCCAATCATTTAGTTTCGTGAGATCTTTTTGAAGTTCTTCACAGTCTGCTTGGGTCTTAACTATTTTGAGCAGTTTAATATCATCTGCAAACTTTGCCACCTCACTGTTTACCCCTTTCTCCAAATCACTGATGAATAAGTTGAATAGGATTGGTCCTAGGACTGACCCTTGGGGAACACCACTAGTTACCCCTTTCCAGTCTGAAAATTTACTATTTATTTCTACCCTTTGTTCTCTGTCTTTTAACCAGTTCTCAATCCAGGAAAGGATCTTCCCTCTTATCCCATGGCAACTTACTTTACATAAGAGCCTTTGGTGAGGGACCTTGTCAAAGGCTTTCTGGAAATCTAAGTACACTACGTCCACTGGATCCCCCATGTCCACGTTTGTTGACTCCTTCAAAGAACTCTAATAGATTAGTAAGACATGATTTCCCTTTACAGAAACCATGCTGACTTTTGCTCAACAATTTATGTTCTTCTACGTGCCTGACAATTTTATTCTTTACTATCGTTTCAACTAATTTGCCCGGTACGGACGTTAGACTTACCGGTCTGTAATTGCCGGGATCACCTGTAGAGCCCTTTTTAAATATTGGCATTACATTAGCTATCTTCCAGTCAGTGGGTACAGAAGCCGATTTAAAGGACAGGTTACAAACCCTAGTTAAAAGTTCCGTAATTTCACATTTGAGTTCTTTCAGAACTCTTGGGTGAATGCCATCTGGTCCCGGTGACTTGTTACAGTGAAGTTAATCAATTAGTTCCAAAACCTCCTCTACTGACACTTCAATCTGTGACAATTCCTCAGATTTGTCACCTACAAAAGACGGCTCAGGTTTGGGAATTTCCCTAACGTCCTCAGCCGTGAAGACCGAAGCAAAGAATTCATTTAGTTTCTCCACAATGACTATATCATCTTTAAGTGCTCCTTTTGTATCTCTATCATCCAGGGGCCCCACTGGCTTCCTGCTTCTGATGTATTTAAAAAACATTTTATATTACCTTTTGAGTTTCTGGCTAGCTGTTCTTCAGATTCCATTTTGGTTTTTCTTATTACATTTTTACACTTAATTTGGCAGTGTTTATGCTTCTCTCTAGTTACCTCAGTAGAATTTGACTTCCACTTTTTAAAAGATGCCTTTTTATCTCTCACTGCTTCTTTTACATGGTTTTTAAGCCACAGTGGCTCTTTTTTAGTTCTTTGACTTTGTTTTTTAATTTGGGGTATACATTTAAGTTGGGCCTCTATTATGGTGTCTTTGAAAAGTGTCCATGCAGCTTGCAGGGATTTCACTTTAGTCGCTTTACCTATTAATTTCCGTTTAACTAACCCCCTCATTTTTTCATAGTTCTGCTGCACATTGAGTGAATTGTTTTAGAGAACTATCCACAATGACTCCAAGATCTCTCTCGAGTGGTAGCAGCTAATGTAGACTCCATCATTTTATTTATATATTATATATTAATATATCTATCTATATATATAGTTGGGATGTTTATATAGATATAACATCCCAACTAATATATATATAACATCCCAACTATATAATATAATATATATTAGTTGGGATGTTTCTATAGATAGATATAGTTGGGATGTTTTTCAATGTGCATTACTTTGCATTTATTAACATTGAATTTCATCTGACATTTTGTTGCCCAGTTACTCATTTTTGTAGCACTTTGCACAGTCTGCTTGGGATTTCACTGTCTTGAGTAGTTTCGTAAATTTTGCCACCTCACTATTCACCCCTTTTTCCAGATCACTTATGAATATGTTGAATAGGACTGGTCCCAGTTCAGACCCCTGGTGGACACCACTATTTACCTCTCTCCATTCTGAAGACTGACCATTTATTCCTACCCTTTGTTTCCTACTGTGATATTGCATATTCCATAAGGCTTTATGGAAATATGCTTATGAATGTAAATATGACATAACTGGAACATGTTTTATGTTACATGGCATATGTAGCATAAAACATCTCTGCAAAGGTTATGATTGACAATGTATTCAAGGTTTTGTATGATGCATCATTTTTGTATCAGAAGTTATGAATATTGTCTGTGTTCTTCTTTCAGTTTAAGGAGCCTTAGTAAAGTATTTGGTCAGCTTCTTGAGAAAGGAATGTGCAAATTAAGTGCCCACTAAAGAAACACTTAACTGACAATGGGTCTTGGAAGACTCCAATCCACATAAACTTGGAGACATTCAAAATACCATGTGGGCAAGGGCTGCTGCTTATAAAAATGGAGTCATGGACATGAGATTTGCCCATGTGACTTCAAAACTCCATCTTGAAGCTGGATTTTGCATAGGAGAGAGGAAGGGGTCTCTACCCAGAAGAGAAAGTCTATTTAAACCTTTGGAAGACCCCTCAATTTGGTCTTCAGCTGGCTCAAGAGAGAGCCTCTCCACCCCCAAAGAATACCTGAAAGAAACTGGAACAAAGGACAGTAACCACACGGGCGTGAGTGATTGCTGGACCCAGACTAGAAGGAGACTAGTTTGTAAAAGAAGCTTACTGGAACATCTCTGATGGTGAGATTTCATCTGTAATCATTTTCTTACTGTATTAGGTGTAGACTTGCACGTTTTATTTTATTTTGTTCGGTAATTCACTTTGTTCTGCCTGTTATTTACTTGGAACCACTTAAATCCTACTTTTTGTAGTTAATAAAATCACTTTTTACTTATTAATTAATCCAGAGTATATATTAATACGTGGGGAGCGGGGACAAATAGCTGTGCATATCTCTCTATCAGTGTTATAGAGGGCGAACAATTTATGAGTTTATCCTTTATAAGCTTCATACAGGGGAAAATGGATTTATTTGGGGTTTGGATCCCATTGGGAGCTGGGTATCTGCGTGTTAGAGACAGGAACACTTCATAAGCTGTTTTCAGTTTAGCCAGCAGCTTTTGGGGGACATTGTCTAGACCTGGATCTGGGTTTGTAGCAGGCTAGCCTATCTAGCTCAAACTGGCAAGGTTCTGGAGTCCCAAGTTGGGAGGAAAAATGAATTAGAAGTACTCTCAACACATTAGTTGGCCTTTCCCCAAGGGATTTTCTGTGATCCAACTTGTCACATCTACCTTTTAACCAGTTACCAATCCATGAGAGGACCTTCCCTTTTATCCTATGACAGCTTACTTTGCTTAAGAGCCTTTCTTTCCAAAAATCCTAAGCGTACTATATCCACTGGATCCCCACTGTCCATATGCTTGTTGACCCCCTCAAAGAATTCAAGTAGGTTGGTGAGGCATGATTTCCCTTTACAAAAAGCATGTTGACACTCCCCCAACAAATTATGTTCATCTATGTGTCTGACAATTTTCTTCTTTACTATTGTTTCAACCAGTTTGCCTGGCACTGAAGTCAGGCTTACTGACCTGAATTGCCAGGATCACCTCTAGAGCCCTTTTTAAAAATTGGCATCACATTAGTTATCCTCCAGTCATTTGGTACAGAAGCTGATTTAAATGATAGGTTACAAACTTCAAACAGTAGTTGTGTGTCACAGAGTCCCTGGGGCAATGCTCTGGAACTGCTCCCTACAAAGCCAGTCAGGACTTTCGGGGGGAAGCTCTCTCTATGTGAACAGCCTGTCTCCAAGTCTACGAGCTTCTCAGCTTACAGCTTCCACCTTCCTGGATCTGACCTCGGAGCATTCAGCACCTTCTGCCCCTCCGTGCGCTTCCCCCAGCGAGCCCGCCCAGGCGGGATCCTGGGGAAGTCCGTGGGTCCTGCACCCCAACTCCACAGTCAGACGTGACTCTCAGCCAGCCAATAAAACAGACGTTTATTAGACGACAGGAACATGATCTAAAACCGAGCTTGTCGGTAGAGCGAATGCAACCCCTCAACTGGATCCATTTTGGGGGGCAGAGAGCCAGATAGGCTGTCTGCCCTTCCCTACCTGATTCCAGCCAGCTTCAGACAAACCCCTTAGCCCCTCCTCTGCTTTTCCTTTGTCTCTTTCCCGGGCCAGGAGGTCACCTGACTCTTTGTTATTCAACACTTGAGATGGGTGAAGGGCCCAAGCCCTCAATTGCCATGACAGGGCATTGGCCACTCCTTTCCACTGGTCCTTTGTTCTCCAATACTATCAGCCCTTATTCCACCACCTAGAGACTTAAGAAATGCATAGGAGAAACTGAGGCACCCACACACTATCCAGAGGAAACACTAAGAGCATTTCCATTCTGTCACATTGTGCAATTTTACATCTGAGTTCCTTCAGAACTCTTTGGTAAATACCATCTGGTCCTGGTGACTTATTACTGTTTAGTTTATCAAATTTGTTCCAAAATCTCCTCTAATGACACATCAATTTATGACAGTTCCTCAAATTTATTACCTAAAAAGAATAGGTCAGGTTTGGGATTTTCCCTCACGTCCTCAACCGTGAAGACCAATGCAAACAATTCATTTAATTTCTCTGCAATGGCCTTATCATCCTTGAGTGCTCCTTTAGGATCTTGATCATCCAGTGGTCCCACTGGTTGTTTAGCATGCTTCCTGCTTCTGATGTACTTCAAAAAAAAAATTGCTATTATTTTTTGAGTCTTTGCCTAGCTGCTTTGCAAATTCGTTTTTGGCCCTCCTACTTATATTTTTATACTTCACTTGCCAGAGTTTGCACTCCTTTCTGTTTTCCTCACCAATATTTAACTTCCACTTTTTAAAGGATGCATTTTTGTTTCTTGGTGCATCATGTGACACCGTACCTGCTCCATGAGGCACTCTAAATCTTTCCCAAAGCAACCTGCAGCCAGTTGCACTGTGAGATAGCTATCCACAGTGCACTGCTCTCTGTACTGATGCAAGAACTGCCAGTGCGGACACACTCTGCCGACACAAAGAGCATAGTGTGGAGATGCAACAGCGGTTTAATTAAAGCAGCATAACTTTTGTCAACAAAACTCTGTAGTGTAGACTTAGCCTTAGAAATGCCCTCAGGTGGGATTTAATTTTCCCAGATTTCTGGGTGGAGGCTCAAACTGTTTCCATTCTGTATTGTTAGGAGAGACACCTAGATAATGAACCTAGCCCTTGTAGTTGCCGACTCCACCCAACAGAAGAGTTACATTCCAAGTTGACAAATAATCAAAGACCTCCCACAATGTGTGCAGTGCAAAGTAACGTAAAGCTGCAATACTGAAGTAACTGCATTTCTGCACAGATGCACACAGTCTGAGGTTGGAAATAATGTAGTGACCAGCCCCTGTGAACTGTCGTCCCCCATCCCTCCCCCAGCCCAAAGAATCTAACCCTAACTGTCAACCCCCATCCCTGCTCCCAGCTCAGCACTTCTGGCAAAAGTAACATGAACTGAGCAGATGACATTTTCTACCCTGGTGAGCTTGGTGAGCTCAATGCTAGGAGCACCCCATCCCCCATGTCTACATTGCACATGGGATGGAGCTTCCCAGCCCAGGTAGACAGCCGCACACTAGCTCTGCTTGAGCTAGTGCACTAGAAACTACAGTGCGGACATCGTGGCACAGGTTAGCCATCTGAGCCAAACCTGCCTGACTCCCTGGGTCTGGCTCGGGTTAGCCACCCGAGTACAGCACCTACGTCACAACACCCACACTGCTGTCTTCAGTGCAGTAACTCAGGCAGAACTAGCATGTGTCTGTCACCCAGGCTCGTGGCTCCCATGCAGCTGCAGTGAAGACAGACCCTCTGTGTTTCAGCAAACCAGGCATAACACAGTAGCCCAGCCCTGGCTACATGATGCATCCAAACAACGCTCAGGTTATAACGGGCTCAAAGGACTGCAAAGTGCACACCCTGGCACAGCACACCCGGCCTCCCACATAACCAGCATGAGGTGCAAACTGGAAAGAGCAAAGAAAGGAAAGTCAATCCCAAGTTCCCATGGCAACCCTGCAACAACTTCAGCCACTGGCTTCAATCTTTGCACAATCAGCTCTTGGTCTCTGCTGGGTCACGTCACCCACTGAACCAGTCACAAGGATTTATCTGCTTTTCATTCATAGGGGTGTGGGGTCGGGGGGGAGAGAGAGGAGAGATTCCTGCACTATAATCAGCCTGAGCAGTTGCTTCAGTTTGCCAGTGATTCATTCTCATCTCATAAAGACAAACAGCAGGCAGATCCCCAGCTGGTGTAAGGCCCTCTAGCTCCACTGTCCTCACTAGACTTTGCTTATTTACATCAGCTGCGGAGGTTCTGGCCCAGGGGTGGGAAAACTATGGCCCGGGGGCCACAACTGGCCCTCCAGGCATTTTAATCTGGCCCTCGAGCTCCCACTGGGGAGCGGTGTCTGGGGCTTGCACCGCTCCAGTGCTCCAGCTGGGGAGTGGGGTCAGGGGCTTGCCCAACTCCGTACAGCTCCTGGAAGCAGCAGCATATCCCCTCTCTGGCTTCTATGCGTAGGGGCAGCCAGAAGGCGCCACATGCTGTCTTCACACCAAGCACCACGCCCGCAGCTCCCATTGGCCTGGAACTGCAACCAGCTGGAGCTTCAGGGGCTGCACCTGCAGACAAGGCACAGAGCTGCCTGGCCACACCTGTGTGGGAGCCAAAGAGGGGACTTGCTGCTGCTTCTGGGAGCTGCTTGAGATAGGCACTGCCCAGAGTTTGCCCCCTGCCCTCCTCCCATGTCCCACCTCCCTGCCACAGTCCTCCCACCCTCTGTCCCAGCACCCTCCTACACCCCCAACCCCTCATCCCCAGCCCCACCCCAGAGCCCGCACCCCCAGCTGGAGCCCTTGCACTCCCAACCCCAAATTTTGAGAGCGTTCATGACCCACCATACAATGTTCATATCCAGATGTGGCCCTCGAGCCAAGAAGTTTGCCCACCCTTGGTCTGGCCCAATGGAAAACCAGCATAAGAAAGAAGTGACTTTGGAAGCTGTGGTATGTATATGATACCGGAGGGAGTGCCTCGAAACAGTTTTGTCTGCATGAAATGCCGCCGGATAGAGCTGATGGAAGAAAATATCTGAGGACTGGAGATGCAGGTAGAAATTCTGGTTGAGGTTAGAAGGGGGTTCGAGCAGATTATGGAGCAAGGATATGAGGCAGCTGATGGGAAAAGCTCAGATTTACAGATGGAAGTAGGAGTGAATGGGGAGGGGAGACTCCACTGTCCATTCTCTTCACCCAGGAAGCATGTGACTAAGAGAACCAGACAGAGGAAAAGATGTGCTAGTGAAGGAAAAATAGAGCTCTGGAATAGGTTTGCAGAGTTGGAAAATGAAGAGGGGATACAGCAGGTGGCGACTGAAGGTGGAAGGGTAAGGCAGAACAGAAGAGCAGCTAGCCTTATAGGAGAAGAATCAGTGGAGACAGCCTCAAATATGAGCCCTAGGGGAATTCAGGATGGGTTAAAGAGGATTACAAGGGTGAATAGGTCTGGAAAGGACTTGTGGTCCGAGGGAACAGTGGATAGACTGGAGAATAGTGCTGTCACCAGGAAAAGGCAGGTCTATGTGATTGGGGATTCCATACTGAGAAGATTAGACAGGCCTGTAACCAAAGCTGATTCAGAGAATAGAAGGGTGTGCTGTCTACCAGGTGCTAAAATACAGAATGTAGACCTGAGGTTGAAAATGATTCTAAAGGGAACAAGAAAGAATCCACTGATCATCCTTCATGTGGGAACAAATGATACCAATAGATTCCCAGTAGAACGTATTAAGGAAGACTATGCCAGGCTAGGGAAGACGCTGAAGGAAATTGAGGCTCAGGTGATCTTCAGTGGGATTCTGCCTGTTCCTAGAGGAGGGCAACAAAGGGATGACAAGATTATGATTATCAATAGATGGCTCAGGCAGTGATTCTATAAGGAGGGCTTTGAGATATATGGCCACTGGGAGGCATTTATGGACAGAGGATTGTTCTCTCAGGATGGAGTTCACCTGAGTAGGGAAGGAAATAGACTTCTAGGATGGAGGCTGGCACAACTAATTAAGAGAGCTTTAAACTAGAAATTTGGGGGAGACAGTTGGGAGATGTCCAGGTAATCTCCATGCCGGATTTTAACACAGAGAGGAAAGAAAAAGCAGTAAGAAAGGATATAGCCATGAGTATGGAAAAGGACATAAGGAGGAAGAGCAGTTTGGATACCAGCCTAATAGGTCATACTGGTGGTAGAATGTCCATGCCTAATTGGGTAAAGAATGTGATTGAGAGCAAACAGCAAAAACTAAGATGTTTATACACCAATGCGAGGAGCCTAGGTAACAAAATGGAGGAACTAGCGTTACTGGTGCAGGAAGTGAAATCAGATATTACAGGGATAACAGAAACATGGTGGAATAGTAGTCATGACTGGAGTACAGGTATAGAAGGGTATGTCCTGTTTAGGAAAGACAGAAACAAAAGTAAAGGTGGTGGAGTAGCATTATATATAAATGATGAGGTAGACTGTAAAGAAATAAGAAGTGATGGAATGGATAAGACCGAGTCCCTCTGGGCAAAAATCACATTGGTGAAGAAAACTACTAAAGCTTCCCTTGGGATAGTGCTTGGAGTATGTTATAGACCACCAGGATCTAATTTGGATATGGATAAAGACCTCTTTAATGTTTTTAATGAAGTAAATACTAATGGGAACTGTGTGATCATGGGAGACTAACTTCCTGGATATAGACTGGAGGATAAGCGCTAGTAATAATAATACTAGATGCAATAGCTGATGGATTCCTTCATCAAGTAGTTACTGAGCCAACAAGAGGGGACACCATTTTGGATTTGGTGAGTGGTGAGGATCTCATAGAAGAAATGGTTGTAGGGGACAACCTTGGGTCTAGTGATCATGAACTAATTCCATTCAAATTGAATGGAGGGATAAACAAAAATAGATCTGTGACTAGGGTTTTTGATTTCAAGAGGGCTAACTTTACAAAATTAAGGACATTAGCTAGGGAAGTGGATTGGGCTGAAGAATTTATGGATTCTGGAGGAGGAGGCCTGGGATTACTTTAAATCAAAGTTGCAGAAGTTATCAGAAGCCTGCATCCCAAAAAAGGGGGGAAAAAAATCATAGGCAGGAGTTGTAGACCAAGCTGGATGAGCAAGCAGCTCAGAGAGGTGATTAAGAAAAAGCAGAAAGCATACAGGGAGTGGAAGATGGGAGGGATCAGCAAGGAAAGCTACCTTATTGAGGTCAGAACATGTAGGGATGAGAGGTATATTGCAGGAATGGGTGGGTAAAATTCTGTGGTGTGCGTTGTGCAGGAGGTTAGACTAGATGATCATAACGGTCCCTTCTGACCTTAGGTCTACGAGGGTAGGTCTACACTACCTGCCGGATCAGCGGGTAGCGATCGATCTCTTGGGGGTCAATTTATTGTGACTAGTCTAGACACGATAAATCGATCCCCGAGCACTCTCCCATCAACTCCTGTACTCCACCACCATGAGAGGCACAGGCAAGAGTCAACAGGGGAGAGGCACCAGTTGACTCACCACCATGAAGATGCCATAGTAAGTCAATCTAAGTACGTCAACTTCAGCTTGCTATTCTCCAGCTGAAGTTGTGAAACTTAGATCGATCCCCTCAGTGTAACCAGGGCTTGCTTAGTTCATGGACTCAGAAGCATAGACCTGGCACATCACCAGGGCTCGCCAGAATCTGTGCTGCCACTGCACCGCAGTGCAGGATTTGGCCCATTGGTCCTGCAGCCTGTACAGTGGTTTTGGGACAAATGACTCTGCTCCAAGGAACTCAGCTCTGTCTCTGGTATCTTTCCATCTGGCGGCAAACAATGCTACAGGACATTTACTCTCCTCATCATGAAGTTCTCAAATGCCTCACAAAAGTGTACACTCCAGAAACAGCAGTGAAAGTGATAATGTGATCTAGTTCTGATTTACCAGTTCTGGGCAAGCCCCTAAGCAGTGCTGTCATGAGGGAGATGTTTTCACTGTCCTGTCCCTGATCAGGGCTTGCAGCCAGACTCCACATGGCATTGGAGCTCCCGAGAGGGGGAGGAAATGATGTGAGTGCAAAGCCAGTTGTCCTGTGGGGCCCTGAGTCACTCCCAAGTTGCATGGATGGACTTGTGGCCAAGAGATCTACTCATGTGACAATACCATGTCCCTCTTCAGCTCTGACTGGTACAAATACTCTCTCATCCTCCTGGTTTCCAAGAGTGCTGACCATGGCTGTGGGGTCAGAAGATATCTCAGATAGCAAAGGAAGCACTGAGCGAGTTCAATTGCTGGAAAGCATTTTCCCATCCTTTGGTTCATGTCCAGAGATGCCCCTTTTCAGTGAAGTAGCCCAAAGCATTGGGACTGTACAGAATGGGCAGTAGTGGGGACAGGATGCTGCAGTTCCACAAACCCCCTGCACTTGCTGGTGAAAGCATTCCCCATTTAGCTCTATCTGTCCATCCTTTATGCCTGGTGATGGCACAGCCTACACAGCCCACTTCTTTCAGGAAAAGTTCACGTTTCCTGGAATGGGGGTTTGAGACTCACTGCTGTACGTCAGTTACTGAGAGCGTGAGAGTCGCTCTTGGGCGGCAGCACCAGCTGATCACTAAGCAAGAGACACCACCTAGAGCTGCATCCACTACTCTCAGGAAGCTGCAGGGACCCTACAGATTCCTCAAGACACTAACCAACAGCCAGAGTCCTTGCCTGGTAGTAAGCACTGCCTGTGCTTGGTAAGCCAGCTCCAGAGACTACTTTGTTTGCCATCAGTATTTTATTTGGCTTTTAAATAACTATTTAATAATGTTTTCCTGGACATTACAGATGACATGCAGCAGGTTCATAGGTCAGCTGCGGTGATGACATCTGTGAGAGGATTCTTGGACCCTTACTAAAACTTAGTGGTGGTTTTTGGTTGGCCATCTATTTAGAAAAGCTGGACATGCACATGTCCATGGGTCCGGATCTAATGCATCCGAGGGTGCTAAGGCTGGCTGATGTGATTGCAGAGCCACTGGACATTATCTTTGAAAACTCGTGGCAATCAGGGAAAGTCCTGGAAGATTGGAAAAAGGCAAAAATAGTGCCCATCTTTTAAAAAAGGGGAGAAAGGAGAACACGAGGAACTACAGACCAGTCAGCCTCACTTCAGTCCCCAGAAAAATCATGGATAAGATTCTCAAGGAATCCATTTGAAGCACTTGGAGGAAAGGAAGGTGATCAGGAACAGTCAGCATGGATTCACCAAGGGCATGTCATGCCTTACCAACTGATTGCCTTCTATGATGAGATAACTGGCTCTGTGAATATGGGGAAAGTGGTGGACATGATATATCTTGACTTTAGCAAAGGTTTTGATAGTCTCCCATGGTATTCCTGCCAGCAAGTTTAAAAAGCATGGATTGGATGAATGGACTATAAGGTGGATAGAAAGCTGCTAGATTGTTGTGCAAAACGGGTTGGTCCTGGGGCTGATTTTGTTCAACATCTTCATTAATGATCTGGATGATGGGACGGATTGCATCCTCAGCAAGTTTGCGGATGACACTAAGGGGAGAGGTACACATGCTGAAGGGAGGAATAGGGTGCAGAATGACAGAGACAAATTGGAGGATTGGGCCAAAAGAAACCTGATGAGGTTCAGCAAGGACAAATCCAGAGTCCTGCACTTAGGACGGAAGAATCCCATGCAGTGTTACAGGCTAGGGACCAACTGGCTAAGCAGCAGTTCTGCAGAAAAGGACCTAGGGGTTACAGTGGATGAGAAGCTGGATATGAGTCAACAGTGTGCCCTTGTTGCCAAGAAGGCTAACCGCATTTTGGGCTGCATTAGTAGGAGCATTGCCAGAAGATCTAGAGACATGATTGTTCCCCTCTTTTCAGCACTGGTGAGGTCACACCTGGAGTACCGTGTCCAGTTTTGATCCCCACACTACAGAAAGCATGTGGACAAATTGGAAAGAGTCCAAAGGAGGGCAACAAAAATGATTAGGGGGCTGGAGCACGAGTTAGGAGGAGAGGCTGAGGGAACTGGGGTTATTTAGTCTGCAGAAGAGAAGAGCGAGGGGGGATTTGATAGCGGCTTTCAACTACCTGAAAGGGGGTTCCAAAAAGGATGGAGCTTGGCTGTTCTCAGTGGTGGCAGATGACAGAACAAGAAGCAATGGTCTCAAGTTGCAGTGCGGGAAGTTTAGGTTGGATATTGGAAATCACTATTTCACTAGGAGGGTTGTGAAGCACTGGAATGGGTTACCTAGGGAGTTGGTGGACTCTCCCTCAAAGTTTTTAAGGCTTGGCTTGACAAAGCCCTGGCTGGGATGATTTAGTTGAGGTTGGTCCTGCTTTGAGCTGGGGGTTGGACTAGATGACCTCTTCAGGTCTCTTCCAACCCCAATATTATACGATTCTATGATCTTTCAGTACTAAAAGAAAGGGTCAATGGGAAGCCAGGACCTTGAGACTGACAGTCCCTAGGGTCAATGGGGAGAAATCAATGCTCCAGGTTAGCCTAATTGACAGGGCAGGCAGGCTAATGAGGTAGTCAGGATGCTGTTCTCCGTGTGAACTGGAATTGCCTGGAACAGAGCAGGGCTGAGCTAAGGAGAGAGCAGCAGCCTGAGCTGGACTGGGAAGCAGAGCTGCGCCAGCCAGAGGGGCCAGAGAAGCAGCCTAGGTAGCTGTTCTGGAGGCAGAGTAGAGATGGGGCTGGAGCCGAGTGCTGTGAGCAGCTGGGGAAATCACGGGGGGACCCTGGGCAGCAGGCCAGGTGCAGGGAGACAACCCCTAGCCAAAAGGCCTTGCAGGACAGAGGTGGGGGGGATCATAATGCCAGCGGGGGGAGCCATGCTGGGAAGAAGGTCCTGCCACCTACCTGGAGCCTGAAGGCATGTGGCCACCACCAGAGTGAGTGACTGACCTGAGGCATCTCTGTAGTGCAGCCAAGGCCTTGGCAGGAGGCCTGAGACATGTCAGGATCAGACTGTGAACTTCTCTTATATTCCAGAGATGGCTGGTTGTGATGTCCCCCTGTAGAGTTGCCAACCCGCCCTGTTTCCAGAGTCTCCTGGATCAGGCCCTATCTCCTACTGAAGCCAAATTGGGAAATTTTAGGCACTAAAAGTCCAGATGCACAGTGGGGCTCAGGCAGGCTCCCAGCTTGCCCTGGCCCCGCACCACTCCAGAAAGCAGCTGGCACATCCCTGTGACCAAAGTTATCACTTTTACATAATCTCATGATTTGAAAGCCAATCTCATTATTTTAGTGAGCCTGAATCATGATTTTGAACATTTGGGGTTGACAATACTTTGAAAGGGACTTTAAAGTGTTAGTTTCACTCTTGTTTAAAGTGCATTTCTAGTGTATTGTTTGTATTGGGTAGCACCCCTAGAGCCCCAGGCAGGTGCAGTATAAACTCATGGGGCCTTGTCCTAGTAGGATGTTTCCAGAAGTTAAATGATCTATTCCAAGCTATGTGAACTGCAAAAAAGTAACAAAGTCATCTAGATTTTTCTACAATTATTTCAACTATTGTATTCAAGGGTAGTAACAAAGTAAGAATATACATTACAATTTTAAACCTAACCGGTGTCCCTTAAGTAACTTGACATAAGCTGTCAGAACATGTTAGTATTAGAACTGAGTGGGTCTAGTATTTATTTTTTTTCCTTATATAGGAATTAGATACAGTGCTCCTGTCAGCTTACTTCTAAGCTATTATCTGCAAAAACCCCTGGAGTTTTCAGGTGCCCACGTAGCCCCTGGAATCACAATTAAAGTTGCCCCTCCCCTCCAAATCTGAAATGGTGCCTCTGCGGCAGCACTGAAATAACATGCAGAGCAAGCCAAGATAGGGTGGGATTCCACTGCAGGAGCAGGCTCTGCACACACAGCCCCACCAAGCTCCTTTTCTGACCATCCTCACTAACTGCAAATCACTGCAATCAGCATCATGTGCAGTTTCATCCCTCACTGGCTCCCAGCTGCAGCTGCACTTCCTGATCCCGCAGCCCCATGCATGGCATGACAGCATTGGTTCTGCTGACTCAGCCCAAGAAGCATCGTGTGCCAATCTCTTATGAGCAGAGCAGGTGTGGCCCAGGAACATCCTGATGACTCAGAAATTGCTATCTGCCACAGGCACTGCAGGTGGTGACTGAAATACAGGCCTACCTTCTATGCAGTTTGCACCATGCTGGAGTCCCCCAGCCATGCCCAGGCTCCAGATCCTTGTGGGGACATAAGGTGGGTGGGCTAATTGGGAGGGGGAAAATCAGGCTCTCCCAATCCTCCTTGAGTGAGGCCATCTTCACACTTGTGACCTTCTCCCACAGACACAGGCACCACCTCCAACTCAGAAAAAAAACAGGGGCTGCTCAGCACCCACCAGCCACAGCTGTTTGGCAGGACCACCCATCAGCTCTTCTGTGGGAGGCACTCACGGAAGGGCGGAGAGCAGCAATCAGTGGGTAGGTGGCCTCAGGGGAAGGAACAGAACAAGTGTGGAAAGAGGTGGTGCGAGGGTGGGGCCTTGGAGGAGGAGGTGGAGTGAGGATGAGGCCTTAGGGCAGAGTCCAGGTGGAGCACTCACTGGGAAGAATAAAAGTCAGTGCCTGTCCCCACAGCAGCCCTCCCCGCCAGAACTGTCCAGGTGTGCAGGGGCAGTAAATTGTGCCCTGGATAGGGTGAAGTGGCATACTCCTGCCCCAGACAGAGCAGGTGATCATACATCTCATTTTGGCCGGAACAGTCCCTTTTTTAGGCCCTGTCATGGCTGTCCCATCTTTTTTGACAAAATTGGGCGTTTGTCCCATTTGTTCTTGCCAACAGATCATCCGTAGTGGGACATGGAGGAACATACGAGGTCGGGGGGCATGCTGGAGGTTAGGGAGAGTGGCTTGGGTTGGCCAGCCCACCCCATGTGCAGAGGAGATCCTCAGACACCCCCAGATGTAGGCAGGCAGCAAGCTACAGTGGGGAGGGGGGTGGAAATCAGACTGGCCTACCCCTTGTCAGAGGGAAGCAGCACTCTGACCTTCTCCAAATTCAGCCTCCATGGAGAGCACCACACACCAACCATCACCCAGCCGGTTAGACCCAGGTTCTCAACCCTGGAGCAGGGACCTGAAATTGGGTCACCAGAATGTTTCCAGGAGGTGCATGACAGCTCCAGTGACTCCTGACCCACGTGGATGGCTGGGCTCACCTCCTTGCTCCAGACACTGCAACCGCTGCAGTCCCGGCGCCACTCAGGTTTGGTCCAGCCGACGTGATGACAGGAGTCCCGGTAGGCTAACTGTGAGTGGGTGGCACTGCAATCCCATGAGCCAGGTCACAAATCCACTCACACACATTGGATCCAGGGGGGGGGGGGCGCCCAGCAGGGCCAAACCTGAGCGGTGCTGCAGCCCGGGAGATTGCAATGACTGGAGCCAAGAGCCAAGCCCAGCCCCACAGCACAGGAGCTGCCACTGTGGGATGAGTGCTGGACAGGATCCAATCCCCCAAAGGGGGCAGGATCTCACTGGAACCATCCCAGGGCCTCCACTCCAGACTATTTACTGTGTCGCAACAGACCATCAACACTGACAAATGGGTATTGACCTCAAAAGGTTGAGAACCACTGTGTTAGACTGTCATGGGGGTGCCTGAAGGACAGAGGAAAAGGAGAGACAGAGAGTAAGCAGCAGGCAGGTGGGAGGGCTGCGGACAGGACATCCTCACTTAAAGAGGATGGGGAGAGCCTGATTTTCCCCCTCCCGATTAGCCCACCTCCAGTTAATGATGTCAAGAGGCAAGTATAATTACCCAAAGAACCTTTCCTTTCTTCTTGCCCTTCCCCATCTGACCTATGGCTGGGGACCACAAATGCTGCATCAATGAATGTAGCAAAAATTGAATCTACCCGTCCAGTGAGCAAACGGCCCTTGCTGCTTCTGCTCAGTGTGGGAGGAGGAGAGGTTTCATGGAAAGCAAAAAACTGAGCTTTTAAAAAAATGTTTTACAAGATCTGGGGGACCCTAGCTCTACCCCTCACCTGGCCTGGATGAGGCATGTGGGAAAATGGCCCCTAATACCCCCATGCTCAGCAGCTCCCCCAAACCCTCCAGCTCTCCCAAGCTTCTGAGTCGCCCTCTGGGTACCAAGACTGTCACTTCCTGTACAAACATTCCTGAGACTCATGACTGGTTTATGGAGCAGGAAATGTACCTGTAATTACGAAGCAAATGTTTACAAATAAGAGGCAGGAGTTACCCTGGTGGCAGCTGGAGGGATAAGGAGCAGCAGCTAAGCTCCTTGCAGTCAGCTCTCCACAAACACAGAGCAATGTCCTGCCTTGCGCAAGTGCTGTTCATCAGAAGGCCGCTAGTGCTTCAGAAAAAGCCCCTCCTGGGAGGCTGGAAAGCATTATCTTCATAAGCGACAGAGTCCTGTGGCACCTGGTAGACTAACAGACATATTGGAGCATAAGCTTTTGTGGGTGAATACCCATTTTGTCAGATGCATGCATCACCCACGAAAGCTTATGTTCCAATACATCTTTAAGTCTATAAGGTGCCACAGGACTCTGTCGCTTTTGCAGATCCAGACTAACACAGTTACCCCTCTGATATCTTATCCTCATGTTAGAGATGGGGAAACCGAGGCATAGAGAGGACAAGTGTCTTCCCCAAAGGCACACAGGCATGGAACCCGGGAGTCCTGGTTGCCAGACCTTGATCTAATTGCTCCCTCCTTTCCAAACCATCTGAAACCATTTTAAAGAGAAGAGCAACTAAGTTTCCAGCATGATTTGTCACATAACTCAGCACTACCACTAAAACCAGAGAAACTTTTCAAGATTCACCAGACCAGCACCCAGCAGCCACCTGGAATTCAGTGAGGAACAAGGAAAGGAACTGGGCACTTTAATTCACAGAAGTGTTTGGGACCCAGGATTTCTTCATTATTCAACCAGCTCTTGAACTGTGCCCTGTTCACTCTAGTAACATTCCCAGGGAGTAGTTTCCCAGACACTCAAAGAGACCTTTGGGCAGGTCTCTTTGAGTGTCTGGGTTTGTGCCACACTCCTTTTGCTGCTATAGCACTTCCCAAACCTTCTACTCGGTGCCTAGGTGCTCCAATGTCATCCGCTCAGCCCTGCCACAGCCAGTCCTGCCCCGCCACCATCCACCCAGCTGGTCCTGCCCCACCACCGCTCACACCCCAGCTTTCTCTGCAAGAACTGCTGCTCTGCTGGCCTCGCTCCTTCCCTGACTTGCTGAGCTTCCCCACTTGGCCCCTGCCCAATTTGTCCCAGCATCTCAGCTGCTGTCTCTAGGCAGCTTCCTAAGGAGTCGCCCTTTTCCATCTTCCTGCTGCCTGGCTGCAAGGGCCTTGAGATCCTGTCTGTCTCCAGAAATCCGGCAGCTCTGGGCACCTGGCCAAGTCCCGGGACCGTGGCTTTTCTCTCGTGCTGGCCTTTGTTTGGGATCCCAGGGACAACAACAAAGCTATTTCAGTTCTTACGGCTCTTGTGAAGGCCCTCGCCCTTCCACAGCCTCAAACAGGATGGCAAGAAACCAGCGTCAGGCCCACCCATGGGGGGTGCCTTCCTCTGCAGCCCTGGGCCATGGGGCCCTCTCCAGAACCTTCAAACAGGGCTCCACGCTCCTCCTGGAGCTATATACAATCCCGGAGTTCAGGGACTCCAGGCCATGGCAAAATACATGTTGGGGCAAGGGGAATCTCAGACCCCCAGAGCCTGATGGGATGCTTTGAAATGATTTCCCCTCCCTACCCTCCACAATGACATGCATTGCAGCTCTGGCACAGAAAAACACAGAGGCTGATGTTCGACTGCAAATGCTCAAAGCTGCAAAAGCTGGCTGACAGAGAGGGCAAAACTGTGGTGTTTACCAGAGCTGTAAGGGCAGCTCCAAAGGGATGGGTCTCCCAGAGCCACTGAGAACATAGGGGAAGCTGTTGCTCCCATGCCAGATCCAGCCAGCTCCTTAGGCAGCATGGCTGCCTTCTCCCCGTGCAACCTCCACATTTGCAGCAATGTGCGCCCTGGAGAGCTGTAGGCTTTAGCCTTTGTGTGGGGTGGGAAAAGACCAGGAACAGTTTTGTCCTAAATTAAGGGCAGACACACGTCTTTGCTCTGGGCTGGTCAATTTGCTGGAGGTTTAAGGAAACCAGGCTCTGGCACCATCCCTTTGGGGTGGCAGCCCTGCACATACCGGTGCAGCAGAGCCCAGTGTCTCTGCAGTGAGATCAGTCAGGCCAAGGACCTTACAGTGATTTCCCTCCCACACTGGAAGTTCCCAAGTCAGATCCATTTTGCCAGATTCAGATCCGTTTGAATTTTATTTTCCATTTCTTTGTGTGTGCAATTCTTGGGGGAAAATATGCATTTTTAATACACTGTTTTTATGTTTTTGCTTTTCCCTTATTTTCTTTTAGGAACACAAGTTTATAAGTCTTTTATAAACTTATCAAGCACCATCTCCCTCCCCCCACCCCAACTTCTAGCATTCTCCCCTCCCCTGAGCATTTTCAGGGGTGTATGGCGAATGAATATAAGAAGATAAAAATGGTCATACTGAGTCAGACCCATGATCCATCTAACCCAGTATCCTGTGTTCTCACAGTGGTCAATGCCAGATGTTTCAGAGGGAACAAAGAACAGGGCAATTATCAAGGGATCAATCCCCTGTCGTCCACTCCCAGTTTCTAGCAGTCAGAGATTTAAGGACACCCAGAACATGGGGTTGTGTCCCTGACTATCTGGGCTAATAGCCATTGATGCACCTGTCCCCCATCAACTTATCTCATTCTTTTTTAAACCCACTTATACTTCCTTCACAACCTCCCCGGCAACAAGTTCCCCAGGTTGAGTGTGTGTTATGCAAAGAAAGACTTCCTATTGTTTGTTTTAAACCTGTTGACTATTAATGTCATTGGGTGACCCTTAGTTCACATGTTCTGTGAAGGGGTAATTAACACTTTTACTTTCTCCACACCAGTCTTTATCTTATAGACCTCTATTATATCCCCCCTTTAATCATCTCTTTTCCAAAGTGAACAGTCCCAGTTTTTTTACTGTCTCCTCGGATGGAAGCTGTTCCATATCCCTAATCATATTTGTTGTGCTTCTCTATACTGTTTCACCTTTTTTGAAATGGGACAACAAGAACTATACACAGTATTCAAGGTGTGGGCATACCATGAAGTTATATAGAGGAAATATGATATTTAGTGTCTTATTATTTATGCCTTTCCTAATGGTTCCTAATATTGCTAGCTTGACTGTCACTGCACATTGAGCAGATGTTTTCAGAGAACTATCCCAATGACACCAAGATCTTTCTTGAGTAGTAACAGCTAATTTAGACCCCATCATTCTGTATGTATTTTCTGAAATATCTGGGGGGTGGGGGAGAAAAGAAAACAAGAAAAAAATATTTTAAATCACTTTTTTTAAAAGCATAAAATTGATAATTTGAAAAAAATAACCATTTTTCAATGAAAAACTTGTTGTTTGAAAAATGTCACCATCTCTTACTTAGACACCCCTGGAGGAGGAACCGGAAGCAAAGAAATCCAGACATGGATACACTTGAGAGACAGGCCAGTTAACAGAGCATGTGTTCTGAGCATCCCTGATATCTACAGCCTTCCAGGCTGCCCTTAACTCCCCATAGTCACTGTGCTCAGGATAGCACCTGGCATGCTAAGTGACCACACACTCACTACCTGGCTGACTCACTGTTCGAGCTGTGGGATCCAGTTCTCATGTACACCAGGAATGCCACCTGCACAGGGGTTCTCTCTGCCAGAGTACAGCCCTGGTTCCAGCTGCTGGCATGGTGGGACCTGCCAGGAATGAGGAGGGTGGGGAAGGGGTGAATTGCACTATAGCTATTCTCTGTTTCCCAGGGCACAGAGAGGATAATAAGAGGCACAACATAAGTTAGAGCAGTTTTAATTTAAGGGGGAATAATCAGAATCTCGGGAAATCCTGCCCATGAAATGTCTTGTATGGCAGAGAGTGTGGGTTATTTGCTGGTGTAGAGGTGTTTCCTGTTCACATGCTCTGGGCTTAAATCTAATCTAACACATGGTCAAGTAGATTACTTAAACACTCAGTACAGCCACTGTGCAGTGAAGCACAATAGCACAGGTCTGATTTCATGCCTCAGTGAGAGCTGAACCTGGAGAACAAGCTGGGGCAATCGCCTGGGAAGTGCTTTCACTAACAGTTGAGGCCATGTCTGCCAAGGTGTCCCTTGCCCTGCCCCAAATCACCCTACACGAAAGCAGCAGCAGGGAGTAAGTACCATGCCGCTCTCCCAGCCCAGCCCAGAGCCTAGGCCATCTGGAAACTCGCTCAAGGAGATCAGACTGTCTTTGGAAATGTCAGATGGCCAAATGTACTGAAAAGTGACACCTCGGGACTCCTTACCTAGGTGTACAAGGGAAGGCTGTTTTCTCTGACTGCTGACCCTGCAGCCCCATCCTGGGACCAGAGTCACACCAGGGACCTTCCTTGGCTACGCTGGCACCAGGAATTAAGGTTCTGCAGGCCAAGTTCTCCCCTCAGAGACCCCTCCACTCCACTGCTGGCTTGACATATTACAGACCTGGTAATGGCCCTGGACAGACCCTCCCTTCCTTCCTCCAGAGTCAGGGCTCTGCAGGGCTACCAGGAATAGCAAGCATAAGAGTCCTCCTGAATCTGACAGACACAAGGAGCAGCTCCAGCAGGAACACTCTGCTGAGAAGGGGCTATTTCATAGGCGTGCACACATGGTGTGTCGAGGCATAGCCGAATGTCTCAAAAAAGTGGCTTTCAATGCAGAGTGCGGTGACTTTAAAAATAAAATAAAATAAAATAAAATAAATAAAATTCCCTGGGTGCACACCCTAATGAAAGGTGCTGTGCACGCCTATGGGCTACTTGCACGGGAAAGCACCGAACCTGGCTGAGGGACCCCATGCATGGTTGACCTTTCACACATGAACATCACTCTGCAAGCTCTCACTAAGGTTTTATTCCCTTTGCTCCCAGCACACATTGCCTCCTGATTGCTCCCCTCCACCATCAGCCTCGTGCCGCCCACACACACTGCCCTCAGTCACCAGCCCCTACGCCCCAACACACTATGAAGGATGCAGCAGATATGCAGTGAAATCTGCCACAAATTACTGTTGACTCCAGATTTGGAGGCCCCTCTGTGCACTGAGTTTGCTGGGTCTCAGCTGGGTTCCTAGCTGGTTGTCACTAATAACAACTGATATTAACCAGCCTCCTCACTTGCTGTCTTAGCAGAGGGGCCAAGCCATGGAGACCAAGTCCCTTCTCCCCTCTGGATTGGGGCCAGTTCCCCATTGCCTGGCCCTGGTGCAGTCCGGTGCAGTTATGCAAAGCGAGTGCCATGTGGGTGTAAGATACCACCAAATTAGAATGTGCATTGGCAGTATAAATGGCTCCCCAAACTGCAGGACAACACAGAATCACACCCCAGGAAAAGATTCATGGGTGGAGACACTAAACCCAACTGCAGCCTGTGTGTTGGTTCTGGGGAGGAGTGCAGGAAGGGTGGGTGCAGAGGTGGCATTACTACACCTTTTCCATTTAACTCTGCCCAGTTGCCTGCTGGACTGAATTAGGCTAGACTAGGAATCCTAGGGAAATATCACAGTCAAACATCTCAGAGGATCCTGGCTGCTGAAACCCCAGAAACCACAATTGTCCACAGAATCCCTGGGCACTGCTTTCCAGGGTCTGGCACCAAGCACTTGCCAATGTCCAGGTCAATTTGCTCTGTTAGTCAGTTCCAGAGTGAGTTATTGCTACAGCAGTGGCTCAAGGGATGAAACAAAGCCTTGCTCCAACCTGACTAACCTTCACTCCTCATGCCAGCTTTCTGCATCCAGAGCCAGTCACAAGAAACCATCCCCTCCCCACTAGCAGAGCCCAGCTAGCACCTTGGCACTGACACCTGCAGCTCTCACAAACACCAGGCAAGGCAACATGAAGTGGCTTCAATAGTTACCCATCGGATGCCCTGTATCCTGGGCAGGCTGCCCACCTCGCCCTCCAGCTGGATCTGGTAGCTGTAGCTCCGGAACAAGTACATCTTCTTCAAAAGCAGGTCGAGCAGATGCCTTTCAGCAGCAGGGTCTCCAAGCCCACCTGGAGGCGCTGGCAAGTCCTCGAGGAGCGGTACGACATGCCACCTGCCACAGGCCACCTGTATGCAGAGAGAAACCCTTGGCGTTCAGCCGGGCCCGGGGCAGGCTCTGACCAACTCCCCCCCCAGCCGCCCCAGGCTTTTCGCTGTCTCCGCCCCACATCCCCCGCATGAATCGCGGCCAGCAGCGGACTCGCTCCATATCCCGTCCCCTTTCGGAGCCTCACCCACCTGCATGTCCTGAGGCTGAGCCTGGCGTGGGGTCCGGTTCCGGGCGGTGCCAGAAACAGCTGGACTGGCCCGCGGAGAACCCCACCACTCCCGCCTTTCAGGTCGGGGTGCTTAGGACCCCGGGGATGCCCTGGGCAAAGCCATGGCTCCCGGGCACCAGTGGGGGCCGGGATCCTGCTCCCTGAGCCCTGCCCTGCCTCCGGCTGGAGACACACTCCGTGCCGGGCTGCTGCACCTCCCCTGCACGGGGAAGTGGGAGCGAGCGCAGGAGACGCTCCGGCGCTTGGCACAGGACCCGAAACTCCTCAGCTGAAAAAGCCTCCAGCCCAGGCTGAGCGCCACGCCCCCGAAGCAATGCGCACCAAGCCTGTGTAAACCCTCCCTGCGCAACTCGCCTAGGGACTGGGCGCTGGCGGCAGGCTGAGCGGGCCAAGAAAGGGGACCTCGGCCTTGGCCCCATGAGCGGGCCGGGGATTCTCCTTCCGCTCTAGGGGTCGGAAGTGGGGCTGTCCCTTGGCTCGCCCAGTGGAATGGGGAGGACGCTGCGCCCCACTGCGAGCAGCAGGGGCCCAGAGCAGAAGCTAGCGCGCTCCCTCAGCCGGCCCGGGGCTCTAGGAGTGGGAGCCTCACCCTAAACTTTGTTCAGGTGAAATTCCGGCCCGAATTTAAAAGCAGCTGGAGCTGCACGTGCCCTGCAGGATACAACATGACCCCAGAGCTAGTGACCAGAGCCACCGCCATTGTTCCATAGTGAACTTTCATCCCGGTCACAATGTTCCTATGTTTTGGTGAATAAACAAAAACCTGAAACTTATAAAAACACTTTTCAAAACCCAGAAACTTTGTTTCCATTTTTTCCATTTTATTTTGGAAATTTAAAAACAAAATGTCCAGCATCCCATGAAACAAAGCTGGCCACTGGGCTAGTGGCTGAGCGAAAGCAGCACCCCAGGGACAATTTACTGGTTAAAGCTATTGTACTCCATCCAGTGCTGTAATTAAATGCATGGACTCACTGGAGTGCTCCAAGGCTCTCCTCGCTGGCTCTCTGGCTGCCCTCTACACTGGTGGGACTGTACCAATGACAACAAATGGGCGTGCGGAGCTAACCATTCACATGATCAAATGGACAAGTGACATTAAGATCCAGATTCTCAGCTGTGGGAGCAAAGGCTCTGTTGGTGTGTCTCTAATCCTGGAGGGAGCCAGTTCTCTGAGAGAGATTCTTAGGTCATGTCCCCTTGCTCTGGCTGAGAACAACCCCAGTGTGCCCTTTAAGCCCAAGGCTAGGAGCATAGCAGCCAGCAGCCCTGCCTCCTTGCCATGCAGGAAGCCTCTCTATGGTGCTGAACTGGCCCCCACCACTGCAGTATCTAGAACCCTCTGCTGAGATGCTACTCGCCGCTTCGTAGTCTCCTAAGAACCAGACACAGATGCTGACCGGACATAGATGCTTGGCCTCCTGCCAAGTGAGTGCAATGCACATGCCAAAGACCTACTTTTGATCCCACTCACACCCGTTTTACATCAGAATCACTCAGTGACATTGGTTCTGCCATTCCAGCTGGACACCAGCAGGAGTGGGAGGAGACTGGGCCCTGATAGCGCAGCAGAACAAATCACTGAGTTGAGGAAAGGGCCAGCATTTGGGACAATGGGCTGGCGCTGAAGCTTCATCAATCTCTGGATGTGTGATAAGGCTGAACTTTGGGACTCTCTCTACTCCTCCCCCGGGGAGACTCACTCATACAGACCCAAGTATATGATCTGGATGAGAGGTGCCATATTTCATTCCTTCCTGTTGTTCCTGCTGTGCCCTTCTGTTTTCCTGCCATGTGATTTATGGTCATTTTGCACATCCAAAGTCCATCTCTGGCATATTACTCTGCTTTGCTCCTTACAGCCTTTTCCTCCCCAGTATTCACCAGATGCTGGGCTCAGGAGAGTTGGGTTCAATTCCCAGCTCTGCTACAGACTCCCTGTGTGCCCCGGACCAGTCCCTGCATGGCTTTGTGAAATGGGGGCTCTGACCTTCCTGCTTCCACCCTTGGTCTTGTCTAGTGAGTGTGCGCTCTTTGGGACAGGGACTGCCTCTCTGTCTGTGCTGCACCTGATGCCAGGGGGTCCCCATCTTGATTGAAGACCCTGAGTGCTACTATGATACAAACAACCACTGCCATCAATGCTGGTAATTATGCCTCTGCATGACCGTGCCCAGGGACACTGCACCTTCTTACACCAGGCCCGGAGTCTGCCCTTGTGTGCTGTCAGTGTGTCTGGAACATCTGAGTTAAAAGCCCAAGGCTGCTGTGCAATTGTCTTCATTGTGCATCCCTTTAAGATTTCTGACACCCTTCAGTCCCGAAGGCTTCTTGGATCTCAGAGCACTTCACAGACTACATCTATCACCCATCCACCCTTGCAGCACATCTGGGCAGAATATGGCTGCTACTCTGGGTGGGCCATGACAGAACCAAGGGGTGGATGAGACTGCAGTGGAATTGGAATCTGCACACTGAGCGGGCGCCTACTGGAGGTAGCTGGCAATTTGTCTCACAGTTAAGTGTGAACCTTGTTGGCATTTAGGCTCTGAGGTGAAAGCAGAGCAGATCACACGGCTCTCAGTGCTGTTATTTGTGTCCCTGGCTGAAGTCCCATGGGGAACACAGGGGCTGTGGGTTAAACTGAAGCCCCTGCAGCAAAAGGGTGAGAGTGGAGGACAGTATAAGAATTGGCACAAAAGTCCCAATTTCTTGGTGCTGCAGTTGTACCTTGGCTCATGGACTCTTGGGATGCACACGTGCATGTGCACACACATGTGCACTGGGTACACCCCCCACCCCCAGGAGATACAGTTGATCTCCCAGCAATGTGTGTGGCTGGTGGCAGTCCCCCTCCCACCTGTGGACTGTAACGCATGTTTTCTCCCAGTGTTATATCTGGAGCATTAAACAACGTCAATAACCACTCAAAGTATTCCTCTTTCCCTGAACTCTCTGGCCCTTGAAACTCACCAACTCTGAAAACCTCCTCCCCACAACCTCTCTGCCCCCACCCCAGGCGAAGAGCAGCGAAGCAGCCTGAGCACCGGTTTAGCCTTGATCAGGAGGAGCCAGCGATAGTGACGATGGGAAATTTCCTGAGTATGGACTCACATTTTAGCAACGGGGTAACGATAGGATTTGGGGAGGGCCTTGGGCTGAGACAGGAACGGGGGAGGGGAGTCCAAGGAGGCACCAACTTTGCAAGCCTGGATGATGGGAAGGATGTTCTGGTGGACAAGGTGCTGGGCTGGGCAAGTCACTGCATCTCTCTGAGCCTTGGTGTCCAGCTGTGTCATGGGCATAATACTTACCTACTTCACAGGGTCTGGTGAACACAAATCCCTTGGTGCCTGTGCAGCATGTGAATTCTGCAGCAATGTGGCCAGAGAGGCACCTTGACAGGAAGTTGCTGCAGGGCTGGTCCCTGCACTCAAAGGGCCTGATTCACCTTTGACCTACTCTGGTGTAAGTCAGAAGTGATTCTGTTGACATCAAGGATCCTAATTCTCCTGGTGTAAATTGAGAATAAGTTCAGTCAAACTACTGTTACCCCTGTAAACTGGAAAAGAGAATCAGACCTTGTAACCCTCACATTAAATAGAAAATGACACTACCATAGTCCTGACAGCACAAAAACCAATGCAACAATGAGCAACATTTACACAGGGCCTCCATAAAAACAGAGCTGTAACTGCTATGCGTGCTCCTGCTGGCTCAGAAGCTGCATCGAGTGTTATTCTCAGCATTGCATGCTCCAGCCATCTCTAGACGTTCACTACTTTTGTAACACCTGTCTCAAAGGCTGGGCACAAATACTGTAGATGTTTTTCTCTCTCTTCCCTAGGCACAAAAAGGGAATTCTTTGTAGGAGGTGGGGTGTTTTGCAGGTTTTAAGAACATCAACACTGGGGGCATCTGGTTTGTGGCTCTGCCAGTTGAAAGGAAGCAAACAATAATGCAGCATCCCTCTGTATGGGGAGGCAGGCATGGAAAGGGGGACTATTTGAAAGTGGAGGAACCAAACCAGGGGAAGAAATGTCACTTCCAGCTTTCACAAGGGTCTGACAAACAGGCAAAGGGAATAAAGTCACCCAAATCAGCTCCCAAGCGCAGCCCAAGGCTCCGCTGGGCCATTCCACCAGTGGGGGAGCTGAGGCCTGCCAGCACAGGGGCTGGAGGAGGGGCCAGACTCCGGGTGAACAGGACACACTGAGACTGACACTAGAGAGCTGCAGCATTCAGAGCCCAGCCCCACAGTCCTGCTGAGAACAGAGCCTACATCCCTGACCTAGCTGGGTGAGGATATTCCCTCCATCTTCAAGCGGACAGCTCAGCCACCTCAAACTGCAGCACCGCAGGGGCCTCGCAGAAGGACTGCTGCTGGGACTGAGCCCTGTGGGGCAGGACTGCACTGGCCATCTCCCCTTCTAGGGACTGAACCAGTGGCTTGGGATGCAGCAGGTCACCATGCTTTACTATGGTGACCAGACAGCAAGTGTGAAAAAGTGTGACGAGGGTGGGTGGTAATAGGAGCCTATATAACAAAAAGACCCAAACATCAGGACTGTCCCTATAAAATCCAGACATCTGGTCACCCTAAGCTTTACCCCTGCATGTCATCATCATCAGCACGTGGCTCTGGAAACACATGTTCCCAGTGACTCAGCATAGTACGGGATGGCCCCTGACATTGCCTCCCTTGAGAGCCCTTCAGATGCCAGGGGCAGAAAGCAAGACTCTAAATCCTAAATGCTTCGGCCCAATCCCAGTAACGATGCACTTGAGTCCCCTTACCTGACACCTGCTATGTTATTCACACCAGTGGAGTGCAAGCCATAGTGAATCCAGCGTGCACATAGATAGGTGTGAGGGAAGAGTTCTGATTGGGTTGTGTTTTATACCCACTGTAAACTGGTGTAAATTACACATGAGGTGCAGGGCTGGGAAGGGCCAGCACTGCATCACAGCGCCTTTGCACAATGAAGATTGGTGAATCGGGTACAGAAGCCAGGCCTCAGAGAATACCTCCAGCCTTCTATGCTAGGACCTCTATGCCAAGCAAAGAACTGGCTCTTCCAGCTCTGACCACGTCAACAGCTGCCCCAGGTGCAGGGTATGTTCTGTGGAAGGGAATGGACCAGGGGCGTGACCAGGATATTCTTGCAGGCTGCTGACTGTGTGCCCTGAAATGGTCCATAGGCCTGTACCAGGAGTCAAGTTGGTCCCTAGGAGCCCATGAGTAAGGAGGGCACAAGCCTTCTTCCCTTCTCCCTGTGCTGGCACTGGCATCCTTCCCAGATGGATCCAACTGAGTGTAAATCGCTGTTGTGCCAGTGGTGCTGTGAGTGCCCTCAGTAGGAGACCTCTCCACTAGGCATCAAGAAAACACATTTCCTAGCGGAGTCTTGGTTTTCTCTCTATTTAAATCTCCGCAAAATCCGTCCTAAACCCAGTACCACCAGCATAATCCTTCAGCAGCTGGGAGGGGTTCGTAATGCCTGACTCAGCCATTAGTACAGAAATGCACTAAAGAATTCATTAACTGATTACTGTTTATTCAGTTCCTATTATCTGTGGTGTCAGGTATGGGACACCCTCAAACGCTGCACTGAACTAGCTGCACCGTCTGGCCCCAGCCAGCCCCTCCTGCCCCTACTGCAGCCCTCACCCATTGTACAGGAAACCTTTAATGCTGTTCTTCTCCCGGCTCTGCTTCAGCCTCAAAGGCACAGACATGCTGAGGGAAAGTTCAACCAACAGCACCCGTATTTGTTGCAACATGAAAGACACAGTGAGGGAGCCTCCTCCCCTCGTGTGTTTGCCATGTCAGAAAGCTCTGCCTCCAGCCTGCACCATGGGCGGGCCTTAGAAAATACTCATGCAGCACTGTCTCCAAGGAGCCCCTTCACCAAGTGAGCGCCCCCAAAGGAGCAGGGGGAACTGGTGCCTCGCTGTTCAATAGGAGCTGTCACTTGTGCAACGTGGATGACTCATGTTTGCACGGCCTCTCATTAGCCTGCTCTGAAGGAGGATGCTGCACAGATATTGCTGGGGATGACCCCTCCGGAAAACTCCCCGTCCCTGAAAGTAAATACACTTAGCTGTATAATGCATGTGGACGTGCCAAGTTCACACATAAAGGGCTCTCCCACCTTAGCCAGGCACCTGGCTACTGCTGATATGTGCCCAAGATCACTGAAATGCAGAGATACACACCCATGCATTTGACAGCAATTGCAAACACATACTGAAGGAGGAAAAGGTAGAAAGAAGCTACTCTATTGTGAGGTAACTCAGAAAAGCACTCGCCCTTGGGAGATCTGTCCTGAAGGTTAAGGACAAATGCAACATGTTAACGAAGCCCTGATACCAGGGCTTGGCTGCACTGGGGATTGGAGGCATCCCATACTCTTGGACAGCTCTTTCTCCCCAAGCTAGCAACCATGAGAGCAGGACTGGCCACGGGCTGTTGATGCTTTTACCTTAACATTACCCAGATCTGCTCTGAGCTGGGATACAAAATATCTGAATCCTCTGCCATTGCCTGCACCAGTGGGGAATCATGGCTCCTGAATTCCCTAATGTCGATACAGCAGAAGAGAAGAACCTAATTTACCAACCCCCACTCTGGCCCACCTCATGCATTCCTGGGCGTTTCTCTGAGAACAGAGCAGGCCTGAGCCCTTCATAGCTTGTAAACATTTCCAAGGTCATGGCCTGGGCTGGTGCAGCTGTGCTGGTGAAGAGGGTGCCCTGAAACACACACAAAACAGCATGGCCATGTCCTCTTGGAAGCTGGGCTATTCCAAATGTCTGGGCAGCCAGGACAGAATTCTCCTCAGAACCCCAGTCAGAGCCAGATTTTCCAGAGCTCAGAGTGCTGAGATCCAGTACATTGGGTCCTGGGCTCTTTGGAAAACTTGCCCATAAACAGCACAGGCGTAGCTGCTGGGGGCTGCATACTTCTGACCTCCATGTACCTGAACTGGTTTGAAAATCCAGCCTTTGGCCTCCCTAACTAGCAGTTCAGTGCCCGGTGTGAGGTGGCACAATATGCAGCAGTCTCGTGATGGTAATATCTGCAAGCCTCCCTTAGATGCTGGGCAGGGCAACCTATGATGGTGTCATGGCACAGACAATGCGCTGAGGCCACTGCAGCTTACCTTATGCTCAGGTTGTCGCCAATTCAGGTTTCATACACTCAGTTCTAAACAGGCTTAGAGCATGAACAGCTGCACAAGTTGATTACTTCTAGGCACCCCATTAAGCAGAGCTCCTGCCCTGCCATAAAATGCATGTATAATGGCTCTGCTTTATCTAAATCTTTATCACCATATTTAACTTGCTCATTTTATCTGCACCTGACTAATAATTAATCTCCTGAAAGAGCCAGGCCTGGCCCCAAACTAATCTGCCTTTTGTCTGAAGTACATATTGGAATTTTACTCCCTCTTCTGAGACCCGCTGCTTGGGAACTCTCCATCCTGCAGGGCTGTGAACTGAGGGAAATGAGTTGGTGCTGCACCCCCCAAACTCCCACCCAGAGAATGAAAAAGTTTTACTGCTTTGTGGAATTGTTCCAATGCCTCTGGATTGCCGAAGTGTGACAGTCTGGCAGTGGTTCTGGGACAAAATGATTTTCACTGAAAAATGGCCACGTTTTTAAAAAAGAAACTTTGCCACGAGGGATTGTTGATATTTTTTGTGAAAAAAGTCATGCTTCTGAGATTCCCCCCCACAATATTATTGCAATTATTATCCAAATGCTTTCTGAACTCTACACAACTCAAAAAGTGCCTGAAAAATGTTGACTAAACAGAAAATAGGTCTCATTTGAAACTTTGGTGACAACTTCCAAATTTCCAAAGCAGGTTTTCATTTTCTGACCCAATCTGGACTGAGCTACTTCTCTGTCCCTTCTTCGCCCCCCACCAGCCCATGCCATCTCACACACACACACACACACACACACACACACACACACACAGCCTTGCTTTTGTAATTTGTGCAGCACCCCCAGGGTCTGCCACGGCAGAGTCCTTCTCAGCACATCAGAAGGGCACAAATGAGTAGTTTCAGGGCAAATTGTGTCCAGCTGCATCAGTCCCCACAAGCCGACCTGGCAACAGGGGATTGCCAGACAGCACTGGCACTCCTGCCACACCCCTCTCCCCAGCTACACCCCCAACTCATCTGCTGTGCTGGGGGCTAGGAGCAGAGCTCTGCAGTACTGGGGCTTGTGCTGCCCTAGCAGTACAAAGAGCAGCCTCAGGGCTGAGGTAAGAAGAGTGTATTACCACAGGACATTAGAAGCCTTACCCAGGGATGTTTCCATGGCTATAACCCTGCTGGTTGTTGGTCTTTATTTCTTGCAAGGATTTGTGGGGAAACATTGCAGGCTAGACTCTCAGCTGGTGTGAATCCACACCACTGCATTAATTCAGCATAAATGAGAGAGAGCTGGGGGGGGGCTCATCAGTTTAGGAACTCACTGCCCCCAGCTTCACTTGTGCCCTCATTTATTACCTTCCAGGCATCCCTCCAAGCTCATCTTTCCCTTAGGTGAGGCTGTTGAAGAGCATGTGGGCAGCAGGGGTACCTGTGGTCAGCCCTTACAGTGTGATCTGAGAGCAATGGAATTGGTGCCCACACACTGGATGGCACCTAGAGGGGTGTTTGGATAATGCAAATAACTACTGCGGTAAAGCAGTCAATGACTGAAACCAGCCAAGCTAATGCAGGGAAGCCATGAGTGTCTGGGCATGCTGGGAGTCATGGCTACCCCAGCTGCTAATCTCCGAAGAAGCCCTGGGATCAGCACCGAAGGGACAGTAACCAGGCCAGGGCTGCATGGCTAGAAGTCTTACACTCCCATCTCCCATCCTGAGCAACAGGCTCTCAGATCTGAGGCTCTCATCTAAACATACCTTGTGGTTCCTGTGCTGTATGTGGAGAGGGAGGTTACACTGCTGGGCAGGACCTGTCTTGCCAGCCTCTCCACAGCCACTGTTGGCAGCAGAGTGGGGGGAAGGAACAGCAGTGGGCTGGGGGCTCGCTGGGCAGTAACAGAGAGATGGCCAAAGTGGAGTACATGGGTTCAAGGGAGCAGCTTTCAAGGTGGGGATGGAGAATGTGTGACTTGTTCTTCCTGGATGTGTGAGACACTAGGACTACCAGTTCCTCCCTCTGTTCCCGGCTGTGTCTGGACTCCCCTTGCATGACTGCCCAGGAGGTCACACTCAATCCATTCACAGTAAGCTCCAGTTACAAAGCAGCAGCCAGCAATGAGCTGGCTCACACCATGGGGAACCCAGTCATTACACTCCAGCATGAGGACTTCATGGGAGCAGGTTCCTGGCAGCAAGTTGGGTTGTAGCTGAGCCCGGGCCCTTAGCTGGGATCAGGCCCCATCCTGCTCAGTGCTGCACACACAGCTCACAATTTAGGGTCATGACAGCTGATGAACATCCCCAACCTGAGCAGGGGGAATCTGAGCTTCCTGCTGACCAATCTCCTCACCTTGTACATAGGCAGGGCACACAAGGGATGGGTGGTGGGCATGGCCAAGGAGACATGGTCCAGTGACCCTTCTCACCCTAAGAACAAGGCTGGAAGCTGCTGACCTGGCTCCTGAGCCCGGGAAAGAGTACCCCAGACGTAAGTGTGCTCAGGCCCTGCCTGCAAGGCAGTTTTATTCTTCAAATACAAACTCACTAAGTAGCACAAAGTGCAGGCCCAGGGGCCTCTACCCTCACATCTCTCCCCCAGCTCCAGGACAGGCCACTTCCTGCAGCTCATCCCAGTTTTTAGCATCTCAGCTGGAAATAGCTGATCAGTCACAGATGAGACAGGTCTAACATCCCTCAAAGGGCAACCTCCCAGTGACAGAGGCACTTAGCTCAGAGCCTTCCGCTCTCCTCATTGGATCCTGCTCCAGCCAGTGAGTCATGTCAGCCCACTCACACTGTCACATCTGGCTGATCATGACATTCACAACCATAAACCAGCAAATGTCTTGACTGCGTGGAAGCAGCACTTTCTTCTTACTGGGCACAGCCAAGTCTTCTGGGCAGCCTTTCTACAAGCTGGAGCAGATAAGCTGCCCCTGGAAGAGGGAGAAATTCCTCCTCAGCTTTGAAACAATCACGGGGCGATAGCCCCAGCATCCACTGATGTGCCAAAGCAAACTCATCATCAGCACCAACCCCAGAGGCCTCTGGAAAGGGACTTTGATCCACAGGGACAGTTTATCTCTAAGAGAGGAGACAATCACAAGGGAGCACATGGAGTGGCTGGGTCAGTGAACAGGCAGAGATGCCCCCTTACCCACCAGCCAGCACATAGCTATAACCTGTGCTCTTCCTTGCCACCACTTCACTCCAGCTGTAGGTGTCTTCTGTGTTACAGACTGCCCTCACCTTGGAGCCTGCTGGGGCAGGTGGTAACAGAGATTTGCAATAGGGGAGCAGGGACCCGCTCCAGGGGACCAGAGCTCCTGGAAAACATAGGGGATTGTAGATATCAACCTTGTTGGCTGGGAGCTGCAGACCTGAGTCCTGACACAGTTGCAGCCCCTGCCCAAGTTGAGATTTGAAGATAAGGGATCTATTTTCTCCCAGAGAAAAGTTTGAATTTTCTGCCCCCAACCTGAGAGTCTCGCCCAGAATGGGGCTCCTCATGTGGCTCCAGTCCGGCCCTAAAGCTGCTGGCCTCTTCCTCCCACGGGAGCAGGAGAAGGAAGCCTGTGTCCAGCAGGAGCCTTTGTTGGATTGCACAATGAGCTCCCCAGATGGCCAGCTAGACACAATGCCCTGGCACTTGCCGTTAGAACACAGGCGTTGCCATAACAAATCAGAGTAGCGTCCATCTAGTCCAGCTCCTGTCTTGGACACCAGCCAGGGCTGGCTTGTTAAGTGGAAGTTGAAGGAAACCCTCTAGTGGGCAATTCTGGAATAACCTGTCCATAGCTCCCTGTAGTGGGGCGGCTGCCTCACTCCTGCAGAAAAGCGGTTGAAGTCAGCCCTTGGAGAAGGCTTGGGCTGAGAGCTGCTAAGCTGAGCTGATTGGGGAAGCAGCTGCAACTGGGCCATACCCCAACCAGGCCACCGCTGGCCTGTATAAAAAGGCTGTAGTCAGGAGCTCAGGCAGTCTCTCTCCAGTCTGGGGGACAGCAGGGCCTGGCTGCCTGTGTGAAAGGGTACTGGGAGTGAAGCAGGGCTGGGGAAAAGCCAGAGGAGCAGGGGAGTGCCAGGCTGGCAACTACCCAAGTTGCAGGGCCTGGTCCTAGGACCATGGAGGTACTGGATGGCAGAGGAAGGCAGTTGGTCCAAAAACCCCTTGCCTGTGATGAGGGATTCTTACACTGCAGTCTGCTGCAGGGAGAAGGGGCTTGTTGATGACTGGCAGTAGTCCAGACTGAGGCAAGGAGGGGATTAGAGGGTTGGGGGTTTCCCAGAGAGGGGAGACCCAGAGGCAGAGTGGGGGGGTACTGCCAGGAGGCAGCACTCAGATAAAAGGGCACCCAGGTCTGGGAGGATCACTGGGCCAGTGAGACACTGGCCTGCAGAGGGCGCTTCATGCTGGAAAGAGCTAATTCCCAGATGACCAGCAGGAGGCGCCACAGGGGTGAGTCCTCGAACTGCTACACTCCCTAACCCCCTCCGTTAGTGACTCGATCATGCCATGAAGCAGCAGGATTTATAGCCCTTTCTACCGTCTCCAATGTAATAGGGATACAAAACATCCATTCTTCTTTTAACCCTGTTGAGCTCTTCTCTGCAGTGACATCTGGTGACAGTGAGTCTGACAGGCTAATTGTGTGACATGAAAAGTATTTCCTTTGATCAGTTTTAAAAGTGTTCCCCTCTGATGTCCCTGGGTGATGCAAAGGCACATGTTGGGGTTGGGGAGAGGGGTGCAGAGTTGTTGGGAGAAAGCTGGTGTGACGGTTAGATAATGCTGAGGACACAGCCCTGAGCAGGGAGTGCTGCAGGGAAAGCTGACAGTGGGTTAATCCCCAGCCTGCCAGCATTTCCCTGGGATTGTCCCAGGAACCCCGTGAAAGGGCCTGTCTCAGTCTGAGTCTTGCATGCCCCATTAATGGAATAGGCCAGGGGAAAGCTGCAGGGGTGCCCCAGCCTGCGCCCTTTCCCCATCTGATTCTGCCACTCTGCTTCCATCGCTGACATTGCTCCTGGCCCAGTGTGAGGCAGAGTCCTCCCAACTGCCACCAGTGCAGTGCCACAGGGGGTGGGGTTTTCACCCAGGTGACTCCCCTTTATCCCTGACAGGTGCTAAGATGAGTGGAAGCCATGCTTGGACTGAGCCCTGCCTGGATCACCCTCCCGGTGACGAATCAGCCTCCTCTGGCCCAGCCATGCCCAGGAGCTTTCCGCATCAGAGGAGTGAGATGGGAGATTGCTGGGCTCTGACGCAGGCCCAGCCATTTAGCACCCAGCAGGGGGGACGGGGGCGCCCTCTCTGCCCTTGGGAGCAGATAAGGAGGCCATTCCTTCCCTGCAGAGGATGAGGAAGGCGTAATCCTTCCTGATGACAGCAGCTGTGACCTGTGCCTGATCCCATCTGTCCTGGTCCAGACCAGCACCCTGGGCTGCCTGGACCTCGGGAAGGGGAGCTGCTGTCCCCACAGGAATGGGATGCTGAACACTGCACATGAGTCACTTTAGTATAAGCACACAAACCGAGCTTGGAAAGTCTCTTGTCTGTGACTTACAGAATGTGGCCCAAAGCCTGGCCCTCATGGTCGCCCCTGCAGTGCCCCTCCCTCAACACATGCCCTGCCGCACGGCCTTTCCCCCAGAATCCCCCCTCCCTCTTGCCCAGCGCATGCACCATCCATGCTGCCTATCCCTCAGCACACATACCCCACACTGCCCATCCCCAGCATATAAACCCTAGATACTGCCTCTCCCTCAGCGAAGAAACCCCACACTACTCCTCCTCCAGTGCATGCACACACACCCTGCACTACCCCTCCCCCAGACTGCCATACAGATGAGGGGACACGAGCTCCAGAGCACATTCTCAGGCCTTTGCAAGGCCATGCAAGTCTCAACAGCAGCCTGAGGCAATGAAGCCTGAACCACCAGAGCCCTGTCTCCCCCGCCAGGTTCTCTTCCTCCAAGTCAAAGCAATGCTGCCAACCCACCTCACTGCAGCTGCACCAGAATGGTGGGACTGGGAGTGGCCTATCTTACAGGGTATGTCTCCACTGGAATTAGACACTCTCGGCTGGCCCATGCCAGCTGACATGGGCTATGAGGCTATTTAATTGCAGGGTAGACGTTCAGGCTCGAGCTGGTGCCCAGGCTCTAGGACAGTGTAAAGTGGGAGGTTCCAGAGCTTGGGTTAAATATGTATCATGATTAAGATTTCATAAAATAAAGGATATTACCTCACCTACCAGGTGTCTCTAAGGCAGGGGTGGGCAAACGTTTTGGCCTGAGGGCCATATTGAGGTTGCAAAACTGTATAGAGGGCCAGGTAAGGAAGGCTGTGCCTTCCCAAACAGCTTGGCCCCCACGTCCCATCTGCCTCTTCCCACCCCCTGACTGCCCCCCTCAGAATTTCTGACCCATCCAACCCAACCACCCCTGCTCTTGTCCCCTGGCCACCTCTTCCAGTGACCCCCTGTCCCTTGCCAACCCCTGGGACTTCAGCTGCTATCCAGCCCCGCCGTTCCCTGTCCCTTGACTGCCCCTCCTCCAAACCTCCACCCCAGCCAACTGTCCCCTCTCCCCTGACTGCCCCCTGGGACCTCCTGCCCCTTATCCAACTCCACTCCTGCTCCCCACCCCCTTACCATGTGGCTTCCAGCAGCAGGAGCTCTCAGGCCCATCACCAGTCTGAAGCCAGCTACGCTGCCACTCTGCCCAGCAGGAGCAGCAGGCTAGAGCGCTGGCAGCATGGCGAGGTGAGGCTGCGGGGAAAGGGGGGCTAGCCTTCCTGGCCAGGAGCTCAAGGGCTGGGCAGAATGGTCCCGCGGGCTGGATGTGGCCCGTGAGCCATAGTTTGCCCACCTCTGTTCTAAGAGCATGTCTACACTACAACATTAAGTTGATTTAAGTTAATTGGATGTACAGCCCCCGCAGTAATTAAAGTGCTGTATCACACCCACACTACATCCCGTCTCTCGGTGATGCGCATCATTACCCGGAGCTTCCACTCACTTCCACTTCCACTTCCACTCACTGTGTGGGGCCTTGTGGGGCACTGACAGCTGGAGTTCTGCCACCAGGAGTTGACAGACTGAGCTGTGCGCTCTGCACGGTGCCAACAGCTTGGGCTGTCAGCCCCAGAGCAAGTGGGGGCTCCAGCTGTGAACCCTGGGCAGAGTCGACAGCCAACAGGCAACATAAGTAGCACAGTGCCTACACAGACACTGTCATCCTAACTACATCAGCCTAAGCACTACACCTCTCACGGAGGTGGAATTATTAGATCTGTTAGTGGGTGACTTTCATCGGTGGGAGCTACATTTTAGTGTTGACGCTTACAGAGTTTGGTCGAGGTACGGATGTAGTAGTGTAGACCAGACCTAATATCCTGAGACTGACATGGCTACAACACCACTGCATAATTGCAGTACACATGTGCCCATAGAGTAGCTTGCTATGGCTAGCCAAGATCACTGGGGACCTCTGATGGTGACATTGAAGAATTGCCTGCACCTAGCTGAGTCAGGTTTGTTTTGAAGTTTTTGGTTCAACAAACTGGCATCATCACAAATGATCAGGTGAAAGTTCACCTGAGAGTTCTCCATTTCCAGCCCCTCCCCTACATAGCCAAGGCAAGGCCTTTGGATTCCATCAGTTCCCTTCTAACACCTCAGAATCTAGCCCCCAAAACAGCTGGAGCTGTCATGTGCAGCCTTGGGTGGCATTCTGGTGCTCCCTGGCTCTGAGACCCCTGAAGTTTCATTGTTCCTTGAAAAGCAGATCCCCTCTGTCCCAGGAGCTCCTTCTGAACTGTAGCTGCCATCCACCCAAATAAGCCCAACATAAGGACAGCAGGTGGCTCTTTCTGGGAAGAGTGGGGGGTGAGGAGTGATGGGGTGATCCTCTGATTACTAGGAAGAACTGGGAAAATGGGGCAGCATAAGAGATTGAGGGTGGGACTGTGGCTGCTCCAGAGCAGCACATGCCTGCAGATTTCAAGCTCTTCAAGAATGGGTCCCCTTGGTGAAAAGCCAGTATCTGGAAGTTGAAGCTAGACAAAGTCAGACTGGAAATAAGGCACATGTTTTTAACAGTGAGGATGATTAACCTCTGAACTAAGTTACCAACGGGCATACTGGCTTCTCCATCACTGGTACCTTTTAAATCTATTTGGAGGTTTTTCTACAATACCTGCTTTCGCTCAAGCAGAAATTAACTCAGATAAGTCGTATGGCCTGAGGACTAGATGGCCCCCTCTGGCCTTGGAATCTATGAAAAAGTGTCTGTCTTGTACTCTATTTGTATTCAGGAGGAAACACGCACTTCCATGAGAGGAGTCCAACTCAGGACTCCACAATGCCACATTAGACCTGTTCTCAGCTCAAGCAGTGCCAGTTGAGTGCCTCCCAAAAGGAAGCAAACAATAGTGCAGCATCCAGCTCTATGGGGAGGCAGGCATGAAGAGGAGGACTACTTGTCAAGTGGGGAAACCAAACCAGGGGAAGAAATGTCACTTCCAGCTTTCACAAGGGTCTGACAAACAGGCAAAGGGGACAAAGTCACCCAAGCCAGCTCCCAAGCACAGTCCAGGGCTCAGCTGGGCCATTCTCCCAGCAGGGGAGTTGAGGCCCTGCCAGCATGGGGGCTGGAGGAGAGGCCAGATTCCAGGTGAGCAGGACACACTGAGACTGACACTAGAGAGAGCTGCAGCATTCAGAGCCCAGCTTCACAGTCCTGCTGAGAACAGAGCCTACATCCCTGACCTAGCTGGGTGAGGATATTCCCTCCATCTGCAAGCCAGGCACTTTCCCTGTTCTTCACACTAGAAACTCCAACACACAAAACAGATGGCACTGAATGGTGTTCCTCTCAAGGGAAACAAGGAGCTCTGCAGGGATGGGACAACAGCAGCTTGCCACAGGATTGGAGTAGCTGACCAGAGAGGGGTTCTCAGAACAGCTAAGTACTTTTCAAGCCCCCAGGGAGAGAAATTCTGGCTATATCTACACTGCAAATAGACACCCATGACTGGCCCATGCCATCTGACTCGGGGTCTGGGGTGGGGGTGGCGCTTGGGCTGCAGCAGGGGTGTTTAATTTCAGTGTAGAAGGTTGGGCTCAGGCTGCAGCCCAAGCTATGGGACCCTCCCACCTCACAGGATCCTACAGCGCAGTCTCCAGCATGAGCGTGAACATCTAAGCTGGATGCATAAATGGCTGGAAAACCATTCCCAGAGAGTAGTTATCAGTGATTCACAGTAGAGTTGGAAAAGCATAATGAGTGGGGTGATTCAGGGATCAGTTCTGGGTCTGGTTCTGTTCAATATCTTCATCAATGACATAGAGAGTACACTTATAAAGTTTGCAGAAAATATGAAGCTTGGGAGGTGTTGCAAGTGTTTTGGAAGATAGGATTAAAATTCAAAATGATCTGGACAAACTAGAGAAATGGTCTGAAGTAAAGAGGATGAAATTCAATAAGGGCAAATACAAAGTACTCCACTTAGGAAGGAACAATCAGTTACACACATACAAAATGGGAAATGACTGGCTAGGAAGGAGTCACGGGGGTTAGAGTGGACCATAAGCTAAATATCAGTCAATAAACACTGTTGCCAAAAAAACACCAAACATCATTCTGGGCTGTATTAGCAGAATGTTGTAAATAAGACATGAGAAGTAATTCTTCTTTTCCACTATGTGCTGATTATTATAAAAACTGGAGCATTGGGTCCAATTCTGGGTGCCACATTTCAGGAAAGATGTGGACAAATTGGAGAAAGTCCAGAGAAGAGCAACAAAAATGATTAAAGCTCTACAAAACATGACCTATGAGGGAAGATTGAAAAAACTGGGTTTGTTTAGCCTGGAAAACAGAAGACTGAGAGGGGACATGATAACAGTTTTCAAGCACATAAAAGGTTACAAGGAAGAGGGAGAAAAATTGTTCTTAACCTCTGATGATAGGACAAGAAGCAATGGGCTTAAATTACAGCAAGGGCAGTTTAGGTTGGACATTAGGAAAAACTTCCTAACTGTCAGAGTGGTTAAGCACTGGAATAAATTGCCTAGACAGGTCGTGGAATCTCCATCATTGGAGATTTTTAAGAGCAGGTTAGACAAACATCTGTCAGGTATGGTCTATATAATATAGTCCATGAGTGCAGGGGACTGGATTAGATGACTTTTCAAGGTCCCCTCCAATCCTATGATCTACATCACAATTAAACAGCCCTTTTAACTGCAGTGTAGACATACCCACTGAGCCTGAATCCAGTATCACTTGCACCAATCTTACACTAGGGTGACTCCACAGGTGGTGCGGGAGCTACTTCTGATTGATGCTGAGGTGGGAGAGAAAGGAATCTCTACCCCTTTCTGAGATTCCAGTTGCTGTCAGCAGGATTGTTCTGCCTAGCCAGTTCACACGGCAGTTCCAACTCTCTTGCCTTTGCAGGGGAGAGCACACAAGCTGAACCCTGACTTCACATGGGTTTTGGGTGCTGCCCTTTGCCACCACCCAAGATTAAAGCAAACTTTGGGTTTGTTTCATGCTGGGAGCATGGAAGAAGTGATTTGGCAGAAAGTGAGTGCTCCTCTTAGCCCCACAAGAGATAAGCCAGACCATCCTTTCTGGAGTGTTTGCCCAGCCCTTCCCTTGTGTTTCACCCTCTGAATGGCAGGATTTCTGAATCCAGTTTTAAAGCCCTCTAGCTTTCTCTTGGGCCCTTTCATAAATCAAGTCCAAGATAAAATAACCTCCCAGGAATACAGCAGGCTGGCCCCAGCTTTCTGTGGGAAACACAGCAAACACGCACTGTCAGCACTGAATAAAGCCTGTGACATGTCAGAGTGAATTCTCTTTATAGCTCTGGACCTGGCCTTTCCCACAACCACGAGCTGGTACTAGCCCTAGCTAACAGCTCCCAGGGGACCCATTCCACTTGCAAATGGATCCAGGCCATCAGAGCTCTGTCTAGTGCCATAATAGTGTTCCGTGTACTGTGTACTGTGGAGAGGGCTGCCCGTTGTGTGGCTGTCGAGGGTTGCCCTGACTGGCCAGTAGGAAGGGTTAGTACCACACTCAAAATGCTCTGTTCTGAAGGTCTAGTAGAGACAAGGCAGCAGAGATTTTAATGTGGGTCACCTGAGTGAGCTGGAGCCAAGAAGTGGGAGTCTAGCCTTCAACTTATTCAGCTAGCATGAGTTCAAAGCCTCTGTCTCGGCCTCCATCATTTAAGGACGTGTTAGAAGTCATTAGCTGCTACCTCATTCTGACACACACCCTTGCACACCCTACGCCGGACAATCTCTGACGTGTGTCCTAGTCATTTTCTGTGAATCCGTCCTTTGGAGGAACAATTACAGAGCTGGTGGGACGAGCCACTTAATGGCAGGATAGTCTCACAGCAGAAAAATAGGGCCATGAGCAAACTGAGCCAGCCATGCGGACTGTGCACAGATGAGCCCCCATTTCAGTCTGGTCTGTTCAGAAAACTGTTAGTCCCCCCATCCCTGAGCATTCAGACCAGGGCACTTTGGCTCCTGAGTCACACAGGCCATCTAACATGGAAATACCATGTGACAACAAGTGACCAATCATGAGCTCCCCAGTGACAATGAAAAGTAATGAGCAAGTAAAACAAAAACAGTTTGTGAAACAACCACTAGGCTGGAATTTTCATACAAAGTTTTCCACAAAAAATGGCAAAATACCAAAAAATATTGTAAATGCCATCAGAAGCAGTAATATGAGTCTATGCAGTACTGAGGCGCTGTGGGCCCCTAGAGCTCTGTCTATGTGAGTACTTCGTGTTCCATCACTGCCAAGGCAGCTGAGGCCATCTTCCTTTTCTAGGCAAACCCAAGTTATTGCTTTCATTGCAAGAGTGACTATGCTATCTAGCTCAGAATAGATGATCTGATGGTCCCTTTTGGCCTTAAACTCTGTAAGCCCCTCCCAGACATTGGTGACTGAACCCTCACAACTCTCTTATGAAGACATGCCTGGAAGGCATGATCCCCATTTTACAAATGGGGAAACTGAGGCATATGCAGGTTTTGTTTTTTTTCTTAAGGGTCAGATGTTCAAATATACCCAGAATCCTACCGGGAGACTAAGGCAGAACTAGAAATTCAACCTAGGTTTCCAGAGTCCCATTCCAGAGCCCAAGATCATCCTCCTTGTCTTATTATCGTTCCTTATCCTTTCTCAATCCATCACTCTTGCCTGTTTATGGCCCTTGCTAATTGTGTTAGGCCAGACACAGATTATCAACTCTTCAACACAAGAACTGAGTCTTCAGCTTGTTTTTGTGACACACCTAGTGCATTTTTGGATGTTTGAAAAATTATCAATAAACCATCAATCTAAGGCACTTATCGGGCCCCCATCACTACAGTGGCTGGGCACTTCCCAATATTTAATGCATTTGTCCTCCCACAACCTATGCGGTAGGGCGGTGCAGGGCATCCCATTGCATAGATGGGGAGCAGAGGCCCAGGTCACAGAGGGAGTCTGTGCTGGAGCCAGGAACAGAATCGTGCTCTCTCAAGTCAGCCCATTCTTTCTCTCAAATCATCCACAATTATTAAATTATCAAAAGCGTATCCACAAAGCCTGCTGAAAATCATCAAAGCTTTGTGGCTGCTGGTTGAATGCAGTGCCGGACAGCTCTGCCCATGGAGCATGGGCCCTGCTGGAGAAAGTCAGTGGGACCAGGCAGACAGGGAGATCCTCCCCACTTTGAGTTTGTTCAGGGAAATTCCACTATTGATCTCAAAAGGCTGCCTTGCTTTTCACATCCCCTGTTTTTCACAGCAACTGCTCCAAAGGCAGGACTGCATACCCCAAAGCAGTTTGATCCAAATGAGTGGGGAGAGATAGCTCAGTGATTTGAGCATTGGCCTGCTAAATCCAGGGTTTTGAGCTCAATCCTTGAGGGGACCATTTAGGAATCTGGGGCAAAAATCTCTTGGATGATTTAGTTGGGGATTGGTCCTGCCTGGAACAGGAGTTAGATTAGATGACCTCTTGAGGCCCCTTTCAACCCTGATATTCTATGAGGGCAGTGAATCTGCATGCCAAAGAGTCAGGATTCCCTGCCACAGACCTCTCACTATCTGCAGAGTGATTGGGGCAGAGGAATGGTTCCCAGGTGTTGTGTTTGCCCCTCTACAATATGTGCACCTAGTAGTGAGGGGAGCTGCTGGTGCACCAGTGCCTATATTGACCCCAGGGTCAAGCTTAGAACTCTGGCAGTTTCCATTCACAGTTTGCAACCTCCCAAGCGAACCCAACATACCTGCTGGTTGTTCCTGAGAGCTATGGGACCCCTGAAAATGCTGGCAGCCTCCTCTTTGCTATGTCTCTCTCTTGCTGCAGGCTCTCTGAAGCAGGAAGACCTGCAACTCTTGCTTTGATGTGGCCCCTCTTACAGGCAGAGTGCTCAACCGCTGTCCCTGCTTTGAGGGTGAGAGAGAGACATGGTGGGAGGGGGTAGGAGAGGAGGAGAGTGTTTTGTATTTCTTATCACATCTCTGTTAGCTAAGAAAAGCAACAGTCTCCACTTTGACCAATGAATGGCTGCATATTCTTCAGGCTGGTTGTATAAGTAGGGGCATTGCCAGCAGATCAAGGGATGTGATCATTCCCTTCTATTCAGCATTGGTTAGACCTCATCTGGACTACTGTGTCCAGTTTTGGATCTCACACTACAAGAAGGATGTGGAAAAATTGGAAAATGTCCAGCAGAGGGCTACAAAAATGATTAGGGGGCTGGAGCACATGACTTATGAGGAGAGGCTGAGAGAACTGGGATTGTTTAGTCTGTAGAAGAGAAGAATGAGGGGGGATTTGATAGCTTCTTTCAGCTCACCCTGGATGGCTCCTCTGCCTGGGCTGGCCTCATGGACCAGAAGAAACAGGATTCCCCTGGGGCTGTTTCTGGAGGCCCCTGGAAATAGTCTAGCCCCTGGGTCCTCCCTGGCATTCATACACTCCTCCGGAATGGACCAAGGCCTAGAAGTCACCTTGCTGGAGTGATTGCAGGGAGGCGGGGAAGACCTAAAATCTTCTTTGATTCTTCAGACATGGTCTCTCATGCCCAAAAGGAAAAGATTAACCTGCCGGGAATAGCTCTAAAAAGGCATTCAGGCCACCTGTCCAGCCATGGCCCCTTGATTTAAGTGCTGCTGCTGCAGTGACTGAAAGGGCTCTGTGTCAGGAATCCTGAGTCTCTCTGGCCCTGTACTAAACAAAACCAATCTCTTTGAACCAGGTTGCTGGGGGAAGCCAAGTGCTAGTGGAACTGAACTAAGCCCAGCTTCTTGACTGCCTTTTCAAGGAGGTGAGTTAGAGGTGGGTAAAGTTACTCAGGGAGCAGTTGCTTCCCCTTCCCACCATTTCACAGAGAGCAATATCCCTCATGGCTGCCAGCACCTCTTCACAAGAAAATAGCAGTAATAAAAAGAGCACTCTTGTATCCCCCTGGCACCGTTTTAGTGCATCTCCCCTAGCAGTGATGTTTGCTAGCAGCAAACCTGGGAAAGGCAATTGTCACTGTGGATGTTTGCAGCAAGATACTAGTCCTAAAGAACTCCAGGGAAGGGCAATGAAAGTGATACAAGGGTAAGAGCTGCCTTTCCCAAACTTCTGAAAGCAGAACCCACCCCATCCCCGCAACAGGAAAATGGAACAATGCAGCCCCCATCTGGCCTGCCATGAATTGGTAAGGGGCTGAATAAATGAGCGCTCCTTCAAAGCAGTGTGCAAATCTCACCCTCCCTCTTCTTTTTCACATGCTTTGAAGAGTCATGAAATAATTAACTATGTTGAAATTTAAATATCATCTTTGGCATCTTGAGTTAGTTCCTCATTTAAATGAATGGGACAAATCCCACCTCAGAGCTATGATTTTAGGCTCTCTGTAAACTCATGCAGGCATCACTGCATCCTTTAAGACTTGGATATGAGTCAACAGTGTACCCTTGTTGCCAAGAAGGCTAATGGCATATTGGGTGGTCTAAGTAGGGGCATTGCCAGCAGATCAAGGGATGTGATCATTACCCTCTATTGGGCATTGGTGAGGCCTCATTTGGAGTTTTGGGCCCCACACTACAAGAAGGAGCAGGGAGGCTTAGATCGGGGGTGCAGTCCTGGGGGGCAGTTAGGGGCAGGAGACCCAGGAGAGAGAAGTCAGGGGACAAGGAGCAGGGAGGGTTGGGGGTTTTGAGGGGGATAGTCGGGGGCGGGGAGTGGACAGGGGCGGGGCCTCTCCCGTGGGGGCGGGTGTGCTCAAAATTTTTTTACTGGTAGGGGTGTGCGATCAAAAACGTTTGGAGACTGCTGGACTAGATGACCTCTCAAGGTCCCTTCCAGCCTTATGATTCTACAATTCTAAGTCTATCAGAAACCTCAACAGCATTGGTTCTGCTCTAGAGGCAGCAAAACACTCCTGGTCCTGCTCTCACTTCCACTGGTGTGAAGCAGGAGTAAGTTCAGTGATGTGACAGGAGCTAGACAGAGCGAGTGGGACCAGAATCAGCGAGAGGACGTGTCTATATGTTGCACAACAGCAATCTATTGTTCGGAAAAACCGGGGGTGGGACTGAGTGTGACAAGGAGCGAACTGTGAATACTTGCTGACAGCCTCCATTTCCTAACACCTCTGAGCTTCTCTTTGAAGCCTCCATGTTCTCCATGACAGGAGGGAGACATTTCATCTCTTAGCAGAGTGTGGCAAGGACCTGCATGTACCTCTGCTGTGGCTGTGGGTGTGCACAGGAGGTGCTGCTGTGATCGCAGCTCGGAAGCCAAAGTGGAGCATCTGACTAACAGGCATTGTGTGTAACCAAAGAGCCACAAGAGTGAGACTTGATCAAGTTCCCTTGCTCTGCTCAGGCCTCCTTCTGTAGTAGCTTATCTCCACAGTCATGCACTTTGGAACAACAATGAAGTGTGATTTACAGTTCAGGTGCTTGACATTTTTCAAATGGACATTTTTTTTTTCACTGAGAAATAGCCTTTTTCCAAATACATTTTCATAAAACTTTTTGATTTGTTAACTTTTTTTCAACCAAATCAGAAACCATGCAATCTTTTTCTTTATTTTTGATTGTTCCTTTTTAGTCTGTTTTCTTTTGGCTTTTTCCTGTCCAAAGTAGCTGAAATCCTAATGTCCTTTCCTGTCATTTCTGAAAATTGAAAACGTTTGAAAGCCAGAAAAACATTTAAAAAAATTTACAGAAATCGATAAAGCCAAATATTGATCCATTTCCCAGCATTGTGAGACAAAACCGAGGAAGTGGGTTTTCTGTTTGTTTGTTTTGTTTTTAAACAGTTTTACTTATAATATGGCTTTGCCTGCTAATTTGTATGGGGCAGAGTTAAAAAAGCACGCTCTAACCCACAAGCGACAGAGGCCATTGCCCAGCTAGTGCTATTATGTCATATTTTTTTTACTTTTAAACCATGAGTTGTTGGGCTGGATGCAGGAATCCCTGGCTGGATTCTCTGGACTAGTTATGCAGCAGGCTGGACTGGATGATCAGTTTTTAAGGCCCTTCTGGCCTTAAAATCTATAAATATTGGATGTCAAGCATCATTATTGGATCCACAGTGAAAATCCTGGTACAAAAGTCATCAGCAACCCCCAAATTCCTCCGCCCTGCAGTATGGAAAAGTCCAGAGATCTCCATCCCTGGGGCTAATGTAGTGCCCATCTTTAAAAAAGGAAAGAAGGAGGATCCGGGAAACTATAGGCCAGTCAGCCTCACCTCAGTCTAGGGTGACCAGATGTCCTGATTTTATAGGGACAGTCATGATTTTTGGGTCTTTTTCTCACATGGACTCCTAATACCTCCCCACCCCCATCCCAATTTTTCACATTTGCTGTCTGGTCACCCTACTTCAGTCCCTGGGAAAATCACGGAGCAGGTCCTCAAGGAATCAATTCTGAAGCACTTAGAGGAGAGGAAAGTGATCAGGAACAGTCAGCATGGATTCACCAAGGGCAAGTCATGCCTGACTAACACAATTGCCTTCTATGATGAGGTAACTGGTTCTGTGAATGAGGGGAAAGCAGTGGATGTGCTATTCCTTGACTTTAGCAAAGCTTTTGATATGGTCTCTCACAGTATTCTTGCCAGCAAGTTAAAGAAGTATGGGTTGGATGAATGGACCATAAGGGGGAGAGAAAGCTGGCTGGATCGTCAGGCTCAGTGGGTAGTGATCAATGGCTCCATGTCTAGTTGGCAGCCACTATCAAGCAGAGTGCCCCAAGGGTTGGTGCTGGGGTCGATTTTATTCAATATCTTTATCAGTGATTCTGGAGGATGGCATGGACTGCACCCTCAACAAGTTTGCAGATGACACTAAACTGGGAGGAGTGGTAGATACACTGGAGGGTAGGGATAGGATACAGAGGGCCCTAGACAAATTAGAGGATTGGACCAAAAGAAATTTGATGAGGTTCAAGAAGGACAAGGGCAGAGTCCTGCACTTAGGACAGAAGAATCCCATGCACTGCTACAGACTGGGGACCAAATGGGTAGGCAGCAGTTCTGCAGAAAAGGTCCTAAGGGTTACAGAGGATGAGAACCTGGATATGAGTCAACAGTGTGCCCTTGTTGCCAAAAAGGCTAATGGCATTTGGGGCTGTATTAGTAGGGGCATTATCAGCAGATCGAGGCACATGATCGTTCCCCTCTATTGGACATTGGTGAGGCCTCATCTGGTGTACTGTGTCCAGTTTTGGGGCCCACACTACAAGAAAGATGTGGAAAAATTGGAAAGAATCCAGAGAAGGGCAACAAAAATGATTAGGGGCCTTTGATTAGAAATGAATTTGATTAGAAAATGATTAGAGGACAGGCTGAGAGAACTGGGATTGTTTAGTCTGCAGAAGAGAAGACTGAGGGGAGATTTGATAGCTGCTTTCAACTACTTGAAAGGAGGTTCCAAAGAGGATGGATCTAGACTGTTCTCAGTGGTACAAGATGACAGAACAAGGAGTAATGGTCTCAAGTTGCAGTGGAGAAGGTTTAGGTTGGATATTAGGAAAATCTTTTTCACTAGGAGGGTGGTGAAGCACTGGAATGGGTTACCAACGGAAGTGGTGGAATCTCCTTTCTTAGAGATTTTTAAGGCCAGGCTTGACAAAGCCCTGGCTGGGATGATTTAGTTGGGGTTGGTCCTTCTTTGAACAGGGCTAGATGACTTCCTGAGGTCTGTTCCAACCCTGATATTCTATGGTTCCTGAAAATCTGGAACACAGGGGCCAGAGAAAGACTTTAGGAACTTGATGAACATCCCCCACATTCAGACTGAGTCAAATTTCACATTTTACTACTTACTAATGGAACAAAACCCTCAAGTCCTCTTGAGCTCAGTGAATCGGGTTCTCCTCCAACTGCTGTCCTCTAGGTACAACATCTCTGAGCCCACAGCCCATTCAGCAAGTCTGCAAGGTATCAACACCCTCAACTTCCATGGACATAATGAAGGATGCAGGGAGGGCCCTTGACGCTACTCAGGAAGTGCTCCACACCTTGCACAAGTGGGCCCAAGAAATGTAACCAGTAAAGGACTTGTGTCATATGTAGGAAGCCCACAGTTTTGGTAAATTAAACTTTCTTGTTTTCGCCCATCACAAAACTACTGTCTGGTCCTGCTAACATATTACTGTTTAATTTATCAATCTGTTTCAAAACCTCCTCTATTGACACTTCAGTCAGGGACAGTTCCTCACATTTGCTCAGCTGTGCAAATCTCCCTCATATCTTTTGCAATTTCATTCTGAAACTAACTCTAGAATCTGTCAAGGCCATGAAACAACATCTCATGATGGAATTGTGACATAGTAAAATGCAAACTAATGAATATTTGTGTCACCCTTGCCTTCCAACCTGGAGTGCCCTTTATAATGCTTTGATGCTGTAGCTTCCAGCATGGATTACTCACAAACAGCCACCAGCCTGCAAGTCACTCCCAACTATGTCCGTGTTTGTGTGCTGCAGGCAGCCAGCCATACCTTGACTCTTACCAGCCTGAATTATACTACAGGATGACCCCAACACACTCCCAGTTCCAGATTTCTCCCTACCAGAAATGTATGCCCAGCCCTCTCCTGGACAATACAAACTTATCTAGGTCTGTTATTTCATCAATGGAAATAATAGGCACACATTTTGTTATCCCACATGGAGTTTCCCAAACACTTCATTTTAAACACACTGGGTTAGATAAAACAGTAAAACAAGTTTATTAACTACAAAGAGAGAGATTTTAAGTGAATACAAGTAATGAGGCAGTTGCGGGGCAAGTATGCCACGTCCCCCTTTTGGGTGGGACAAGGGAGTTGCAAAGCTGCAGCTAAGTCCACCTGACCACCTTTAACCTCTGGGCAGTCCAGTCTAGTGGCCAGAGTTGATACAGATGTCCTTTTCCTTAGGGCTGTGTAGTCCAATGGTCAGAGTCAATATAGCTACCACCTCCCTCAAGGCAGCAGGCCTAATGGTCATAGTCAGTATGGGTGCCCTCCCCCTCAAGGCCATGTGGCCCAATGGCCAGAGTCACTATAGAGACCTTCCCTTGCAGGGCTATATGGCCTAGCAGCCAGAGTCAATATAGATGCTCTCTTCCTCAGGGCTGTGTGTCCTAATGGCCAGATTCACTATAGGTGCGGTTTAATGGTTATAGAAAGGATGGACCATCACCCAAGGTGAGTGGATGAGTGGAGGGATAGGGGGATCCGGACCCTCTCCACTCCACTGGGTCCCAACCCAGGGCTCTGTCAGAGGTTAGTGTACTCATCACTGGGTCAGCAGGGATCCTACAACTGGTTCTAAAACCAAACCAATATAAAATCCCCGTTCTTCTTACCCTCTCTCCTGACATGGCAGTCTGGGTGTCTCCAGGTCCCTCATTCTATGCAGCTCTCTGCAGCTCTGCTCTCTCTTGGGTGTCCTCGGATAGCCAGGTAGCAGCCTGGATCTTGGCGGGTCTGGCTTCCACAATCTGGGGCTTCAGCAGCTCACAGTCAGCAACGTGCATCCTCCCTCCTTGGCAGTCAGCCCCAGCTGAGCTGACTATAATACGTTAATCCTTGAGGGCTCAGTCGAGTGCTAGTTCATCATTTAGCAGTAAGGCATTCCCTGGGAAACATCCCATCCTCTTCCACTATCTGACTTTACCACCTCAACCAAGCTTCACAATTATCATTGCTGTGTACACTATTAAATTGTTTAAAATGTATACTGGGTATATGTGTGTGTATATATATATATCAAATATAGTCTTTTGTCTAGTGAAAACAATTCCCTGGAACCTAACCCCCCTTATTCACCTTAATTCTTATGGGGAAACTGGAATCGTTTAACATTGCTTAAAGTAGCATTTTTCAGAGACATAACTACAACATTAAACAAGGAGTCAATGTAACTCGATTTAAAAAAATCATGTTTAATCACAGCTTTAATCTCACTGTTAAGTAATAACGAAATACCAATTGAAATTTATTATAAATATTTTGGATGTTTTTCTACATTTTCAAATATGTTTATTTCAGTAACAACAGGGAATACAAAGTATTTTTTATTACAAATATTTGCACAGTCTGGCAATTCCTCTGGTGCATTACTCCTGTGAATGAACCTTTCATATCAGCCAGGTTTCAAGTCTCCCGGGGAAAAGAATGGAGCGGGGGCCCCCCCCCCGGGGGGGGAAGAGGGTGTTGGAGGGGGGGCAAGGCAGGGGCTGCACTGTCTTCCTGTGTGCTTGGATAGTGCCTGTCACAAATAATTATTATTGTTAATAATAACAATAAATCATAGAATCATAAAATATTAGGATTGGAAGAGATCTCAGGAGGTCATCTCGTCCAATCCCCTGCTCAAAGCAGGACCAAACACCAACTAAATCATCCCAGCCAGGGCTTTGTCACCCAAGCCGGGCCTTAAAAACCTCTACAGCTGGAGATTCCACCTTCTCCCTAGGTAACCCATTCCACTGCTTCACCACCCTCCTAGGAAAATAGTGTTTCCTAATATCCAATTTATACCTCCCCCACTGCAACTTGAGACCATTACCTCTTGTTCTGTCATCTGGTACCACTGAGAACGGCCTAGCTCCATCCTCTTTGGAACTCCCTTTCAAGTAGTTGAAAGCAATTATCAAATCCCCTCTCATTCTTCTCTGCTGCAGACTAAACAATCCCAGTTCCCTCAGCCTCTCCTCATAAGTCAAGTGCCCCAGCCTCCTAATCATTTTTGTTTCCCTCCACCGGACTCTTTCCAATTTTTCCATATCCTTCTTGTAGTGTGAGGCCCAAAACTGGACACAGTACTCCAGATGAGGCCTCACCAATGCCGAATAGAAGGGAATGATCATACCCATCGATCTGCTGGCAATGCCCCTACTTATACAATCCAAATAACATTAGTCTTTTTGGCAACAAAGGCACACTGTTGACTCATATCCAGCTTCTCGTCCACTGTAACCCCTAGGTCCTTTTCTGCAGAGCTGCTGCCAAGTCTGTCGATCCCTAGTCTGCAGCAGTGCATGGGATTCTTCTGTCCTAAGTATAGGACTCTGTACATGTCCTTGCTGAACCTCATCAGATTTCTTTTGGTCCAGTCCACTAATTTGTCTAGATTCCTGTCCCTCTGTATCCTATCCTTACCCTCCAGCAAATCTACCACTCCTTCCAGTTTAGTGACATCTGCAAACTTGCTGAGGGTGCAGTCCACACCATCCTTCAGATCATTAATGAAAATATTGAACAAAACTGGCCCCAGAACCGATCCTTGGGGCACTCTGCTTGATACTGGCTGCCAACTAGACATGGAGCCATTGATCACTACCTGTTGAGCCCGATTATCTAGCCAGCTTTGTATCCACCTTATAGTCCATTCATCCAGCCCATACTTCTTTAACTTTCTGGCGGGAATACTGTGGGAGACCGTATCAAAAGCTTGCTAAAGTCAAGGAATAGCACATCCACTGCTTTCCCCTCATCCACAGAGCCAGTTATCTCATCATAGTAGGTAATTAGGTTAGTCAGGCATGACTTGTCCTTGGTGAATCCATGCTGACTGTTCCTGATCACTTTCCTCTCCTCTAAGTGCTTCAGAATTGATTCCTTGAAGACCTGCTCCATGATTTTTCCAGGGACTGAGGTGAGGCTGACTGGCCTGTAGTTCCCCAGATCCTCCTTCTTCCCTTTTTTAAAGATGGGCACGACATTAGCCTTTTACCAGTCATCTTGGACCTCCCCAGTCACCATGAGTTTTCAAAGATAATGGCCAATAGCTCTGCAATCACATCCATCAACTCCTTTACATTCTCGGATGCAGTGCATGGATTTGTGCTGGTCCAGCTTTTCTAAATAGTCATGAACCACTTCTTTCTCCATAGAGGGCTGGTCAACTCCTCCTCATACTGTGCTGTCCAGTGCAGGAGTCTGGGAGCTGACCTTGTTCGTAAAGACAAAGGAAAAAAAAGCACTGAGTACATTAGCATTTTCCACATCCTCTATCACTAGGTTGCTTCCCTCATAGAATAAGGGGCCCATACTTTCCTTGACTTTCTTCTTGTTGCTAATATACCTGAAGAAACCCTTCTTGTTACTCTTAACATCTCTTGCTAGCAGCAACTGCAAGTGTAATTTGGTCTTCCTGATTTCACTTCTGCATGCCTGAGAAATATTTTTATACTCCTCCCTGGCCACTTGTCCAATCTTCCACTTCTTCTTTTTGTGTGTTTAAGATCAACAAATAATAACATAAAACTCAGAAAGATGTTTCTGTTTCATACAGTATAGTAACTATAGGAGGATGCTGCCACCTAGAGCTTAAACTTGCTCATGCTTATAGACAGTCACACAGAGGTACCAAAAACTCTGTAGATTGCAGATATCAATTTCTTGGGTCTGTAAACATTTTAGCAAATAGAGCAAAATTGGGAGTTTAAGGAAAAAATCTGAATTTTTGAAAAAGTTAATAATAACTAATTCTTGAACTATAGACAGAGCACCCACCCTATACTGCCCCTAAGGATCTCCAAGAGCAGTAGGCAACCCTTAGGAAGTTGTTCCAATAGTTAATTACATTAACATTGTTTTGGGGTTACCTGAGGTATCCGAAACGCATCACTATCAACTGCTTACAGCAGAGAGAGCTCTGTTTGTGTGAATCTGCAAATTTGCTGAGGGTGCAGTCCACACCATCCTTCAGATCATTAATGAAAATATTGAACAAAACTGGCCCCAGAACCGATCCTTGGGGCACTCTGCTTGATACTGGCTGCCAACTAGACATGGAGCCATTGATCACTACCTGTTGAGCCCGATTATCTAGGGAAGTGAAACTTCCCAGCCATCGGCTACTGGCAACACAGCTGCAGGAGTAACACTAGATATAGATCCTAACCTCTGCTTTGTAAAGTGCTGAGACCAATGACTGCAAGGTCTAGAGCACGGTGCTAGATAACACCTATTTATTAATTATAATACTGTTAACTATATTATTATTAATTTTCCTAATTGTCCTGTCTCAATTCTTTCTTTCTACTCTCAATCCCAAATTACATTCCCAGGAGTTGAAAGGGGGTTAAATATACTGTTTACTTTGGCTACTCTCAGCATAGAAGCCTTGTGCAAATATAACCATGACTATCTCCAATTTATCTGGAAAAATCGGACTTTGTGTTACACGTTTCATATGTGGCCATACATGATCAAGTATCACATGTGTGATGGTGTGTCACATGTATGTTGCACCCATTGCTATGTTACATACATGTTACACACATGATTGTCATGTGCAATGTGTGTCATGTATGTGGACACATGTTGAATGTGAGACTGTGTTGTATGCATGTTGCAAATATCACTATGCCCAATGCATGTTGCATGTGAAATTGTGTGTCACAGGCATGTTTCACATGTGGGCATATGTTGCACATATTACATGACTGCCATGTGTGACTGTTGAATACATGATCCTGTGTCACACACACATGCAGCAGGCATGCTACACCTGTGACTTAATGTCACATGCTACACACATGACCATGTGTGGGATCTATTATCGACCACCTGATCAGGACAGTGATAGTAATGATGAAATGCTAAGGGAGATTAGAGAGGCTGTCAAAATAAATAACTCAATAATAATGGGGGATTTAAACTATCCCCATATTAACTGGGTACATGTCACCTCAGGACGAAATGCAGAGGCCAAATTCCTCGATACTTTAAATGACTGCTTCTTGGAGCAGCTGGTACAGGAACCCACAAGGGGAAAGGCAATTCTTGATTTAGTCCTGAGTGGAGCGCAAGAGCTGGTCCAAGAGGTAACTATAACAGGACCGCTTGGGAATAGTGATCATAATATAATAACATTTAACATTCTTGTGGTAGGAACAAAACCTCAGCAGCCCAACACTGTGGCATTTAATTTCAGGAAGGGGAACTATGATAAAATGAGGGGGTTAGTTAAACAGAAATTAATAGGTAAAGTGACTAAAGTGAAATCCCTGCAAACTGCATGGACACTTTTCAAAGACACCATAATAGAGGCCCAACTTAAATATATAGCCCAAATTAAAAAACAAAGTCAAAGAACTAAAAAAGAGCCACTGTGGCTTAAAAAACATGTAAAAGAAGCAGTGAGAGATAAAAAGGCATCTTTTAAAAAGTGGAAGCCAAATCCTAGTGAGGTAACTAGAGAGGAGCATAAACACTGCCAAATTAAGTGTAAAAATGTAATAAGGAAAGCAAAAATGGAATCTGAAGAACAGCTAGCCAGAAACTCAAAAGGTAATAATAAAATGTTTTTTAAATATGTCAGAAGCAGGAAGCCTGCAAAACAACCAGTGGGGCCCCTGGATGATAGAGATACAAAAGGAGCACTTAAAGATGAGAAAGTCATTTCGGAGAAACTAAATGAATTCTTTGCTTCGGTCTTCATGGCTGAGGACGTTAGGGAGATTCCCAAATCTGAGCCGACTTTTGTAGGTGACAAATCTGAGGAATTGTCACAGATTGAAGTGTCAGTAGAGGAGGTTTTGGATCTAATTGATAAACTTAACTGTAACAAGTCACCGGGACCAGATGGCATTCACCCAAGAGTTCTGAAAGAACTCAAATGTGAAATTGCGGAACTATTAACTAAGATTTGTAACCTGTCCTTTAAATCGGCTTCTGTACCCAATGACTGGAAGATAGCTAATGTAACGCCAATATTTAAAAAGGGCTCTAGAGGTGATCCTGGCAATTACAGACTGGTAAGTCTAACGTCCATACTGGGCAAATTAGCTGAAACGATAGTAAAGAATAAAATTGTCAGGCACGTAGAAGAACATAAATTGTTGGGCAAAAGTCAGCATGGTTTCTGTAAAGGGAAATCATGTCTTACTAATCTATTAGAGTTCTTTGAAGGGGTCAACAAACATGTGGACAAGGGGGATCCAGTGGACATAGTGTACTTAGATTTCCAGAAAGCCTTTGACAAGGTCCCTCACCAAAGGCTCTTATGTAAAGTAAGTTGCCATGGGATAAGAGGGAAGATCCTTTCATGGATTGAGAACTGGTTAAAAGACAGGGAACAAAGGGTAGGAATAAATGGTAAATTTTCAGACTGGAAAGGGGTAACTAGTGGTGTTCCCCAAGGGTCAGTCCTAGGACCAATCCTATTCAACTTATTCATCAATGATTTGGAGGAAGGGGTAAACAGTGAGGTGGCAAAGTTTGCAGATGATACTAAACTGCTCAAAATAGTTAAGACCCAAGCAGACTGTGAAGAACTTCAAAAAGATCTCACGAAACTAAATGATTGGGCAACAAAATGGCAAATGAAATTTAATGTGGATAAATGTAAAGTAAAGCACACTGAAAAAAATAATCCCAACTATACATACAATATGATGGGGGCTTATTTAGCCCCAACTAATCAGGAAAAAGATCTTGGAGTCATCGTGGATAGTTCTCTGAAGATGTCCATGCAGTGTGCAGCGGCAGTCAAAAAAGCAAACAGGATGTTAGGAATCATTAAAAAAGGAATAGAGAATAATACGGAGAGTATCTTATTGCCCTTATACAAATCCATGGTGCACCCACATCTTGAATACTGTGTACAAATGTGGTCTTCTCATCTCAAAAAGGATATACTGGCATTAGAAAAGGTTCAGAGAAGGGCAACTAAAATGATTAGGGGATTGGAACGGGTCCCATATGAGGAGAGACTAAAGAGGCTAGGACTTTTTAGCTTGGAAAAGAGGAGACTAAGGGGGGATATGATAGAGGTATATAAAATTATGAGTGGCGTGGAGAAAGTGAATAAGGAAAGGTTATTTACTTGTTCCCATAATAGAAGAACTAGGGGCCACTCAATGAAATTAGTGGGCAGCAGGTTTAAAACAAATAAAAGAAAGTTCTTCTTCACACAGCGCATAGTCAACCTGTGGAACTCCTTGCCTGAGGAGGCTGTGAAGACTAGGACTATAACAGGGTTTAAAAGAGAACTGGATAAATTCATGAAGGTTAAGTCCATTAATGGCTATTAGCCAGGCTGGGTAAGGAATGGTGTCCCTAGCCTCTGTTTGTCAGAGGTGGGTGATGGATGGCAGGAGAGAGATCACTTGATCTTTACCTGTTAGGTTCACTCACTCCGGGGCACCTGGCATTGGCCACTGTCGGTAGACAGGATACTGGGCTAGATGGACCTTTGGTCTGACTCAGTACAACCTTTCTTATTGTCTTATGTTCATGTTGCATGTGGGAATGTGTGTTGAGCATGCGTTCATTTAGAGTGTTGTGTACATGTGTGACTGCATTAAATGTATTTTGATTGTATGTTGTATTTTTAAGGCTTTTATGATACAGTGCTGCATGTATGCTACACGTTACGTATTGTTTGTAATGTTCTTGGAGCCATGTAGGTTCCAGGATATGAAAGACAAAAGGTTGTGACTCATTATCTTTTATTGGACCAACTTCTGCTGAGGGAAGAGACAAGTTTTCCAGCTTTGCAGAGCCCCAGCCCTAAAAAACAGTTATGTGAAGCTAGAAGTTTTTCCCTTCCACCAAGGGCACGTGGTCCAATAGAAGACACAGCTCCTGTGTGGCATCTGTCACATGTCACCCATATGTTGCACACAGATTGTTTGTATGACTGTGTCACATATGTAGTAGGAAAAGGGCCTGAAACATAAGGCCTTGTATCAGAGGCCAGATATGAGGCCCAAGGCCTGGGCTAAAATAGTGGTCAGGTGCTGATATAAAGCAAAATCAGACCTTGAGCTAGAGGCAGGCCCTGCTTAGAGAAATTGGCAAGAACAGGGCTGATATTGCAAAAACACACATTCCTAAGTGGTGCTAAACACAGAGCACTCATGCAAACACATTCCAGAAGAATTGTATTAAAACACCCTGATACCAATACATTCCCTAAAGAGAACAGTAACAAAAGATAAGGCCAGGATGACAGTGTGATGGATAGAGATGTACAAGGTGATGGTTGATAACTGGCTAGGTCAGAGGGTGTCAACTAACTAACTATGTCAGAAGGGCTGTACCTAACTTGTTTGCATTGATGTATAAAATGGAATCTCATCAGGAGTGTCTTTGGCCAGCAGAGCGGGAAACGGAAAGTCCAGCCATTCACTGAGCTGTGTCCATTGTCACGGGCATACATATCTTAATATCCTCGTAGACCCTGCCAGGTGCTATTACCGTGCTTCGTCAACAATAAACCTGGCCAGACACTTTTGCACTTTAATGAATCTTATGGTTACTGGGTGATTCACTTGAGGTCTGTGTGCCAGCTCTCTGTGCAGAGCTGACACAGCACACAGGGAGAACACACACATGCAGCCAAACATCTGATGACGGCAAACATTTTTCATCTGTTCCATGAGTGTTCATGCATACATTCTGCACCCGTATGTATATGCTGCATATGTTGCATGAGTGTCCATGGGCACAGACCATACCAGTGTCCGTGTTGCACGCATGTTATATGAGTGACCCTGGGAACAGACCTTGCTTGTGTCCGCCCTGCACGTGTCCTACAAGAGGGTCCGTGGGCACAGACCACACCTGTGTTCGCGTTGTGCGTGTTCCACAAGTGTCCGTGAGCACAGACCGGACCCATGTTCGCGTGTGCGAGCCGCGCTCCCCGCTCACTCCCCCCGGCCGCCGGGGGCGCTGCTGCCGCTTCGGTCGGACTGCCGGGGCGGGCCGGTCGCTGGGTGAGGCGGGGCGGCCCGGCGCGGCCCGCACAGGCCGGGGGTCTCTCATGGCGGTGAGCCGGGCGCTCGGGCTCCGCCTGGCCTACGCGGCGGCAGGCGCCCTCATGGGCCTCTTGGCCTTCCTCACCTGGAGCCTGGCGCCGGCCTTCCGCCAGCCCGCCACGGCTGCCGCGGGGGGCCTCTCCGGTACGGCGGGTCGGGCGCGTGGGGGAGGGGGTGTCTCCGGGACGACGGGGCCGGGCGCGTGGGGGAGGGGGTGTCTCCGGGACGACGGGGCCGGGCGCGTGGGGGAGGGGGTGTCTCCGGTATGGGGACCTGTGGTTGTTGGTGTAAAGGGCCTGCTCTTGGGTCTGTGTGGTATGGCGGGGCATGTATGGGGTGAGGGGATCTTTGGTACGAGGGGGTGGGCATGGGATGGGAGGGTTGCTGTCTGGGATGGGAGACTAGGGTGTTTTCTCCTACCAGGTTGTCTGGTACGGGGCAGGCCAGGGGCTCTCTGGTTCAGACTGTGTAGGGGCACAGGAGTCTGGGTGCTGGCATGGAGTGCAGGGGTTCTCTGGTATGTGGCTAGTATGGGGGTCACCAGGGGAGCTCCCTGGTATATGGGGGCTGTCTAGTATGGAAGATTATGTGGGGACCTCTAGTATGTGGGGGCTGGTACAAACATGAGTGGGGCTTTTGGGTATCGGGGAGGGGCAGGTGTGGACATTAAGAGCATTTTCCAATACCTAGGAAGCTAGGAGCTCCAGGCACACCATGATCTTTCCAGCATTGGGGGAGCGGGGAGGCAAAGGGTTCCTATACTGGGGACACTGGGGTGTGTGCTCCCGTACAGGCAGGTGCTAGGGCTTTGTTCTCTGGAATGGGACCTGGGGAGTTTATTGGGGGTCTGGCCTGTAGCTACTGACCAGGTCAGTGTGTCTGTTGGGAATTCTTGGGGGTGGAAGATCATGGCACTAGCAGTCTTTGCTGTGCTAGCTTGAGTTGTGTGTGGGATGCAGCCCACTATGGTCAGGGCCCTTGCATGTTGCACTGCTGGGATCCTGTGCTGAGAGATCTCTTAACCCATCTGTGCTGGGGGTTTAGACTGTATATACCCCGCCACCTGTCCGGGGACTGGACGTGGTGCACCTCATTGCCTGGCGGGGGATCGGATGGATTTAGACAGGTCCCCAAAGTCCTTTCATGAACCAGTAACTGTTTCTCCGGGATTTGGAGCAGTCAGTTTCTGATCTTGTGTTTTGGGCTGGCTGTTCTGTTTGTTGTGGCTCATTTTATTCATCATCTGTGAGGCTTTTTCATGGAGTTCGACATTTACTTAGTTTACAGCAGATGAGGCTAAGTATAGCCCACAGGCACTCCCCAGGGCCCAGCTTCCAGTATTTTCAAGACTGTTCCTGTCAAAATGGAGGGTTGTATGCTGGGATTTACACTCCACCAAGTTTGCTGTAAACCTGGCTGTCCTCTACTCCGCTTCATTCAAACCTCGCACTGCTGGGAAGATACTAATGCTGCCTCTCTGGAGGAGATTTGGAGTCCCTGCAGGTGTATACAGACTATCAGAATAGCCCATTCTGATAATTGTGGGACTAGATTTATAGAAAGCTTTTCGTCTTTGTTAATTTAGGTAATACATTTACATCTGCCACTCTTAAGATTGTTAGGGTTTCATAATTACAAGGCAGTTGCTGTAAGCTGCTCATGTTATGGTAGATGGGAGTGGGATCTTAAGTGTTGAAATTCTGCTTTTGGGTGTGTTCATTCATCTGTGGGAGGATTCATAGATTTGAAGGCCAGAGAAGACCATTATTTTCTAGTCTGATCTCTAGCATAACACAGGCTGTGTAACTTCATCTAGTGATTCCTCCATGAAACCCAAAACTTTTGGTTGAGCTAGAGTATATTTTATAAAAACACCTTGTTTTCATTTAAAGACTTCAAGTGATAGTGAATCCACCAGGCCCCAAGGTATGCTGTTCCAGTGATTAATTCCCCTCACTGCTAAAAGGGTATGCCTTTATTTCCAAACCTCCACCCCATCCAACTGCACCCTGTCCCCTGACTGCCCCCTGGGACCTTCTGCCCCTTACCATGCCACTCAAGTGGCAGGAGCTCACAGCCCCACCACCTGGCCGGAGCCAGCCATGCCATAGCGCTGCCTGGCAGGAGCGATGGGCTAGAGTGCTGGCTGTGGGGAAAGGAGGATAGCAGGAGTGTAGCCGGAGGCTAGCCTCCCCGGCCGGGAGCTTAGGGGCCGGGCAGGACAGTGCCACAGGCCAACATGGTCCCTGGGCTGTAATTTGCTCACCTCTGCTCCAGCGTGTTTAATGTTCTGTCCAGTGCAGAAGGAAGTCATGGGGCTTCTGTGACACACAGGATATAGATATTCCTGTGACAGGCTGGATCACAGAATCCCCCTTAGTGCTGCCAACTGATGTGCCAAGACTACTTCTGCCTCTGCTTTGTTGTCCCACCATCTTGGGACTCCAGTACCCTGCCTGGTTTGCAGCAGGCGCGCTGCAAACCCAGACCCAGGTCTGAACCATGTTCCCTAACAGCTGTAGGCTTACTTGGAAGCAGCTTAAGAAATGTTCCTGTCTTTAACACTCAGGTGCTCAACTCCCAATGGGGTCCAAACCCCAAATAAATCTGTTTTACCCTGTATAAACTTTATACAGGGTACTCATAGATTGTTTGCCCTCTATAACACTGATAGAGAGAGATGCACAGCTGTTTGCCCTCTCAGTTACTAATACATACTCCAGGTTAATAAGTAAAAAGTGATTTTATTAAATACAGAAAGTAGGATTTAAGTGGTTCCAAGTAGTAACAAACAGAACAAAGTGAATTACCAAGTGAAATAGATTTGTGTGTTTTATTTTATTTTATCTCTAATACAGTAATAAAATGAAATACAGATAAAAATCTCGCACTCAGAGATGTTTCAGTAAGTTTCTTTCATTGGCTGGGTGCCTTCCTAGTCTGGGAACAATTCTTTCCCCGGTACAGCCCTTGTACCAGCCCAGGTGGTATCTAGGGGATTTCTCATGATTGCAGCCCTCTTTGTTCTCTTCTACCCCCATTATATGGCTTGGCACAAGCCGGGAATCTTTTGTCTTTCTGGGTTCCCACCTCCCACTTCTAAATGGAAAAGCACCAAGTTTAAGATAGATTTCAGTGACATGATCACATTTCCTGTGAGACTCCAAGGGCTTGGCTACACTTGCAGGTTATACTGGAATAAAGCCTCCCAGAGTGCTCTGCCTTACTCCCCATACACACTGGCAAGGCACACAGAGCGCTCCTGGTACTCCATCTCCGCGAGAGGATTAACATCTGATGCGTATTGGATGAGATGCCCCAGCGTCAGTATGGACAAGGAGTTGCGTTACTGTGCTCTGATTGATGTCCAGAAACATCCCATAATCGCCTTGTCAAGTGGTCTCTCTTCTCAGTGTTGTGAAATCGACTGTAGGAATGTGGCAGTACCTTTTCAATGCTCGGTTTCTGACATCCAGCTGCTTATCTGCTCAGAGACAAAGCAAACATTTACTGTTTGCTTGGGGGAGGAGGTCTGAACTTACAAGATAGCATGCTCTGGGAGGGAGTTAGGGTGCAGGACGGGATGCAGGCTGATGGAGGGCTGTTGGGTGTGGGCCCTATCCAGGCAGCGCTTACCTTGAGCAGCTCCCGAAAGCAACCAGCACCTCTCTCTGGCAGTGGCTCCTAGGTGGGGGATGGGGGGAGGAGGGGGAGAGGTCTTCATGCGCTGTACCTGCCCGCAGGCACCACCCCCCACAGCTCCCATTGGCCGCAGTTCCTGGACATGTCAGCTGCTTTTGGGAGTGGCACAGAGCCAGGGCAGGTTGGGAATCTGCGTTAGTCCCACTGCACCATCGGACTTTTAGCACCTAAAATCTCCCAGTTTGGCTTCACTAGCCTCTGGGAGATAGAGGATGGGGGAAGAGTTGATCAGCAGGGCCTGTGGACTCTTTGGAGTTCCCTCGCAGACCCCCAGGGGTCTGCGAACTCCAGTTTGAGAAATGCTAATCTATATCTTAAATGAGACACGCACCTATTGTACTATCCTCTCATTTTAGGCAGACAACAAACAACACAGCTCCAGTAACCTGAGGGACAGCATAGTTAATGGGCTGAGAGCCAGGCATTTGAGTAATAATCCTAGCTGTCTCACTTATTTACCACTTCACTTCGGGCAAATCCCTTAACTTTTGTGTGTGGTAACTTCTCCCACCTGTAAAGTGTGAATAGTAGCTTACCTGCTTAGGTATTGTTTGTCTGTGTGTTGGAACATATAAAGCAAATGATATATAAACAGTGATTCTTCTTAAATTACAATGTTATTTTGGGGAAGGCCAAGTAACTCGGAGTTCAGAATGACATTGTGTTGATAATTTGAACTGTCATATGTGGGGTAAATAAAGAAGCACAAAAGAACAGCTTCAGGATGTGTCCTGTTTAAATATCATGCCTCTTCCTGATACTATTTTATTCTTTTCCTCTTCTACATATTTTGTATCTGTACTTTTTGTTTAATACCAAATGCATTTTATTTTCCAAGAGGATGGGTGTCTTGTTTCCAAACTGTTCAGGTCTTTCTGGCAAAACATAGAACTCATGCTTTGAGACCATAATCTGCACCAGAAATGCTGGAACAACTGCAAACAAGCTAATATGTGTCAAGGATGCACTTTTCGTAAGATGTTTTAAAGCATTTTTTTAAATACCTGATAACCTGGGAGGGCAGAAGCCTGTCCTGTCTAGCAGGCATATATTATACACAGAATTGTTGACTCTTTGGAGACCCTGCTGACTAACTTAGGGCCTTAGGTATATGGAGTTGCACAATATGAGTGTCCTGATGCCTGCACAGAATTAAACAATAGAATAGTCAGCATTTCTCAAACTGGGTCAGGACCCAAAGTGAGGGCTAGCATTGGACTTGCTGGGGCCTGGGAATGAAGCCCAAGCCCAAGCCCAAGCCCCTCTGCCTGGGGTTGAAGCCAAAGCCCAAAGGCTTTAGTCTTGGGTGGTGGGGCTCAGGTTACAGGCCTCCCCATCTGGGGCTGAAGCCCCTGGGCTTTGGCTTTGCCTCCCACTCCACTGGGGCAGTAGGGCTTGGGCCGGCTCAGGCTTCAGTCCCCCCTTGTGGGGTCATGTAGTACTTTTTGTTGTCAGAAAGGGGTCACAGTGCAATGAAATTTGAAAACCCCTGGAAAAGATTGTAGAAAAGGGTTGTGTTTATTCAATAGCCACTCTTCAAATATTAACTCTGGTTTAACTACAAAAATACCACAAATTCATCATCTAAATTTGGGGTGATGGCAGTAGAATTTTATGCTTTAAAATGGAGAAGATAGGTATGAATGAAAAAATTTAAAGAAAATAGGCAAAGAACGAAAAATATACACGTACACCAAAATGGGAAAATATGAATGGATATTTTTGTCTGGATGCCCCTTTCTCCCTCATTTCGCTGTTGTCTATTTAGACTACGTTTTTAGAGGCCAAGATCTGTTTTATTATGTGTCTATGAAATGCGAGGCAAAAATAATAAATAATATTGTTGGGTTAGTTTTGAAGTGCTATATTAGATGCACAAAGCATCTGAAATCTGTAAGTCTCATTTCCTGCTACTAAAACTGGCTAATCAGACAGACTTAGAGTTGAGCAAAGACTTCAAATGACAAGTGTCTTTCTTCTTGCACATGTGCAGTCCAGCCTACTTTGCTCTGAACCAAAAAGTCAATCTACTTGTATTGCATATGCTCAGAGTGCAATTTTGTGGGCTTAGAAGTTGGCCAAATAAAAACCAGTTTTCACTGGAACACTCAAAAGATTCCTTCTCTTCAGAGGATTGTTTCCCTAACAAATTTCAGTTTTCAATCCCCAGCTGTTTTGGCATAAGAACTTTTCAAACAAAGTCTTAAGATGTTTTTGTTTTTTTTCACTTGTTCCCCAAAATGGCTGAAGCTGAACTATTTTGGCTCAGACTTTCAGAAGAAAACATTTTACTCGTTCATAGAGACCTACAGTTCTTCAGCCTGACAGGACAAGGTCTTAGTTACTTTTGAATGACAAAACAGGGTTAGAATGGAAATGTATAGGGTCCCTTCATATAGCTGTCACTAATGCTTGAGCTTGAATAACTGCAATTATAAAACAAGAGTCTTGTAGATGTTTGATGGAAAATGGCATTCAGATAACGTGTTCTGAAGGGACTACTTTGGGTTAAATATATTCTCCCCAGAAATGTGCCGGTGGTTCACAATAGCATTATCCATATTTATTTTTATTTTGTATAGTTATCACATTTCTCATTGTCAACAAATTTGGTTGTTTATTTTTTAAACTCCTGTTTAACTGTTCAGTCTTCTGGAACTCACTGTGGGAAGAAGAGCTGTTAGGGTGTTTCGTTTTTTTTTTTTACTGTCTCATCCTTTGTAAAACTGTCCATGATACCCATTGCTGTGAGGTTGCTAATTATGAAGGGTATTTGTCCCATACCTGATTTGACAGCAGAGACAGCTTTAAAATTGTCTTGGTCAACAATGCAGCTCATTTATCAAGGCTCTGAAAAATGAGCTAAAATGACAAGGAACTGTTTTTTAAAAAAATACAACCTAGTGTTCATTTTAGTTGTTGCATTTGGAGAAAATGAGACTTGTTTTATATACCTTGAAGTATGGGAAACTTTGAATTGAGTTATTGAAATAATGAGGATAATTATCAGTATTTTTCTCCTTTAAGAGTTGGCTACCAAACTTAATGACATCTTGTTTTGAACTTATCTTTAGGAACTTGTTCATTTACACACATTTCGAGTACTCTGTAGGGTTTATATTATTAAATCTGGATTTAAGATATGTCAAAATACCCAAATTGAGTTTTTCTTTAAAGAAACTGTGCTTCTGTCCACTCTGTTTCAGATCCACTACGTGCTTTACTTAGGTATTCTTTATTTTAGATGTGATCATTTTCCATAGCTCTAAGTAAGAAATCCCACAGATTCTGTTTTGCTGAATGGCTACTTTAGCCCAGGACAGTTCTGAGAGCAATCATCCGAGTGTGGCAGCAACCAAATATTTCCAACTGTGAAGGATTCAAGGTTATATGAGCAGTGTTTGGGCCACTGAGGCAACTTAATCTGATGACCTTCCAAAACTGCTGCCGCAGGGCTACCTCTAGAGGCCCTGATACTGCTTCTATATGTGACTGTGGTGTGGGGCTTGGATTGAACTAGGCAGTGTTGGATGGCAGTGGTTAAATGGAGTAATTTTTGGGGAGTAGGATTGTGTGGAACAGAAAATTTAAACACTGAAAGTCATAAACTGAATCCTCTTGAGGTCTTTAAACGTCTCTCCCCCACTTTAAATGACATCATTTTATCTTATTCCAGTAAAAATTGTTTCTAAAAACAATTTTTTGGAGCAGAACAATTGAGTCAGTCAGTTATTGTATTAGTGTTGGAGCCAGTCCAGCAGAGGTCACAAAGCTGTATAGTGCTCTCACATTAGATGTGTGCCATATTTCTGCTGGAGGTGTTCTCCTGTAGATGATGAGTGTATTCCTTGTTTTTGGGAGAGCAGAATGGTCTGATGGCATTCTAACCACAACATGACCATGTTACCCTGTTAATGGGAGTGTGAGACACAAGGATAGGCTATTTGAAATTGGGGCGTTCTGATGTCATACAATCTTATCTTGTCTTAAGACCTTTGTAAGAGCATGCATCAAAATGAAGCCAGGCTTAGGCTTCACAGGTTGTATGTTAACCAAGGACAGTCATGTATTGTAGTTCAGTTTCCCTCATAGTTGTTATGGCTACTATCAAATTTTATTTTTAATCTGGCAAATTGATCTGGCCCCCTCACCACTTACCCCAAGGAGATTATCGGATAGAGGTGGTTTCCTTTCATAGCTCCTCTAAGACAAGTTTGTTTACATGGCTTTGTATGGTGAAGAGCTTTGCTTTTATAATCTTTGTTGGTAAAGTTGAAGTCTTGGCGCTTGCCTACATGTGGAGTTATTGAGGAGCAGCTATTTCTGAATACCTCCATTAGGGCAACCTGATATCCCGATTTTATAGGGACAGTCCTGATTTTGAGTTCTTTTTCTTATGTAGGCTCCCTCCATCCCCATCCTGATTTTTCACATTTACTGTCTAGTCACCCTAACCTCCATCTGTGGACATTTTTATTCCCCAATAAGGTGGCCTTGTATCTGTTTAAGCTTAACTCAGTGGGCTAAACAGTGGGTTAAACTAAATATGGATAGGGCACCCTTACTATGAAATAAAGGTGTCCACGCATGGAGGTGTCATGGGGAGCACAGGCTCGCTGCTCTGGAATGACTCTGAATGAAATTCAGACAGGACCCTCTTGTAGTGTGGTTCCTTTCAGGGCACACTCTCACTAGAGCAAGCCTCCTTGGCTTCAGCACCTCCTGGGGTCTGACCTTGGAATGTTCAGCACCCCTTTTCATGCCCTGAGCTCCTTGCAACGAGTCCATCTGAATAGGACACCTGGGGAAGCCTTACTTGCCCACCAAAGGGGCCATGAACCCCCAACTTGACTCTCAGCCAGCGGTGTAAAACAGAGTGGTTTTTTAATCACCTGGAACACAGTGTAGAACAGCTCTTGTTAGCACAGAAAGCAGGAAGTTACAGCAGTCCATTCTGGAGGGATTCAGAACCCTGCACTCTCCCCCTTGAGTCCCAACCCAGGAATGGTTTTTGTCCAGCAATCTCTCACTATCTGCTTATGTTTTCAGTAAGAATGTTTGATGAGCTATCCATGGAACCCCATTGCCTTTATTACTATATAAAGTGCCTTGGATTCCTGTGGCTTGGAAGGAAACCAAGACTCAGTTTTCCCAGTGAATAGTTACAGTAAATGAGCGTGTGAGGGGAAATTACCTTTTGGGCAGAGACTGGTCATAAGTCTCCAGGAAGCTAATGCTCTAAATTTCAAAGACATTGTATATGCTGTCCTGAATAGCTTCCCGAAAACATAGCAATAAAAGTTACAGTTTATCACATATTTCCCTGTTGTTTTTTTTATTGTGAAGGCTTTAATCTTAGTAATCATGAATAAGGGGCTATAGCTGTAATGAGCAGCAGAATGTATCAGAATGCTTCAGAATGTGCTGTTTATGAACCACGTAGCCCTTGTAGTTGCGTGTTAATTTTACAGAGCAGGGTGGAAGGAATGCCTTGTTAGAACTCCTCTAACGTGAAATGCACGGGCTTGGGTTGAAAGTCATTTTTATTTAATATTGCTTCTTCACTCTTGAAGTCCAGTTACTTGAGCATTAGTCACTTGCAGTTGGGAGCAGCTGTTGACCAGCCAGTATGCCTGGGCAACTGTTATAATCTACAGATTTTAAAACCAGAAGGGACCAGTCTAATAGTCTGCCTAATGTGTATAGCCCTGGCCAGAGAACCACACACAAAGTGGACTATAGGGGAAATGTCTTCCATTATCACATCTCAAATAAGCTTCTCTTGTGGCCCAGCAGGCACACCAAAGAACAGAAATTGTCAAGTGGAGAGGGAGAGAGTCCTTTTGCATGATGATAGAGATTGTATACAAGTGTTTCAGGTACTATACTGTCAGTAAGTCACATAGTCACTTAGTTTGGCAGTTTCAAAACAAAACAGCTCTCTGAAATGAAAGCTGCTTCTCCCTTATGTAAGTCCTCCCTCTCCTCACTTTTTTGTTACAGAACAGGAAGTTCTATAACCTTTGTGGAAGAGAGGAATGGATGTTTGGTCTCTAGGCCCATTCAGCCGTGGACCTGTGGCCAGAACACCTGAATGGGGGCCAATTGGCATGACATGTGATGACACCTATGACCTGAGAACTCAGACCAGGAGCAGCTGTCACTACAGGCTTGACCTTGTCAAATCTAGGCTTCGTTCCCTAGAAATGGAACTCTACATATCCCATTACCAGCTCTCAGAGCCTCCCAGTTACTCTGATATTCAGTCTCGATTTCATTTTGATTGGTGACTATTCTAGTGATCCTGGAGCAAATTAGTTGCCATTGATGTGTTTTTTCAGCTACTATACATATTGAAAAGGAAGGAGCGCCATCCTCTTTTAAATTAACCTTTCTATTGTGCTTACCTTTGAGTGCTATGTGTCAGTTATGCCAAGTCCGAATTAATCTTCTCCAGTTTTGATCACAAATACACATCTTAAAAATAAAGCCAACTCTGGATGCAGTAGCACTCAAGCCAGTGCCAGAAAAATGCTCCAAAAAAATTAACTGTAGTGGGGAAGTCTTACTTTGCCTCAGCACTGACACCCAGAGGATTAGTAATTTAGCAACTTCTCTCTGATGTTTGAGTCTGTGCAGTTCTCTCTCTCTCTTTTTTTTGGAACTGTTGTCACTTGACATTTGTTTTTTTTAAACTTATGAGAACACTTCTCAGAGCAGGTGTTTCTTTTGTTCAGCCACATAGGACAGAGAAGTGTGATTGGACCTCTGTGTGTTTCCAAGTTCTGCTTGCCTTGGTTGCGTATTTTTGGGGGGTGTGGTTTTTTGTTTTTTGTTTTGGATGGCTGAGTAAAATTTCACTAGTGGCCTTGAGTTTGAATTGCACCTAGCTCAGGACAGTTGTTAACTTGGTTTGGACCTTTATGCACTACCACCATACAAATAAGTAGGAGCAAGCAATGTTCCCTCTGATTTTTTTCCATCCATGTGCAGAATAAATTTTGTTATATGCACCGAGGTATGTCAGATGTGCGCCACCAGTAGAAACAAAAAACATAGATATAACATTTTTAAAAAGTTAGATAGGGATAATTACTCCATCCAGGACAGGTTAGGCATTTTAGAACTCACTACTCAAAGAATTAAATTTAAGTGTAAGAGAAATAACAATTATGAAATGTATAGACCAGTCAAAACTGTAAAATAACACACTTTGAAAGAATAAAATTACAGAGAATATATGTGCATTGCAGGAAGTAACAAGACATAATAACAATAATGCAAGTATGTGTTGAGAGGTGAGCGTGACACAACAGACACCGTGCATGCAACATTGTGTGTGTATTTGACAATATGTGTGACAGACTGAGTGTGAGAGAGAGAGAGACAGAGGCTGTAATTGAGACAGTGTGATATAGCGACTGTGTGTGTGACACAGTGTGTGACAGTGTGACAGAGACTGCATGTGAGAGACACAATGTGTGTGTGAGAGAGAGAGAGAGACAGAGATATCGTGTGTGCTGGCTGTTGGGAAAGTTTCTGAGATGCCCTGCACTGGCTCTTTAAGACACTCACTGAAAGCTCTCCTGCTCTGTCCTGAGCCCTGTTGTCTCCCCAGCCCCACTGTGCAGAGATGAGGAGGGGGAGAGTGTGTGTGTGTGACAGAGAGACTGTGTTCTGGCTGCTGAGGCAATCTCAGAAACAGTGCACTGTCTCTTTAAAAAAGACACTCAGCCACTCACCCTCCCCTGCAGCAGCTCTGAGCCAGGCTGTGTCCTCTGCCTATCCCTGCTCTGTGGAGATGGAGTATGGGGAAGCCATCCTGATAGCAGTACCCAGGTGCAGGACAGAGCAACCTGGCGGGGAAGGGCACCTGAACACATGCTGCCCTCCTGATCAGTTGGGTCATGCACAGTGCTCAAGTGTCCAGGGAACACAGAAGCAGAACTTTCATGGATAAAAGCAGGCTGTGATACGGTGCCTGGACTGGCAAACTGCTTTTACAGCTTTTCAAGGCAATCAGCTAATCTGATTCTAAGTATGAAAATGTGAACAGCAAGTGGTGGAAGTCATCCCTGGCTTATTTGATATTGTAGTAAAATCCTCATTCTCCTCAATGAGAATTCATTTCCCTGCAGTGTATTTCTTGGATTCTAGACAGCTGTGCTCTGAGTTGGATTGCAACCCTGTGTATATTTGAAGCATTAAAATAAATTTGAACTTGAATAAATCATAAGATCACTAGTTTTGTGTCTGTCCCATCTCTTATAGACTTTTAGATTCTGAATGCAGTGATTGCATTCTTAATTCACTAGGAATCCAGTTATAATGCGTTTGTGGAAAACTGTTTTCACTTTGGGGCCCTTTACAGTACTGCATCATTCAGAATTGTTAGTGATCTGACCCTCAGTTGTAAATAGTTCTTGAGCTTTATAAAAATATATAAAGTCCAAAATACAGTAATTTTATGCTGACTTAACAGATGTTGCAATTGGTAAAGACTGCTAGGCTTCTGTACTTGTGAAACTCTATTCCTAGGGACAGTGCCTATATGCTGGGTTTTTTTTATTTTTTTATTTTTGAGCTTCCCAATTCTGAGAGTTTGGAAATGGTCAGCATGAACAGATGGAATTCTGGGCTAACATGAACCTTTTAGATCTTCCATTCTGCATAGTGCTAAGGACTGGGCTTTTGCTGACTAGAACCATTGGCGAAGTTTGTGTAGTACAACACCATGACCTGTCAATATCTAAAGGCAGAGGTCTTTCACTTTCAGGAGTAGCAGATGATTTTGGGGAAAGGATTGAGGAATATATTGTTCCTTTCAGAACACATGGGCTTATTGCCAGGAGTCCAAGCTCTAAACCCAATTTAGAATTATTAAAATTCTAACACTATTGTTGTCTAAAACTAATCACTGTGGAAACTCTTGGGATCATCCCTAGAGAAAGGGAGGCTCATCATATCTTCTTTTACATGTGTCAGTCACACTTGTCTCCAGTTTTTTTGCTGGATCATGTCAGATGATTATTCTAAGGCTCACAGGTTTAACTGATGATGAATGTTGCTAAGTCATTTTTCATACAGAAAGTGCTGTGTCAGGCCTTGTATAAGGAGGGAACTAGGCGATTCCCTGTGTGCTGAATCAGTTCCTGTCATGGGAAAATCACACCATTAACTTCTCTTAAGAACAGCAGCTTTAGTGCTGTAACACAAGCACCATGAATCAGCACTTTAACCAAGTAAAATGTGCTTAATAATTGTGTGAAAGTGCACACTGGGCTGCAACAACCAGGGGGAAATGTTTACGTTCTCCAAACTGTGAACTTGGAGCTTCCCATTTTCCGTGTTTTGAAATGTGGTTTGAACTTTTAGCTACTCAGTAGAGACAGCAAGCTTAGTTAATATGGTGTTCAAGGTTAGTAGCTTAACCTTCTTAAGTGTTAGGTTCTTCTAACAAACCTCCTACCATGTTATTAAAAGCATTGCTCACACTGTGGTGATCTTCTGTATGTGTCCACAGAGGACAAGTGTGCTCTTCTGCTGAAAACATCCAGCTCAATTCTGATGTCTTGTGTGTGTGTGTACAGAATGCTGTCGTAAAATCAGCTGTTCAAAAGCATTGGCAGTAGCTGACATCACAAGATTTGCAGCATTACACTCTGGAGTTGATTTAAGAGGTAGTGCTATCTGTCCAACCAGATTAGCAGGAGAGCAACAAGAGGCAAGCCCTGCCTATCTGTTTATACACTGAGAAAGCATGTGATCCCCGCCCCATTCCCCTCAGCATGAAATCAGGCTGAGGACTCTGTGACAGTGAGAATTTTCTGTAATTTTTTTAGGAATTCTGTTTTGTTTTCAATTTCCCCATTATTTTGAATGTCCACCCAGTGGGAGAAAAAGGATTGTTTGATTTCAGGACAGGCTGAGACATAGGGTGGGGTGCAGGGGTGTTGCCTAGCTGTGTAAGCCTGAATGGGACATTAAAAAGGACTGGCCTAGGCTGACACTATATCAGTGGAAAATCTGAGAAGACCATAGAAAACCCAGGGGCCAGGACATTGGCACTTAGCAGCCAAAGACCCAGAGGGAGATGGATGGAAAGTTCATTGCAAAAGTTGGAACTTTTGTATTGAAAGAGTTGGGAGACTGCAGGAAGAGAAAGGGCAGTCTCATGGTCAAGGCAGTAGAGTGCCACCCAGGAGAACTGCATTCTATCCTTGCCTCTGCCACAGTATTCCTATGTGATCTTGGACAAGTTACTTAAACCAAACTCTTCACAGGTGGCTGCAAATTTTGTGTGCCTCATTTGCTGTTTGCCCTATTTGAGACACCTTGGGCCAGATATGCAGAAGTGCTGGGTCTTTATGACTGCAAGTGATACTTCTGGGGGAATTCTGTGCCACTGTGCACATGCATATTTCAAGTGCCACACTCATATTGAATTTTTTTGCCAAAAATAGCTTCTGCTGAAAAGTTACTGCAGTTTCATCTTTTGCCCACTGAAGGGTACTGTGGCTCTAGAACAGAGCAACTGTTTCTGGCAAGCCTCAACCAGGATAGGGAAGAGAAAGAGCCTGCCTTCTTCACAGCACCTGTTGGGCCAGGTCAGGAGACAGGTTATGGGGAGACCAACAGCATGGGGCTGCTGATGGTGTCACAGACAGGACTCATAATGGCTAGTGGGGGAGGACAGACTGGGGCAAGGGTTGAATGTGAGTGGAGGTGCAGGGATACAAGGGGAAGGTGTATGATGAGTGGGGGCACAGACACATGGGGACAAGAGGTGCAGGGACACATGGAGATGAGCAGAAGGGTTTGTTTGAGGGGGTGCAGGGACATGGGTGGAGGGGGAGGGAAATGGCAGACTGGGGGCACAGACACACATGAGGTCAGGGGTAGATGTGCCTGACTAAATGGGAGATGCTAGGAGTTATCCAGGGTGTGCATGGGGGGGACACTTCCTAACAATCCCTCTCTGCCCGGCAAAAAAACCCTCTTTCATACTTTTCCCACCCATACCCAACAACCCTTCAAGTTCATACCCAGGCTTTTTCCCAGCAATTATTTCTGTCTCCCTCAGATTCTCTGTTACCTTTGACTCCCCCAAGCCTTTGAACAGCTTCTGAGGGGTGCAGGAAATACGGTTCTGTACTGTAGTTTAAACGAATTATTACTCAGAGTTCTGTATTACATTCCTTTCTAGGCATATATTTGTCAAAAAACATTTCCTGACTCCTTTTTTATTCTCTATATTGTTAGACGTACTTGCTGACAGGTATTTTGAAACAAATTACCAAAATAATTGAAACTGATGTGATTATATTATATTATTTTGACAAAATATGCAGAATTTTAAAAATTTTGGTGCAGAATTCCATTGGAACTGTGCTTTGAGCAACTGAAGTGCTATAAAATGCTAAATACTCTGAAAAATCAGCCCTTAGGGTTTTGGCACCCAACATTTTTGGCACCCAAAATTAGTGGGCATGTGACAATTTTAGCTTTAATATCTGTGCTGCAATTCCCCAGATGTAAAAAGGGTTAATAACACCATCTAATCTCTTGAGTATAGTGGCAATGATAATTAATAAACAGCTCAGTGCATCAAATATTAAAGTATCTATACTATAATGAGAGAACCATAAAAATGCCCAGGAGGAAATTAATCTTTGTATTCGGGCCAGGGTTTGAACCAGTGTGTGTTAAATAAGGCCTGGGGTCATGCACGTAATGTGGAGGATAAAAAGTTATTGAATAAAGTACCTATTCTTGAATGAGGCTGGGTCCTGTGGAAAAAATAGTGTGACAGCCTGTAATTGAGCTCTGTTTCATAATGCATACGCACAAGGGGGCTGAATTAGGGTTGCATGGCCAGCCTTAATTCTAGCATTTCCTAAATTTTGAGCACTTGACTTTGAAGCCTTAATGTTCTTTTAATGTAGCTTTTGGATGTAATTAGCCGTATATTTGTTTGCAGACACCTTTATGTTTTGCTGTGTGATCTATTATACTGATTCCCCTTGCTGTCTAATTGAGCAGGTGTTCTGGCGCTCTGGGCCCTAATCACGCATGTGATGTATGTGCAGGATTACTGGAGGACCTGGTTAAAAGGGTTGAGATTCTTCCTCTTCATTGGGATCCTCTTCTCTGCTCTCTCCGTGGTGGGATTTTGCACATTCCTTGTTTTGGCCATCACCAAGCACCAGTGTAAGTATATTGTACCAGGAGTGATCATGGGATGTTCATCAGGAGGGCTGGAATAAATGGGATTGTAGAGGGGAGAACAGGCACAAATTAGTGACTTGCCCAAGATATTGAAATTAGTTATAGGCACCTGTCTGTTCAGCCTTCATAAAACAGTTTGGATTGGAATTTTGCCACAAAAGCATATGAATCCCTAAACTTTTTGCATCAGAGTCTGTGCCAGTCAAATCTCTAGCACACTGTGTAAAGTTACGGTGCTATAAAATATTAACAGATAAGCCAAAGAGGAATGGTCGGTGTTGTTGGACTAACTTAGTCACCCCCAGGGATTCATTAACACCATATTGGCTGGATGAAATGCACTTTTAAAAAACTGTTCACATTTGTGATATTTATGGATAGACAGCCACCCAAACAATCCCACCTGCCAAGGATTGGCAGGGTTCACTGGGAACAGAGCCTCTTAACTTCCCTTTGTTTATATCCAAATGGAGTTCTTCTGTGGAGATTTGAAGATCTCCTTTCATTGTGACATATTTTACTGAAATGTTAGAAAATGTTAATTGTGCCCAATTAGTCAGCTCCCACCAAAGCAAGAGGTGGGCTTGAGGCAGTGGAGTTGTGAGGGTTACTGTGACTGACAACGTGGCTTTGGGGCTCCTAAGTGTTACTGCTCAAGAAACAACACTACTTAATTTGCATTCTTTAGTCTGGACTCTACAAACCATTGTGCCTATAATACAAGACAGCTGAAGATCTAAGTGTGTGTGAAAGCCTTGTGCTGAACCCCTTCTGAGAGCCCTGGAGCACCTGTTTCTCATTTTATGCTAGCTGTTTTCAGATGAGTAACCAAAAATGAGCCCTGCATAATATGGGCAGTTGATACATACACTACTGCCATAAGCTTAAAATCTTTCAAACCATGCAGGTTTTTCAGACTCAGTCATTAGATGCATGATCATCGCAGTTTGCTTAAAGTGATATGGAATAAGCTTCCAAGCAAGACAGCGTCGTAAGGCTGTGAGTGAGGCTGGGTCGGCTCTGAAAGACTGGAAGTGTAGAGAAGTAACAGCATTCCTCTCGTTCCTCCAGTTACCATACGTCCTGTCCTGGTCTGCCAAAGCTTACAACTCTTATGTTACCAGCTGTTCCATTGCATGCAGTCCTGTGCTCCCTTTAGTGTCCCTTCCTGTCACTGGCCAGGAAACATCCTTCTTGCTATGTTTGTGGGATTCATCTCTTCTCAGAACCTCCAAATCAGCCAAGCTCCTAGAAAACAGTAGTCTTCTCAAATGGAAAATGGACAGTTGTGGGGCAGCACAGTCGGTTGTGTAACCACAGCTCTCTACTCTTGAGACCCACTTAGCCATAGTATTGAGATGGCTGTTGGGCTGGTAGCTGTAAGATTGGTGTTTTGCTGCAGTCGCTGCTTTACACCTGGAAGATGCTTAACAGGAGGAAGGGAATGGCTTAACAGAGTGAGAAAGGGTCACTGTGATCCTTGCTCAGAATTGCATCATGTGTGAAGTGCTGCTTCCTTGGAGATGGTACACAAGTATCCTTTCCATTTGCTTGGAACTGGATTCGTGTTGACCCTCCAGGACCCACTGCTCTTAGAACTACAGAGCCCTAAGCAGAGCTGGTGCAATTCAGTGGCACCAGTGCACACAGCTCTCTCTCTCTCTTTCTCCTGGAGACAGGAGCACAAGTCTTCTCTTGAACAGAAGCTTGAAGAGAGGTTCTTCCTGGGACAGCCTTTCATGGTGCATGTGTTCGTGTTGGTCCTGACTTGAGCAGAGGGTTGGAGTAAATGACCTCCTGAGGTCTCTTCCAACCCTAATCTTCTATGATTCTATGTGGAAATCTAAGGGGGATTGTAAATGTAATTGGCTCCTTTTCTTTCCTAGCCCTGACTGACCCCAGCAGCTACTACCTGTCATGTGTCTGGAGTTTCATCTCCCTGAAGTGGGCCACCCTGCTCAGCTTATATTCACACCGGTACAGGAATGAGTTTGCAGACATCAGCATCCTCAGTGACTTCTGAAGCTTGGACTTAATCCTGTTGGAAGCTGCTAATGTTTGACTGGGCTTTGGAATGCCCTGCACTTGAAGGAGACTGTGAAGAGGCAGAGAGCAGGAGCCTGCCCAGCTCCACATGACTTGTCTGTCTGCAGCAGGAGGTTTTCCTAATTGCTTTTATTCAACCTCTTAATTTGGCTAATTATGTCAATCTAGTGTTTTTGCTAACCTCCGGAGAATCCATGTGTCTGGCAGTGAGTCAAGAAGTTCCATGCACTCGCATGCAGCAGGCCTCAATTTGCTGTCTGCATTACTCTGCTGTTCTCATAGACCAGTGACTTTCAAAGAGGAAAGTTGCAGATTAGGCTGTGGGTGCAGGACCTGGTTAAGAATTGTGCATCCTTCTCTTAGCCAATGACTCATCAGCCTGCTCGTGGGAGTGCCCGAGGTTGCTTAGCCGAGGACCATGCCCTGTGAAGGGAGGTCTTTATTCTCACAGAGCAGTTTGAGTGGGGGGGTGAGGGGAGTCCATGTTGTTTCCCAGCACTGGAGAGGGCAAACCCATTGATACCTCCACACCAACCCTCAATTATTCAGCATTTCCTTGTGCTTCTTGTAACCAGTTGGGCTAAGAATAAGGCATGGTGCCGGCTCCACCCTCCTGTTTAGAGCACATGCATCCCCTTGTGCAGGCCAGAAACGAGAAGTCAGCAATGCAGTGTCAGTTGTCTCAAATGGAGGTCACCGATGGGGGGAATCCAGTGCTGGAGAGAATCAATGCTAGCTCAGCATTGCAGCCTGTTACATTGTGCTGCCTGTTAACCCAGAATCATTCTTAAAGGAAACCATTTTATTACAGCACTTAAGAGTGAGAGATGTAGCAGGTGCATCTGATGTATGGTTAGTGGGTGCACTGGGCAAGTGGCTGGGCTATTTGAGTCTCAGAAGGGTTCTGAATGTGTGATTCCTTGTTTTAAAGCAGTCTGTACCTTAACGATCGTGAAGCATTTGGATGGCATTGTGTGTGCTTCTGTTCCTGTTATGATTCTTGTTCTGTTTCACTGTAAACCTAAAGCTGACCTCCCACTGTAGACCATTCGTGCTAAGTGGCTCCAACTAGCATAGGGGGAGAGAAGCAAGAATTCAGCATATCTGTGCATCATGCAAAGGCCAGACCAGCTGTAGATTGCTGCTCGGCGGAGGTGGCTTCTTCCTGCCGGAGCCTGATGTAGGGTACGTAAGTCACTAGCAGTTTGCCTGGGTTGCTAAAGTTCTGCAAACATATGCTCGTGAGCGTAAGATGGCACCCCACTCATCTAAGGCCGAATCAAATTACTGATGGCAAATGGGTTGCAGGAGCACAGCAGAGGAGCCCAGGTGACGAAGCTACCCAGGCTCTTCTCCAAGTTTGAAAAATACATGGGAATGTACCCTATAAGCAGCTTCAGCAGCTCTCCCTGGCAAGTGTCACCAGCATAATGCACTGAATCGGTGTCCCATGTTAGGTCTGAACTTCATGAGACCTGCTATGGGAGAAGTCACACTGAGTGTTCCTCCCCGTCTGCTCAGGGGAGGCCCTAGCACTGAGATTTTGCAGTGTCAGCTCCTCTCTCATACACTGATCATTTGGACACTCTGAGTAGATTTAATGATCTTTCACCCTTGTGTTTGGTCCTTGTTAATATTAACCCTGGGAAGCTTCAAACTGCAGGCTCTTTCTTTTCTTTCTTTTCAGTTGCTTATGCATACAGTTCTTTGGATGATTTGCTGGAGGTGTCTCATCAGCATGGGGCAGTTGGCATTTCCTTTTTAATAAAATAGCAGTTGTGTGTGATTTTCTTTTGTGCAGTGGGTGGGGGCAGGAGCACTAGGAGCTCCAAGGCCTGGCAGATTGAGAGGTGTGAGGGAATTAGGCTGGAGGAACTTGACTGCTACATTACATGTGCATGGCCACAGAGTAAAGTCACTTCTGTATATATATTACTGAAAAAGTCTCCTGAAACGTAGGGTCAAAAAGATCTCTTAGGCAATCCATAGAATGTAAAGCACAGAGGAAACTGCATAGGATGCAGTGACTAGGCAGTGAAGCAGGTGTGCTGGGGCCTTAGCTGTTTGTGTTGTCAGGCCAGCTGTGTCTTAAAGCAGAGTGGGTTCTTTGTGCTGACATCTGTGCAGTTATCCACTGGGAAGTAGTTTGTGGTGTCCTATGTAGTGTGTCTCTAGCTGCATTCTCTCACCTTTACACGCCTAACTCAGCTAAATTTTCCAGAAAGTGTTAGTGTCTCCCCATCCACCCCCCACGCTGTCCTGTGCTTGGTTTGGATGATCAGTAGTTCGAGCATATGGCTGGGTTTGTTAATTATTTTTCTTAAAGGGATTTTTAGTCTTTGAGATTCATTAAATATAAACTTCCTTCTGTTTGTGGGACAGAGACCCTGACAATTGATATCAACCCCAGAGCAGCTTCCAGGGAAAAGCAAAGAGTGAAGGCTCAGACTGCAGCTAACACCTCCCAGGGCAGCAAATGCTGGTGAGACAGAACCGCTAGAAATCCTCAGGGACCTGCAGGAATCTGCAACCTCTGCTCAGCACTGGAGTTCTGAAATACCCCTTATAGAGATTAATAGTTAGGCTCAGAATTACTGAAATGCTCCTTTAGAGGTGATGGCAGTGGTTGACAGAAGGCGCTGTGAGAAACCTGACTGTGGAATAGGTGTCCCTGCTCTCATGAGCAAATCTGTGACAAGGCAGGGAGATGTCTGCCTGTGGATTAGACATCACAGTTTCAGTGTTTAAGTTGTGGTAGCTTTAATCCCACACCTAACAGCTCATGTTGTCCTGTTCTGGGAGGGATCCTGAAAAGTAAGAGCTGCTGACTTCAAACTCAGAGGTTCATCTTGGTCCTAATGTTACTCTAAAGATGGAACTGTGTCTCCATTTGCTTACTAAATTACCTGATGTAGATGGACTACTCTTAGGTTTATACCCAAAAGGTCCACAGCAGCTCACCCTGGAGGTTGTGGGGGACTGTTTTTGAGTGACAGTAACTTTGCCTACAAACAACCCACTTACTCAACCCCAGTCTTCTCTCTACTACGTTTGCTCTAGAATTTGTACTCATGTCACAGCTTTTTAAAAGATAGTGTATGTAAATATATAATACATTTTTACATTGTATTCATGCTTTGTTTGCACGCTTGGTAAGAATTGGGTCATGTAGCAGGAGTGTAATTCACGAGGCAAGGTTCATTTCCATGTATCCCAGTGCGTATCTGACGTTGTATTAACTACATTGTAATTTGTATGTGACACCATAGTAAGAGCAGAAATACAGTATTCTCTTTCTCACCAAACCAGAGCGTGATTCTGAAGTGATTACCTGTCCTGTAGGAGCAAAGCTCTTCCCTGTTAGAACAGTATGTTTGCAGAAAACACTTTTTAAAACTGTTTGTTTTTAAATGATTTGTTAACACAGTGGAAACTAGTGTGGATGGGCCTGGGACCAGAAACTGAGAACTTGCTAACCTGCACTCAGCTCCCATCACTCCCGGTCACAGCCTCATTAACATCCAGACCTGCGTTGTGCTCTGTCTTCTGCAAAAACACCGGTTCTCCAGGGTGGAAGCCTTCCAGCCCTTAACACGCTCACACCGCTGCTCTAACTGTAGTTGTGCACCCAGCACTTTGAAGTGGGAGCTCAGGTTCTGATGTCCACCTCTCTTTCTAGGTTTCAGAGCCTGAGCTCCAGCCAGCACTTCCACTTCAAAGAACTGGCTACATGCTGCTGTTAGTGCACTGGCAGAAGTCCTGCTAAACCATGACTGCCCAGCCGAGCTGGCAGGCTTGCTCCAAAATGCTGCGTGGACACACCCTCCTCAAACATCCCACGTGTCCTTGGGGTATGAGACAAATTGCATTTAGCTTGGGTGAGGACAAGCTGCCCCATGTGTGATTCATACCCTCCACCTTGTGAGGCTGCATTACCATGTCTGTTTGTTCAGGACTGGGCCACTGCTTTGGGGTGTGCATATTTGGCTGCTGCTGTTTCCTCAGCACATAGACCAGTCTCTAAAACCTCAGCGAACAGCACATCAGGTGCAGTACTGCCCCCAACAGCAGTAATGCTGCATGCACTCCAGGCTTAACCTGCCTCTCCCCCAAGTGCCCACAGAGCAAAGTGCACCTGACTCTGGTATACCAAGGGGAGGGTATCACAGCATCAAGAATCCCTCTCCTCAGACATGTTGCCTCCATTTAAACTAGGAGAGTTGTAGAGCTTGCATCTGTTTGTTATAACTGCAACTTTCCATGAGAAAGGGACAGTGGTGGTTAAGAAAGTAACAAAGCAGGTTGGGTCAATTTGTTCCTTCCACTGGAGGATGGAATGGTGGATTCCAGGCTACTCTCACTGCTACCCCTCTATACAGTCTGGCAATCAACCTACTGTCTGCAGAATCCAAAACACAGCAAGCCATTCAGCTGTCTTCACTCCATGTTTAACCCCACCCTATACTCCCAGAGCCTTTGAGAGGGTGACAAATCTACTGCTACAAAGTGTCCCTCTTTGGAAGGAAATCCACAATAATGCCCCCTGGATGCTCATTTGGGAGTACTGCAGCTACTGTTGCTTTCTTAGACAAGGCCTCATGGCAGTAGTGCATGGTCTCATAGGAGAAACTCCTGCAGTATTGCACACACTGCATCTTTAGCCCCCAGGACTCTGGGCAGCAGAAAGGCCTCACAGCAAAGAGCTCAGCAGGATTTCTAAAGGATGAGGTGCTTCTCGGGCTCATGAGACTGTCCAGTTATGTTAGGATGAAGTGTATAAGAGAAGTGGTGCTTAAGGCTGTGAGCAGAGTGCTGTCTGTCATGGGCTTGGTGCTGTAAAATGGTCTAATGGGAGGTTACAGCTTCCTGTGCAACACCAAATGCTGACATCTTGGAGATAGCACTGGGCTAAATAGTCCCTGCTTTGATACTTTCTGGGTTTCTGAGACCTGAAACCGCCCGAAGCCCATTTTGTCCTCTTCTAGGCCCTTTACCCTCTCATCAGATTGGCCAGAACTTGCTCCCAACCTTTTCAAACTCGTCTGTGGCTCCTGATAGCCTGGGCACTTCCTGTTTCTAGTTTCCCTGGAGCATCATGACCCTTGCACTGAGAGGTGCCAGGAGAAAACTGTTGCAATTTGTAGTCGTTTCCTCTGCAAGCTTACTCAGAAATCCAAACACCACAGATCCCTTAAAGTGATCCCCCCTCCGGCCTCCATGCAGGTATTCACGTCAAATATGATGAAAGATTTACAGAAATTTATTTCATTATGTAAAAGAAAAGGTTCTACCAGTCCCAAAGGTTTGGCCACGTTACCTCGCAGGTTAATGAATGTTTCAGATCTTATCCAAATATACACTACAGCCAATTCTTATTACCTAAATTAAAATTTATTAAAAAACAAAAGAGAGTATGGTTAAAAGATCAATATACATACAGACATGAGATCATTTGGGTTCAGATTCATAGCAGAGATGGTGAGCTTTGGAGTTGCAAAGAGTTCTTTCAGAAATACTTCATAGATTATTGTCCAGTGTCCCAATATCATATTCAGGGCATACCCGCATAACTGGGACCTCAGTCTTGTGATTCAAACCTCCCCTGGTGAAGCCTAAGTAGATCTGAGATGACAGAGTCAGGACCCAAGGATCTTTTATACAATTTCATGTCCTCTTTGACAAGTTGGCATTTCCTTGGGGAACAAAAGGTAATTAGGATGACTTTGAAGGAGGTCCATCATGGGTACTTAGCTATACCAATTAACATAAGGCGGTTTGCTTTTTCCTCCACCATTCACAGTACATTTCAAAGAGAGATGAATACCGAGATATCCCGTGTTTACAATTCATTTAAATGATATCAGACTAGAGCATAGACAGGGGCTGTTGATTACATTGCTGACCCTACTCGTACATATGTGAAAATACACAAAAACACAAACATCTCCTCATATGTGTTTTAAGGGTTATTTATTCTTCAGGATTGTGACAAAATGGGGGGTTTCTTGGTTTTTCCTTATTTTTCCAATGGTTTGTATGCAGAGGGAGTGGGCCTAGGGAGATTGTGGAAGCTTCTTCACTGGAGGTTTTCAAAAGGAGGCTGGAAAGTCATCTGTCTGGGATTGTTTAGATAGGGATTCTCAAACTTCTTTGGTTCGAGACCCCTTTTCGGTGTGCCCCATCCACTGTCGCCCCAAGGTATGTCTGCCGAAAAGCCACCGAATTGAACTCTTCTGGTTTTGGCGGCATTTTGGCAGACACACAGCGTTTCTCTGTGTGTCCACCGAAATGCCTCAGAAAGCAGAAGAGTTCAAGTTGGTGGCTTTTCAGCGGACACACCTGTGTTCGGAGCATCCGCCGAAATGCCGCCAAATGCAACCAGAGCACGTGACCCCCCTGGAATTGCCCTGCAACCCCCAAGGGGGTTGCAACCCCCAGTTTGAGAACCGCTGGTTTAGATGCAACAAATCCTGCATCTTGGCCGGGGGTTAGACGATGTCTCTTGCAGTCCCTTTGATTCTATGATCGGAGGGAAGTGGGGTGAGTGCTCTGCATGTAGAGGGGGGGACAATTGGGGTGTCAGGGACAGGAGGGGGAGCTTTGAAATAGCTCTGGCTACACCTCAGCAGGGTGAACTCATTCTATGAGAGTGCAGCAACTTTACTGACGTTCCTCAGTGACGTCTCAATATCAGAAATTTGCAGGGCTGCTATATGGTCACAGATGCGGTGATGGTTCGTAAATGTTTGTATCATGTCTTCCAGGATGGATACAAGTTTTGGTAGGATGGGGCTGCGATTCTTGTTTAGGTTGACTCTGATCCCCACCTCCTGGGGCGGGAGTTACTGCTTGTGAGTCACCTCAGTGGAATACTTGGCTCAGTACTCTTCCTCTTGAAGAAGAATCAGTTACTTACCGTTAAGTGGTCAGGCAGCATTTCTCAAATGCGGCCACCAGGGGCTTTTCTTATGGTCACAGCCTCCTGGGCTGTGATGGGAGGAGAGGGGGCAAAGTAGTGGCCCCTCCCCCTCCTTGGTGCTCCTAGATCAGGGGTGGGCAAACTACAGCCCGCGGGCCACATGTGGTCCGCCGGCCATTTTCATCCAGCCCCCGAGCTTGCTCCCGGCTGAAGAGTCGGGCCGGCATGCTGTGGGTCCCGGCACTCCCGGGCCGGGCCCACCCCCCACTCCCTGGCCAGGGGCTGAGTGGAGTGCAGGGAGCCGCTGAGCCCCATGCTCCCTGGCCGGGGGCCGGCCGAGCCCAGTGTGCTGCAGGTCCCCGGGCCTGCCCCAGGCTCCCTGGCTGGGAACTGGGTGGAGCGCGGTAAGCCGCTGAGCTCCGCACTCCCTGGCCGGGGGGCCAGGTGGAGCGCGGAGAAGCGTGGGGAGCCGTGGGGACCACACTCCCTAGCCCAGTGGCCGGATGGAGTACGGGGCCCCGCGCTCCCTGGCCGGGCGGCCAGGTAGAACATGGGGAGCCGTGTGACCCCGCGCTCCCTGGCCGAGGGTCGAGTGGAGCGTGGGGCTCCGCGCTCCTTGGCCCAGTGGCCGGGTGGAGCGCGAGGAGCTGCGGGGCCCCACGCTCCCTAGCCAGGCCCAGTCGAGGAGCGCCCAGCTGACTAATGTAAGGGAGGAGAGGGGGGTTGGATGGTGGTTGGGGGTGGATCTTGGGAGGAGGCAGTCAGGGAACAAAATAGGGGGGTTTGGGGGGTGGGGTCCCTGGGGTTGGTGGTTTGGGTGGGAGGATCTTGAGAGGGGGCAGTCAGAACAAAGAACAGGGGAGCTTAGATGGGGGTAGGATTCTGGGGCAGCAGTTAGAATGAGGGGGGTAGCCGGAGAGGGCAGTCAGGGGACAAAGAGCGGGGCAGGGGGTTGGATGGGTCAGGGGTTCTGAGGGGGGCGGTCAGGGGGCGGGAAGTGGGTGGGGGTTGGATAAGGGACGTGGTCAGGCTGTTTGGGGAGGCACAGCCTTCCCTGCCTGGCCCTCTGCACAATTTTTAACCCTGATGTGGCCCTCGGGCCAAAAAGTTTGCCCATCCCTGGGCTAACCCCTGCCCAGCAAGCTGAGTTCAGAGGGATGTTACATCTGTACCAACATCTGTTTTCCAACCCACCTAGACTCACTAATCTGACTGTCCACCAGGTGCAGACAGGATTGCATCTGCCTATAACATGGTCTCCCTTCCAAGTCACAGGATAAACTGCTCAGGATCTGGAAAGAGAGGTCAATGACATTCTGGCTTTGGGGGTGATCCAGCCATCTTCCAGCCCTTGGGCCTTGCCAGTGGTGCTGGTCCCCAAAAAGGATGGGCTGATCCATTTCTGTGTGGACTATTGAGAACTCAATGCCATCACTGTATCTTATGCCTACCCCTTTCCCAGGCACAAATTGGGAAGAACTTGCTACCTTACTACCATGGATCTTACAAAGGGCTACTGGCAAGTGCCACTGGATGCATCTGCCAGGCTGAAATCAGCCTTTATCACCCATCTGGGGCTCTGTGAGTTCCTGACTCTGCCTTTCAGCCTCCAGCGGGCACCGGACATCTTCCATCACCTGATGGATCAGCTACTGAGGGAGATGGAGAGTTTTGCCGTGGCATATATCAATGACATCTGTGACTTTAGCCACACTTGGGAGGGCCTTGTGTCCCAGGTTAGACAGGTGCTGGACCGACCATAAAAGCTAAGAAGTGCAAGGTGGGGATTGCTGAAGTGTCCTACCTTGGTGGGGAGCGGCTGCCTAAAGCCAGAACCAGCCAAAGTGGAGATGATTAGAGACTGGCCCGCTCCCCAAACCAAAAAGCAGGTTCAGGCCTTACTGGGATGGCAAGGTATTCTCGAAGATTTGTGCCCCACTTTAGCTCCATAGCCATCCTGATCACTGAGCTATGCAAGAAGGGGAAGCCAGACAAGGTGGTCTGGACCGAGCAGGGCCAGAGGGCTCTCTGTGCACTGAAGGAGGCTTTGGTCCGTGGCCCAATTCTGGCAAACCCAGACTTTGACAAGCCCTTTATGGTGTTCACTGACACCTCAGGCATGGGGCTGGGTGCGGTGTTAATACAGGACGATGAAAAGAGAGAGAGACACCCCATCATGTACTTGAGCAAGAAGTTGCTACCCGGAAGCAAAACGACATGGCCATAAAGAAGGAATGCTAGGCCATGGTGTGGGCCCTTAAGGAACTATAGCAGGGGTCTCAAACACGCAGCCCACGGGCCACATGCAGCCCGCCAAGCCCTTCCCTGCAGCCCGCGATGCTCTCCCCACCCCCTCACCAAGCTCCCCCACGGCCCCCCTGCCAAGCTCCCTGTGGCCCCCCCACCATCCCCCGCCAAGCTCCCCCCAGCCTCCCCGCCAAGCTCCCCGTGGCTCCTGCCAAGCTCCCCGTGCCCCCCCACCCCTCCCCACCAAGCTCCCCATGGTCCCACGGCCCCCCCACCCCCTGTCAAGCTCCCCGTGGTTCCCGCCAAGCTCCCCGAGGCCCCCCC